>JAUCMS010000031.1:15634184-15671168 GCA_032357445.1 Enteromius radiatus | reverse complement strand
GCTAGAGCGCCTCTTTTTGAGGTCAGGGGAGTGAGGTTTACCTGCACAGCACTTACTCGCTGGCCTCCGTTACACTTACTATTCAGACGGGAGTTTGGAGCAGTGAAGGGTGGAGCTTGTTGTTTCTCTGATCACAAATGCAGCATATTAATTATTATAATCAGTAATTATGTTCCACCAGATGCAACAAATGCCTCATTTGTAATGTTGTAATTTATTGTTTTAGTGTCATAGCACCGGGACACAGCATCACGTTATGGTAAGGGGCGGAGCATTTCCATCACACGCTTGAAGAATTCGGCCAATCACAGCATACTGGATAGCTGGCCAATCAGAGTACACCTCGCTTTTCAGAATGATGAGCTTTGTAAAAATCCACGTTTCAGGAGGCGGGGCATAGAGAAGAAACAGTAATGTACAGTATGTGAGAAATAATGTTTTTTAATCTTTAAACCGTAGAAACACATTGCATTACACCAAATACACAAAATAATGTTCTTTTTAGCAACATCACATGATCCCTTTAAGATAACAATTTATTTGCAGTGTTTTTGTTGCATGTGCTTACTACAGTAATAGCAGTAAATGATGCATAATAACAAGAAACTAACTAACCCAAATTTTACCCTGTAATAAGTACATCATTTATTTGTACATGTATTACACAGTAACATTATCACTTTAGATTAACATTACTCATCAACAACAATGACATTTTGTAAAAGCATGCAATTAATATGTAAGTTATTTATCTTATCTTTTATTTTTTAATTTTTTACACGTTGTGCTTTTCAGTTGCTGCAGTTGTTAGTCTTCCAGCTGATGAAGCATTATACATATGCACACACACTGTATATGAATATTGTTCTAACTGCATTGTTATTCCACTGCGTCCACCCCAGAGAGCAAATTAACAGTTTACCCACATGCCTTCTCCTGCCCTCCTCATGCCCTGAGTGGCATTTGTATTCTGATAGTCTGTGTAGCTGCAGTGCATGTTGTGTGAGAGACGCTGCTGAAATGTTGCATATGTAAATGGGCAGCACGGTGAGAGGCCGCTGAATGAAGACTTCCTGCGGCGTTTCACTGAGACTTCCTGGTGTGGTTTCCACAGCGAGGTTGTGACCTCGAAACATGGCACAGAGCGCGTGTCTGTCTGCCTGTCTGTCGAGGGCTCTTCAGAGGGATGAAGAGAGGAAGAAAAGAGAAGGAAACGCCACTCGCTCCTTCTTACTTGTTGCTGATGAAGAACTTTGTTAGAGAGAAAAATGCATTGCACAAACTAATTAGCATGTGGGTGTGAGCATATTATGCATTTGTATTTTAAATGCAAGTGCTTGCTTCGGGGGCAGTATTCTCAATCAATTTGTCATGATTTACCTAGCATTATGTTTGTATTATTGTGTCATCATAATTTTGTTTTATGGAGTTAAAAATGTCTCTTTTTTGCATTCGATCACATTATTTTGATAGTTAACATTTTGGGCGGGTATTTGTGAGATTTTGGGCTGGAAATCATCCATCCAATCTGGCAACACTGGTTGCAAAGCTGCTAGAACCAATGAGGTTTTTTTTTTGTAGCACATCAATCAAATGAGTTTGTGTTTACTATAATTGACGTGCTACATGTTTGAGAACTGATCAGTCTTTATACACTACTTTTTTAATTGTAATTGTTTAGGGCAAACCAATTAAAGCTTTTATTGAGCAAGAATGCATTCAATTGATCAAAAGTGTCAGTAAAGACATTTGTAAACTCACAAGATTGCTGTTTTAAATCAGTGCAGTTCTTTTGAGCTTTCTGTTCATCATTTTCAATAGTAATCAGAAATGTTTCTTGAGTAAATCAGTATACTAGAATGATTTCTGAAGGATCACGTGACACTGAAGAATGATGAAAATCAGCTTTGATCACAGCAATCAATTACAGTTTGACATACGTTCACACAGAAAACAGTTCTTTACTGTATTTCTGGTGAGCAAAAGAGGCTTTTCTTCAAAACATCAAAAAGTCTACAGTACCAGCTCTAAAGGTCTGAAAAGTATTGTATCTGAACAAAAACCTAAATGATGACTATTCAAATGAAAGAATCTCAAAACACACTGATTAGTCCTGTACTCGATCCAAAACACATCAGCTGTTAGTTGATAAAACAATACAGCTCTTAAATGGACACTTAAAATGTGCACCAGACAAGCCGTTAGTGTTTGGAGCAGGCCCAGCATCGTGGCACACAGGTCTACTTCTAAGAGAAAAGTTGTAGGGGATTTCTCTGGTTTTCATCTCCTAGCCTGGGGAATCTCGGTGGGAAGGACTCTCATTTCCTCATCAAACACTGGGCGAGTGATTCGGAATATTTATGAGGCTCCCAATTTAAGTTAAACATTTAACAAAAAGAAAGCAATTGAAATTATACAGCAGAAAGAGTTAAGGTCCCCGTAGGGGAGCTGCGGTAAAATTTGAACTAGAAACACTCAGGTTGAATTAAAGCAGGAATTCAGTGAAATGAACCGTAGAATCCTGTCATCTTCAGTGGTCTAGATTTAGAGGGCATTAGTCAGTCAATAAAATGGAAATTCTCCAATGCCGTTCGCATTGCTTTTGATTGTGTTTGGACAGCGGCATTGAGGGATGAAGATACGATCAAAGTGTTCCTGAAGTAGCGCTCTAAAAGGTGTTAATTACTAGCGCTCTGAAACGACTGCTTTCTGGAGGCTTAGCCGTGTCAAAAACAGGTTGTGATTTGACAGGATAAGTAGAAGCGCTTTAGTAACGCCACCGATTATCCCGGTCCGATCTGTGTTATTTCCCGCCGCGCTCCCGTGAGGATCAGAGGAGTGAATGTTGGCGAGGGTCACGGTATCACTCCAGACTTCTGTCCGCTACAGTTTAATCGTCTTCCCTCAGGGATTTCTCCACATCTATGTATCAGGTGGAGAGGGAGAGATGAATTCAGCCCGTTTGATCACCAGCACGATAGAAGGTGCCTGACTAGATTTAAGGCCATGGAAATTACAGGCTGAGCAGTGACTGTAGGATTGGGGCTGCTTAGATGTCTCTAGAGAGTCCACTTATCATCATTATCAATGATTTTCTGAACAATAGGATACTAGAATATAATGGTTTGTACAGAATTGTTGTTCAGTCCAGTGCTTATTTGAATGCTGTAAACAATGTTTTTTTTTTGTTGTTGTTCTTTATTGTATTACGTATTTTGGTGTGTTTTAGTATTAAAGGAACCAAACTGAGGAGTCCTCCTGAGGATTGATCTGTATAACATAAAATGGAACCCTTTTTATTTTTTACAGTTTGTAATATTTTGAATTTGGTTTACTTTTGAACTTAGATTAGATATATATATATATATATATATATATATATATATTTTGTATGCTGTCATTGTTTTGTTTTTATATTTTTTTTATGTCTACCCCATTGTAGTACATAAAGTAAAAATGAGAATTGCAAATAAAATATGCTTACATTAGTATCATTTATTTTATTATTTCTTTTAATTTAAGGTAATGTTTATTTTATGTTATGTATGAACATTTTAGCTGTCCAACGATTACCACATTGTTTTTCTTAAATGAGGATTTTCCAATTTAATGCTGGTAAAACATGGAGTGCTGCAAGGATCTGTCCTAGGCCTTCTGATATTTTATTATATATAATGCCCCTTGGAAATATTATTACAAAATATGTAATAATAGTTTTCATTCAGTGTATTTCAGCACTACTATTTGTTCTAAGGTAGAGTGTGATTTATAAAAGGATGACCAGTAATATTACTTATTTTACTCACTGTACACAAACTCTCTTAGAATACAATTGGCTAAGCTATGGGACATGTAAGCTGTTTTAGCTATAGTTCAAGAATACCTCAAGATTAGAAAATAGACAAAATAGAGTCTTTATCAGGGGTCAAGATATTACTTCAATGTAACACTCTCTATACCGACTACCTATCGAGTTCTATATTGGTTACAAAATATTGCTACTTAGTTATAAAGCCCTAAATGTTTTAGCTTCTGTGTACTTAACCAGTCTACTTTCAGGCAACAATGCATAACAATCCTTAAGGTCACAAATCTCTCGACTTTTGTTAGTACTGTACCTAACAAAGTACAAGTAAAAAAGCATTTCCCCATTTGGCTTGTTTGCTTACAAGTTGTAGGGACATTTAAAAAACAAATGGTTATTTCTTTCTTAGATATATGTATTATTATTTTTTTATTTTAATCTAGTTATTGCAAAGTGAAGTAAAACTAGATTGATAGTGTTATATATATCTCCAGCTGACTCCTGCTTGCACACTTATATTGCTGGCTCAGGTTTGTGTCGGGTGACTACAGTCATCCCACATCAACAGCAGCGGTGCAAGGGCCAATGTATTTCTGCTCATGAAGTGCAGAGGTCATGAGATGTAGCAGCCATTTTGCTTTGCTGCCAATATCGAGTTGATTTTTGAAGAGCTCGACTACGTCACGCAACATAATGTTCTGGACGGCAGCGAATTCCCCTTTGCCCCCAAAATAGTCCATGTGCATCATCTCAACCAGCCCAGCGGATCAATATTTCCATTCCCATTTCAGCCCATCCGCCCACATCCCAGAATAGGACAGCTTGCAAAACCCGCTCGCTGTGTCAGCTAATTGCAAACCTATTGCTTTAAAAAGACATCTGTGCCACTGCCCCGGCCCTGCCAGTCCCTTACCTAGAGGTCACCAGGTGCAGCACTGGTCAAAATATATGTCTCCAAGCTCACAGTGAACTGAGGTACATCAGTGAGCATCTCAAACATCTTTCAAATGCTGAACAAGAGTCATCTCCTCTTGAATTCAGGGTTGTCAGGAGTGACAAATTCGCATTTGCATTCATCTCAGAGAGCTTTTAAAAAAGTCACAATCATGCCAAAGAAACCTTTTAAGCTCTTAAGAACCCTTTCCTAGAAATAACTTTGTTCAAATGGATGTTAAATGTTCTTAATGAAATCATCCATGAAAATAACAAACTTTTGGTAACACTTTATTTTAGGTTCTCTTAACTAGTTGATTATTAGCATGCATATTACTAGAATATTAGCCATTTATTAGTAGTAATTAATGCCTAAACTTAACAACTACTTTACTAACTATTAATAAGCAGCATATTTGGAATTTATTGAGGGATAAGTGGTAAAGTGTACCCTATTGTAAAGTCTTCCTGAATCTTTATTTTTAAGAGCGTAGATGAACAATTTTAGGTTTCTAAAGAACTTTGCAGTGGACAGTTCTTAAAAGATACAGTGTTTCTTAATGTGAAAAGCATTTTAATAATCTAAAGGACCCCTAAAGACCCTTTTGTGGAACGGAAGGATTCCGTTTTTGCTGAAACACTGATGCAGAAGCTTTATTTTGATTAGCGAGGGCCCTGCCGGTGTAGTTACAGCATTAGCAGGGGTTAATGGGACCATGTCAACCAGCTGAACCTCGTTAGGGATATTCTTAAGACTACAGTATGTTTATTTGACAGAAATGTTGTTTCACAGGGTTTCCACACCTTTTAACCAGTGAGTCTCCATGACTTTTCCAGTTGCTTGTAGTTTCTGAATGAGGATTATTTTTTTTTTTTTTTTTTTTTTTTAGGGACAGAGATTGCACCCACAAAGAGCAATTTCTAACTGATGCAATAATTTAGGGCAGAGCATAAATGATTTCCCATTGTTTTCATTACAGAATGGGGTTGAAATTGGATTGGGTTTTCTGTGATTCCAGGTGGAGCAAGAGATGCTGATCCAAAAATGCATCCTCCTCGCAGGCACTGCGTTACACCTGATGCATGCAGAGATACACTCCGTCCTGCTGTCACTCACACACACACACACACACACTCAGATACAGATGGACAGACGCACCACAGAAGGCAACATATGATTCCTTGAGGCTACGAAACGCCGGCCACCACGTCGGACGATGCCCTGAAGGCCTGACAGACAACACTAGCACAAGGTGAGTCCACGTCTCACTTACACCTCAGCAGTTCTCACTGCTTTCTTACTGTACAAAGTTTAATGTTTTGTGTACTTTACTGCATATTTACAAAAATAAAGACCTTAATAAAAATGATATAATTATAATTAAAGTTCAAAATAAAAACGCAAAATGTACAAATAATAATGATTTTGTAATATTAATATTATATTTTGTTTTCTTAAACAAGTTTTCATGGGATGGAATGTGATATTCCAATTTTTGCGCACAAGTTTAATTTGCAACATTGGATATTTATTTTTCTTTTGATTTTTGGGTAAAATAGCACATTTTTGTCCTATTAACCCAATTAGATCCCCTTTGCATAGAAAACAAGAACGCCCCAAATATCAAATATTTCCAGAGATGGAATTTGTTTTGACTTTTATTATGTTTTCCAGAATGACATCATAGACGAAAATGCTTAGTCTGATGTTACAGTACATTTTAATGTACATTCACGTGTTTTAAAATGATTATCATTGTTTAATAAACTGAATGAGCCTATAAACATCCTCTGATGCCTATTTGCCGTCGATCAGCCGACGGTTCTTCGATTCAACTGATGGAGGGCACGTAAACATTCAGCGGTAAAAGCAGATGCATTGCATGTGTTTGAAAGCGATGGCCCGCAGCGTGCCTCAGGCTCAGGCGCTGCCAGCTCTCCACGTGTGGCTGCTCACGGCAGACATTAAGCGGTTAATGCTCAACTAGTTAGTGATATCACATGTGGGGTTATTGACCACATCCTCCTCCTCACAGCGGATGGCTGAGCTTTTAGATGCGTATCTGCACCATTTACGGACCTTCTCCGTCTTAAACAAACATTGAGTAATCAGTCACGGGAATACTCGAGCAATATGAATCAATTTGGAAAAAAGACTTTCCACATTAGTGATGCTGTCAAGCACAAATCACAGCGAAGGCATGCTGATGAAATGAGCTGATTGGAAAAGATTTCGGGTCCCTCTGAGCTCCTGCAGCGTTGTGTTGTGGTCAGACCCAGACTCGAGACGAGAGCAGTGGACAGTGACTGTGCCACCACATGCAGCACTGCAGTATTAAAGAGCGCAGAATCTGCGTGAAAAAATGACATTCAGACTGAGTATCTTTTTTTCATTCACTCAAATTCCCTCCAGTTCTGTCACGAACAGCGGTTCCTGCAGCTTTGAATGCAGCTCAGGACCCTCTCGTAAAAAACATTTTGGTCTCACTTTATATTAGGTGGCCGTAGTTACATTTAAACTAATATTTTGATACAATGCACTTATTGTGTACATATATGTTTTTACATTGTACTTATTGTAATTACGTCTATAATTAATTTCTGTAATTACATGTATAATTACAATGTTAATCCATCCCTTGCACCTTAACCCACCCTTAAACCTACCCATACCACCAAACCTGCCCCTAACCTTACCCTTATCCCTCCTCAATAGCAGAAAAAGTGTTTTGCTGTACAATGTGAACACAATAAATACCTTGTACTTATTTTTTCTCTAAGTAGTTAAGGCCACTTAAAGGTGCTCTATGCGATGTTGCAGGATTTTAGCTCAATTTCATTTTGACCTCAAACCGTATGCATCACCTCTTGATCGTCTTGCTGTCTGCCCTCTGAATACATTGGGAAAAAAACCTGGTCTCGAAAGACAACACAGAGGCTGCAATACCAAAAGAAACACTATGGGCACCACAACAAAAACAAACTTCGGCCAAACAATCGGAAAGAAGAGGTGGTGTTTAATGTGCGTTAAACTCCACCTCTTCTTGTCGTTTGGTTGGCCGAAGTTTGTTTTTGCTTTGGTGCACATGCTGTGCCCATAGTGTTTGCAAGATTGCATAGAGCATCTTTAATAAAAATGTGACCAAGACTTTTTGTCTCGATGTACTTTTCCTGGTAAAATACAAAATTAATCAGAGTCAGATCTGTCTGTTTATATATGGTAGTGAGCAAAACCCTTTTTCAGGTTTGTTCAGTTTTAAGTAAATTTTAGTTTTAATTGATGTAGTTTTTGTTAATTAGGATAGTACTTCAACTTAAACTAAATGAAACCAGCCAAATTTGGACATCACTGTCGGCCGAGCTGACATACAAAGCTTGCACTCATAATTTCCAGCCTACAGTTCAACAAATCACTGTAGCAGACATTATTTTAATGGTTTTAGTGAAAATGGCCAAGAGGCTGTCAGAATCAGAATCTGATCGGTCGAAACCAGATATTGCTTGTTTGCTGGATTTGAAGTGTCTGTACAATTGTACAGTGCAAAATATATAATACTGGAGGATGAACACCACAAATGCTTCAAAATAAATTCATAACACGGTCCCAAACACACTACACATGCAGTGAAAACATTTGGATATGGGGATGATTTAAGGAGACTTTAAATTTACAGAGCAATGCCCAGAATGTAACCAAGGACCAATGAAATATCTAAGGACTAATGAAATATTGAGTATATGACAGTCACTGTATTCTTTCAGTATTGTGTATTCTCCAAAAAATATTATTAGATTGGAATTTAAAGACCTTAAAACTGAACAACATTATTATTATTTTTTTATTTTTTTTTTTTTTGTAAAAACAGGTGCGCTTTCCCATTATGATGCTAAATGCATTATCATAATTATAAACACACTGGTTTATTATAAAGTATATACACTATAAGAAATGCTGGGTGAAAACAATCATATTGCTGGGTTTGTCCATATTTCACACAGCAGTGCAACTCACTATTTAATGCTGCATTCCAGGCAGCCTGTAACAGCTTCTTTTGCCTCATGTGCCGTTTTCCTCTGTTTCCCTCAAATAAGCTAGGAAAGCACCTTTGGTGATAAAAATGACTGTAAATGAGTATAAGCCCAGTACGGTCTGCCATGGTGGTTTGTTTACATCTAGTTACCACACTTCCTTGCGCTCATGCAGTTTAGTATGACTTGCCTGAAACAAATCGTGACTCTGGTTGGAAGTCATAATTTATACAGGCTCCAAAACCTGCCTGAAACACAGCAGAACCAAGCATTTATTTATTTTTTTTCGTGAATATGCAAGACTTCTGATTCATTAGTCGATGCATGTAGATACTCTTGGGTTCTTTAATGCGTATCTGTACCGCCCTCCCCCTTGTTGAAATGACAATGACATGCTTTTTAATCAGGCACGGTGTAAAATGTCCATGCGAATGGCAGTCATCAAAGCCGACCGCACGCGCCGAGCAGTCCATTAGCAAGGCAGGAAGAAGATTGTCTCTAAAATGAAGTCATTAGTTACGCAAACCCCACGACCGAGCACTTGTTTGGATGAATCGCTCGGATCTAGCCGCTGTTTTACCCCCAGTGAAGCGGACGCTCGTGACGCGCCGCGCTGATCAGCGTCTGACGTCGCTCTGAACGGCCCAGGTCCGGGCAGAAATTACAGCTGAGGAGAGGGGCTAATAACTGTTATTAACCCCGCGCGGACGCGGCCGCGGTGCGATAACGAGGGCCCGCTGTCAGAGTTCTGAGGTGCGACGCGGAGCCGCTCGCCCCCTAGGAGAAGCTAACTTATTAAAATAATGAATTAGCCCACCAGATTACTAGAGCCTGCGGCAAAGGCAATTATCCCTCTCCAAATCCCCGACGCTGCCATAAAACAAGCGCTCGCAAAGCACGGCAACAGAAAGGCCCATTCCAATGAAAAGGCTGTTAATTAGGATCTCTCCCACTGCGGGCGGCCCTTTACTGCCGCCGAGCATGAGCCCACGATGAAGGTGGAGAAGCCGTCTGAAACTGCGGGAGAACGGCGTGCAGCAACGACGCGGGGATATCAAACGATATGAAACTCTGGAGGTGACTGAGCAGAAGTGACAGGAATCACTGGCTTTGTGTGGCTTCAGAAGACATGATCAGATATCTCACAAACCTCAATGCCATATACTCCCACTGAGTGTACTTGTTTTTGTTACAATGCAATGATCAAATGTTCACACAATGATAGTCAAACCTATGGAAAGTACCCACAATTTACAGAAACAAACATGTGTATGGCTCACCTTTTAAACTGAAGAGAACAGCCTTTGCGTCTTTGGTTGAGTGTTAGGGTTGTGCCATGCTGGATAAAATGGATATTGTAGTATTTCATTTTTCTGTATTATATATTGTGATATGTAATAATACAAGACATTTCACCATATGAGTTGAATAATTTGTAAACAATTACTCATTCTGTAATGTTGCTCCAACCAGTCCATATAGGTCGTTTGTACAATAGCATTTTGATTGGTCATCACAGTCGTACGTCATGATGACGACAGACGCAATACGACACTGTCGTTATTTTTATTACCTTTAAAACATAATATAGGTCGTAAAAAGGTACTTGCAAAAATTACCTATAGAGTCGTTTTTTGTTGGAGGACAGCCTCCACAAAACATTTTCCTTTTTCACTGAATATATTTTGCACTGTTGAGCCACGGGCGTCCTGAGTTCAAATCCCAGTTTGAGCACCTTTCCTAGTCCCGCCCCTTCTCCCACTTCACTTCCTGTCTGCTCTCCACTGTCCTATCATAACAAACAGGCAAATGGCAAAATATCAATTGAAAGAATTGATATATATAAATTTGATATATTTCAAGTGATACCTTTTTCAAAGAGACATCCTGATTATGTGCCTATTTACCTCTAAAAGGCACATATTATTACATTTAAAGTACATTAAAGTACCTTGTGTACATATTACTACTAAATATTAGTATGTTTTAGTACATTTTAAAAGGGTACTGACCAAGTGACAACTTTTGTATTTTTTTCTGAGAATGACATATTTTCTATACATTTTGCGTTAAATTGTCCAAACAAAAATAGCAAAAATATTTTTTTATATATTACATATATTTATAATATAAAATAAAGAATATAAACACAGAAATGTACATACATGTAAATATTTTCAAAATATACTGTATGTGTATGATAGTAAATACATACTGTATATAATGTAAATAACTTTAATTTTGGATCTGATTAATCATGAATAATCATTTGACAGCACTGTTTACAATACAATGCTGTGTTTACTAGATGCTGTTAACTTACAGTATAATGTCTTTTGCAAACGATCGAGTTAATGGTTTTATGTTGTCTGTATGGAGACACATCTGGGCAGAATGTGCATGTTTAGGTTACTGTAGCTCAGTTTGTGATCCTGATATTTTGACGTATTTGATGCATCGTAAGGTAATTACAATGAAAATATCAGTCGTGTAACAAAGTCAACAACACAGAGCATCACTGATCTCTGAGCTGTTATAGCCATGCCACAATGACTCTAATAACGTTACTTCAACATTAGCACAAAAGTGTTGAAGCACTCGGTCCAGCTCTGAGCGTTTCGGGCTGCCCATGAAGCACAATCAAACAGCCCTCTGACCCCCTGCCATTCATCACTTCTGCACATTAGCCAGACATGGGAGGGAATATTAAGGAGTTTCTTTACCTCCAAGTTCCACGGTGAAGGATCAGCATGGGAACATCCATTTTAATCAGCAGGGAGATTGACTTCTGTGTGTTTAACAGTCTCTGAACTCACAGCGCTATCCTAACACATTTTAAACCAAACCAGCAAGAAGGATTATCAGCAGCACACAGACATTTCAATTAATAACAAACTATATATCGCTTATGAACATTTATTTTCAACAGCTTGCGTTAATCTGAGCTACAGCAACAAAAATATATGTTTTTTTAAACATATATGATTAAAGTTAATAAACGACATTGTTTGGTGAGGAAATGATGCAAATCAGGCAAATGAGGTAAATTCTGAGAGTAGACATGCATGAGCTGCTGTCGCATCAATCTCAATCGCCATCATAGACACGCAAATTGAAAACTAAAGAAAGTCATTTTGTGCCCAATGGAAGTGTTCCTGACTAAATTTTGTTTGCCATTAAGAAGTAAATTAAGTGCTGGACCGCTGCTTTGTGATCCCCCCACCCAACACACACACACACACACACACACACACACACATATGAAAGGAATAGTTCATCCAACAATGAACATTTGCTAAAGATGTGCTCCAAGATGTAGATGTTAGCAGAAGATGTGTCCAAACAATAGATAAAAACATGACAATAATCCACAGCGCTCCAGTCCAGCAGCTAACATCTGGAGAAGACTAAAGATCAAACTAATCCAGCATTAAGATGTTTTTAATGCCAAATTGCTGCTTCCATCCAAAATACATAACGGAGGAAGAAACGGACTCACTGAGCACATCTTCATTTTCGGGTGAGCTCTCCGTAAGTGTGTGATGTGTTAAGTGTGAATGAAGGACTGCTGTTTTGTGAATACTCTATGAATAAAAAAGAGGTATGCTAGAAAAACTCAATTTAAACTGAAATGCACTGTCATCCTCACATTTTTAAGTTTATGTTGTGTCCATTAATAGCACAGTTAATATCACAGGACATCATTATTTCAGTGAGAAACATTTTTTAGGTGCATGGTTCCATCATTATTATTTTATTTTTTTAAATAGCGTTCAAAATCTTTTTTTTTTTTTTTTTTTCATGTTAATATTAGTTAAAGTTTATGTTTTAAATGCTGTATGTATTTGATAACGTTTTAGTTGTATAGGTTTTGTTTATTCAGTTTCAGGTATTTTATGAAAAATAAGAAATGTTGCTTTGGCTAGATGAAAAAATAAGTGTCTTTATTTATTCAGTCATGGCCAAAGATATTAGCACCATTGATAAATACGAAGAAAGAGTGCTGTGAAAATGAATCTTTTTGATCTTTTATTTTAAAAAATCACAAAAATGTAACCTTTCATCAGATGAAAAGAATTTAAAATGGGGGAAAATATCATTATGAAGCAAATATATTTCTCAAATACATATTGGCCGCAATTAACGGCACCGTTTTATTTAATCTTTAACATCTTAACAGCTCTAGATGTTCTCCTGTAATGAGCTTATAGAACACCTGACAAGAGGTCAGACACCATTCCTTTATCCAGAATCACTCCACCCTTTAGATTCACAGCTCCATGATGGTGCTTCTTCTCTTCGGTTCACCTCACTCCTCTTCTACAGGGTTCAGGTCAGAGGACTGGAATGACCAGCAGAAGCTTGCTTTTATGCTCAGTCACCCATTTCTGTGTTGTTTCTGAGGTTATATTTGGATTATTGTACAGTTTGGAAGATCCACACATGGCCCATTATTAGATTTCTAACATAGTCAGTGAATTATTGATTTTTTTTATATGCTGGTATTTGATTGAATCCGTGATGTCATGCGTCTGAACAAGACGTCCAGGACCTCCAGCAGAAATATAGAGCCACAACATCAGAAACACAGCAGTATAGAAGCCAGTCCCATTTGTAGTTCCAGTCGTGTCTGACAGCTGAACATGCTGGAGATTGTTTTTGGATGAGCGAGGAGAATTGTTCTTAACCCCTCCTGAACAACATGTGCTGAAGAAGGGGCTGGCGGACTATTTTTCCACTCCAACTCTATAGAAACACATCCTCCTCCGGGCAGTTTCCTAATATTTTCTATTAGTTTTATTGTCCTGATGATGGAGATGGGAATTTTCACTGCTCCAGCTCTTTTCTTAAAGCCACTTCACTAATCTGGGAAGCTCAATTATCTTTTGCAGCATATAAGAAATATATTCTTTGGTGTTCCTCATTGTGTTGATGATTGAGGGATCAAGGGCTTTGTTTTCCCTCCTATATATAGTTCTGTGAAATAGGAAGCCAGGGCTGGATATGTTCATGTTCATAATCACCCTGGAGTGCTCAAAATTGTGAATATGAATGGGAATATACTTCAGAAGAATTTCTAGGGGTGCCAATAATTGTATCCAACGTGTATTTGAGAAAACAGCAATTATTTAATCATTTCTGCATTTTAAATTCTTATTATCCAATGAATGGTTAGATTTTTAAGAGTTCAAAATTAACAATGCAGATTAATTTTCACAGCCTTCTTTGATCATATTTACCAAGGGTGCTGATATTTTTGGTCATGTATTTAGAAGTTAATATTCCTTTCAAGTGCTGTTTTTTTATTTGATCAAATTGTTATTAATACACCAAATGGTGCCATTTTTGGTTATTGACTTACGTTTTAGTCTGTTCCTCACACAAATTATGTATAGCTCTGCATTTTTTTTCTTTTGTGCTGGTAAATACTTGTTGCTTTTCTTTAACTTGGCAGTAAAAATCATCACTACATTGCATGAACAATTACAGCTCGGATAGCATTTCCTTCTGTGTTTTATTGAGGGAAGGAAACATGAATGACAATGAATCAATGAACTGTAGCTGCACTATTCTATAAATAAAGTGGAGCGTAATGCAGTGAAGTCAAACGCAGATGCAGGAGAGTGTCAGCGGTGCTGGCTGAAGGTCCCTCAAGCATCCACGGCTCTTTTGTGGAGGAGCGTCGCTGATAGCAGATATCCCTGATCAATAAAAGCTTCTGGCTCCTCTCTTTCTCCTCAGGCTTTTCATTTCTGCTGCTCTCAGTCATCCACGGATCTGAGTACATGCATGCGTCTGGAGGTACTGTGGCCAGTCTCAGACCCCTTTATCAATCAGGATTTTAATTATACACATCCCAGCTGACAGCTAGATTAGAAAGCAATCGACGCTATCGGCCACCAAATCTAATTACTGTTTATTGACAGATAAGAACGCGCTCCTTTCACTTTCCCAAATGAGATAAACTTCGTCTCTTGGTGTGAAGAGGGTCCGACGCGCTTACTGTCCACCAAAGACTTTCTAATGACTTGCTTATGACGGGATTGACTGTTTTAGTGTCAGATGTGAGCAGCATTAACAGACTCGGTGCTAGTGGATGACCGTGTGAGTTTTTCAATGGCTCAAATGAGATAATGAATTACAGAAAATGAGAAGTGAAAAATAAGGAAAGTAGTTTTGGTGGCTTCATGTGTTCATGCTAAAGTCTGAGTGAGATAGTCTTTGTTACTCTCTTACATGAGTAAGAGAAACTAAATACGGAAGCAGCCAAAACAAACTAAATAAACAATGGGTGACTGACACCGGCAAAAATGACAAATGTTTGTGAATGGTCTATTAGAAGTCTGTTCTGCTGGCCAAGTCTGCTTTTATATCATCAAAAATTGTGAAATATTATTTCAGTGTAAATCAGCTATGTTCTCTGTGAATATGTGTTAAACTATAATTTATTTCTGTTGTCTAAGCTGTATTTTCAGCATCATTACTCCAGTCTTCAGAGTCACATGACCCTTCAGAAATCATAATAATATACTGATTTACAGCTCAACACACATTTCTGATTATTATCAATGTTAAAAACAGTGCTTAAATCTTTATTACCATCAATTGAATGTGTCCTTGAATGTTAAGTTATTACTAGCTGACTATAAGCTATAAACCATCAACCCTGTTACTGTGATGTCAAATGATTATTGAAAACTGTGTATTTGTAAATCAATCAGCATTACATTTCTACTTAAAATGTGTGTAGTGTCATGACCTTGAGCATAAGGTTGTCAAAGTAGTTTTTACAGAAAAAAACCCCCAAACAAACCGAAAAATGATTAACTGTGTGTAATAATTATGTAAAAATACAGTAATAATATAAACGTATCTACAGAACAACTTGTAATGTCATTTACATATATTCGTTTTTCATTGTAAATTATAAATTCCTTTCAATAATTATTATTAATATTATTATTGTATTTAGATGTAATTGTAGTTTTTCATTGTAGGAACTTACTTTTAACAGTTTTTTTACACGTTTTACACTTTTTACATAGTGCTTTATGTACTGTAATTTAATTTTACAGTGCAGTGATGGCAAAAAAAAACAAAAAAGTGAAAACGAACAGTCAGGCAACCCTGTTACTTTCTGGATTTGTATTTATTTATGCTGTAATAGTGCATTGCTCTTTTTTAGCACGCAAACACATTTGATCCACATGAGGGAATGTCTGAAATCTAGTTTAATCACCGTTTCAGCTTGAGTCGAGCAGCTGCTGTATCACAGAGCTGATTTTATGTATGCAGTGACACTCATGGACTCTCCTCTCTATCATTGCCACATTAAACACGTTACTGTTTAAAAAACCTGCGAAAGAGCCTCAGGTAAAGCCGGCCTAAATGATTGGATTATTGTCCTTCCATTTGGCGGCGAGATAATGACTGAATGATAAACATTGCAGTGTATAGATTTCCTGTCAGGTCCCATGAAGCAGACATCCTCATTTCTTGAGTGTCCCACCCCCGTTCCTCACACACACACACACACACACACACACACGAGCACACCAGCGTCCATTCAGAGATTCAAAAAGCACTTACGGCCTCCTGTCCAGTTTTGTTAAGTGAGTAAATCTGCAGCCGGACCGCGGCTTCTAAATGAAATTTGGGTGGATGGACTGAGTGGACCGAGAGGAACGGACCTTATTTGGTTTAGCGATGGAAAGAAAAATGTTTGGGTTTTGAATTATGCAATGTTCAGAGAGACAGAAGTTTAGATTAATGCTTGATTCTGTTTGATCCGAGGACATATTTCACTGGCTCTTGACTGTCTGCTGCTCTGAACGCCACTGACTCTAACCAGGTTTGCCATCATGTCCTAATTCATTTACAGAGCCGCCCGCCACTGCAGCGAGAAATAAGTAGGTATCAGGAGTTTGGAAAAGAAGCCGCTGTCTGGCACCCGTGACCCGGGAAGCCTCCCCGAACACACTCTGTGCTGTTTCCAGCTGTATTGGATCAACATGATGAAGGTTTATGGGAAGAGCGGCTATGCACGTTTATTAACTCAAGTGTTTTTATACTATCTTCTGTGGTTCTGAGAGCATCTTGAGTTCCTTGTGTGATTGCGCAATCAAATGTTTCTTCTCTTTTGTCTTCTGTAACTGATGGCAGACACAAATGCAGGCCTGTTAGTCGTAAGTGAATGCAGTCTGCATGTGAAAACAGTGAATAATAATAACACACACATGATGGAAAGGGGTTTTCTTGATACACTGCTAGGATTTATTTTCAAACTATTTTCAATCTTGTCAACTTGTTTTTTTATTTTATTTTTTAAGTGGTGTTTGCCTGTGCAAAAGAAAAGAAAAGAAAAAATTAATATATATATACAAAACAAAGATTATTTAAGTATATTTTTTTGTCTCACACCAAATAATTTTCAATGTACAAAGTTGCAAATTAAATTTAATTCTTACATTTATTCATTTAACAGACACACGTTTTGGCTAGGGTGATGCTATACTGATTATTCTTGAGTCTTGGCCCCATTTTAATGTCCATTTTATTGCTTTCTGTAAGTTTTGAGGAATCATTGATGTCTGGAGCACAAATACTGAGGAAGAGAAATAGTGGCACTTGCTTAAGCAAACATCATTAACTAGTGGAAGCATTCATTCACTTATAACCTGAGGTCTCTAGTGCCTACTTTTATCCAGCCAAACTATTTTTTTTCTCACATTTGACATTTGCTGACAGAAGGCTAGTATGTTTGCATTTATATACAAACTGCTATCAGCATATCTTTGAAATGAGACGTAAGGCTATAACATATGAAGTGATTGTCCTGGCTTCAGTGATTAGTGCTTGTTTCTTGCTGTTAAGTTGTGGTGAAACAGCACTCCCTCTAGTGGAGACTACTGGAATCATTCACAGATTCATACTCACAATCAGATATCCTCCTGTGGGATGTCCCATTGACAGACTTGAGAGTTTAATACAGTATTTATGAGCTTGCTATTCATCCCTTATTATTGAAGCAGCTCTTCTCGTCTGCTTTCTTCTTTGTCTTTTAACAGTATTTGGATTAATAAAGGAAGTAATAATAAAAAAAAAAACAAAGGAAATCTCTACACAACATCTCATTACAGCAGCTGCAAATGAACCTGAATGTCAATTGAAACTATGTTATGGTAAAAACCACTAGTCATGATATTTAAACCAGTGATTATTGCAGACGCCGGTGTGATCTCAGCTCAGTCCAGACGCTCATGTTGTTCTTCTGATTTATTCATCAGTGTAATCCACCCAGCCAACGCTACTAACTCTGCTCTAGTCCAAATATTCTTGTTTATAGCCTTTCATTGGCCTCTGCTCTGGATTCTCGTGCTAACACAAACTTTTGTGTTTATTTATTATGAATTCATTGAAATTAGTATATGCTTCTTTTTAAATATGACATGATTTTTAAGGTTTTACTAATGCTAGGGGAACGTCTGTGTTTGCTAGATGAATTAAGATCATTGTAAGAGCTTGTGTGAAATAAAACTGTCCCACAGCCATTAAGACTGTTTTTAACCAACTTACAGCTAGCCAAGTCAAAAACCTTTCAAGTCTAAAGTCTTACTTTTCAGATTCAAATTAAACACGTGACCCTGGAGCACAAAACCAGTCATGTGTATATTTATAGAAATAGCCAACAATACACTGCATGGGTCAAAATTATCTGAATATATATATATATATATATATATGACCCTTATGTGGTCCAGGGTCACATACCTTTTTTATATGGCCTAACTGACTTTAATAAGTTATAATAATGATAATAATAATAAAATGGAGAAAAAAAAATAACATAATTTAAGACCAGTCTAAGCACATGTTAGTTGTTCGCATTTATTTTACAATTTTCAATCTATTAGAAAAGGGCTACACTTATTCGAAAACGAATTAATAAAATCCCACTTAACTCACGATAAATCCGGTTTACGCAAGTAAGAATTTTACGCGGCTGAAATCGCAGGTAACCATAGCAACAGTAGCAGTTGGAGGTTTTCGTTACGATCAGTATCGAACCGAACACCGACGAGACTGCTAGCATTTGTTTTCACACTTAAAATCACTTTCACAGATTTATTTAAACAGTTTAAGACTTAAAGATGTTTACAGGTATCTCTTTAAAAAGTTATAAGGGTTTAAACAAGGTGTTGCCCTGAAAGCGGTAGACTTCAGCCCGGTCTCAGCGGTCAGCGGCGGGAGGAGGAGCTCATACAAATGCGTGTCCAGCGGCGCTCTGCTCCGCTCCGCGTTAAACGCGCTCTGTTGGAGATGGAGACGCACCTGAGGACGAGCTCCGTGTGTCTGTGTCTGCAGGTACACTCAATATCTCCCCTCTTCTCCTCTTTTCTGGAACATTACATCTTCAGAAATCTCTTCTGTCTTCTTTCTCTTGCTGTCAGTGAATTATCGCGCTGTTTAAAGCCTCTGGAGTGTTGGGAACTTTCACACACCGTTGTGTTTTACTCACATCTGTCAAAGCTTTATCGATTAGCTTTTGCTTGATATCTTGCTTTTGTTCGATTTTTTTTTTAAATATATATGTTTATAACACAACTGGGTGTCACAGATCAACGCATTCACAGCATGATCAGTGCCTTGTAATATTTCTGTCGTGTAAGTTTTTATGCATGTGCTTTACAAGTGAGAGACTTCTCAAAAATGATTTATACAATTAAATTAAATTCTAAAAATGTTGCTTTCTTATACAGCTATAAAAACCATCTAGATACCTGGATAAACGTGTGTAATCAGACAAATTCAAATATCTTTGAAAGAAAAATAAAGAGTAGTTAACAGTGATACACACAATCAATAAAACAGCTTGACTTTTTGCTGAGGACTTCATATAAAGCTGGAATAAGACACTACACTCACTGAAACAGTATACACACACATGCATGTAGATCTTTACTGTGTTTACTGATTTTATTGTGATGGATTTAAGATGACACAACAGGAAACAGAATGAGAATGACTAAGCTATAACTACTTGCTTGTACATTGAAACCTTTATATTTCAATTTTAATTTTGTTTTAGATATATCTATAGAAATTAATTAGTGCATTATCATGTGCAGTTTGTTTTCTCAGAGCAGAGGCGAATGAGATGTGTGTGTGTGTGTGTGGGGGGCTAAATTAAATCTAGAGATATCTCATCATTTAACACAAGCACAATATCAGCGTTTGATATCAAATCCTGTGTAACATAAGACCAGACCTTAATAAGCATTCCAAAGGGATTGTACGCAAATCATATGGATTAGGTTCGTGGATGAATGACCTTTAATTCCATGTTTTTCAATTAAATTACTGTATGTTCCTGAACCCCAGAGACATCAATCATCTACTCCGTATCAGCCACACGCTGCTGATGATGATGATAGATTTAAAGTTAAAAAAAAAAGCACATGCAGATTCTCTCACAAGTATTTTTACACTCGTGTTTGTATTTTATTATTGCCTTGTTATGTGTCTGTATGAACTGCATGTGCACAGGCATCCATATATTGAACCGCTGATTAAAGCAATGAGAATATTTATTACAGTTACAGGGAACACAGAGGTTTTTGTCATTTTTTTTTAACAGCGTTCTGATGGGACGTCATATGTATTTGATTTACGCTCATTTTGTCTGTCCTTTAAAACACAAGCATTCACACCCTGGTGTCTCACTGTATGCATTGGGTTTGAGTTTTGAGGCTTGCAGCGCGTCCTGTGATGATCAATAGGGCTTGTGTGATGTTTTTGTATTGATTATGGAAACGCGAGCCTCTGAATAGAGCAGGGCGGGGTTCAGGAGTCATGTGGAATCATGGGCATATGTCGACCAATAAAAATACACAAATCAGCTCACCTAACATCCGAATGATGGAGATTCATCAAAATGATTTATTTAGCAATGCATATCTGTTACCCAGCATGCTTCAGCCGTGCGTGTGTGTGTTTTGTGGATTTGTGACACTCAGGCAGCTGTTCAAACTGGCCACTTGTCATGCGTGTGCTTTTGCTATGGCTCTCTTCTGATTCTCTGCGTATAAAATGCAATAGAGTAGCAGAGGAGCATGAGCCACTGTGAAACGCTATATCTGCATTCTCTGCATTCTTCAAGGCTTGATCAACACCGAGTCTGGTGATTATAAAGCTTCGCACCCCAAAGCGATTTTATGCTTACTGAGTGTCCACTCTTTGACTTGTCCAGCGCTTGTGATTCAGTGAAGCAGAACAATTTTAAAGTAGAAAAAACAAAAAAAACAAAACTGCAAATGTTACCGCGTGTCAGATTTATCAAATGCATCTCTGTTGTTTTTAATGTTTCATTTCTCATTACATAAAAAACATTGTCATTTTAACCAATGCATGTATGTTTCTATTTTAATTTTAATAATAAACATACAGAATACCAAAACAAATGTATCAAAAGTAAATTGTAGTTTTGATAATGTTACTGTAACATTGACACTTATGTTTTGAATCATTTTGACAGATTTCATGAAAGTGGACTTCTCTCTATATATAAACATATAACATTTAATGCAATAATTAAATAAGCACTAGTTTATTAATGATTTGCAATGTTCATTTTTAAGGAAATAAGTGCTTTTAAAAAACATTTTACAATTGCTTCAATATGTATAATTATTATTTTATGAAATAGTTTTTGCATTAGATTTTCAATTTTACGTTTATTTACAGTAGTTTTTGAATAGCATTTTACAATTAACACAATAGTTAGCTGACGACAGATTTTCAGTGTCATTGTAAATAACAGCCCTGTACAAAAATAAAATAAAACAAAAAATAATTATACAGAATAATAAGAGGTTTCCTCCTCAGATGGGACAAATCATTAGTTTTTATCCGTGTGGTCTCATATATATTCGCTTCATTGTGCTGCTTGTGTGTGTGGTGTCTGTGGGAGTATTTCAGCACACTACACATCAGCCCCGCCTCCTGCTGTTTCCCCTCCCCCTCCCCAGTGTAGCCCTGCCCCATCAGTATGCTGAAGCCCCGCCCCCCTGAGGCAGCAGCCAACAGCAGCTGTTCCATATTCATCAAGCTCTTCAGTCTTAAAGAGGCCGACACTGAGCATGCAAACACTCATTTCTGCCTCTCCACTGCTCACAGGCTCATCGTAGCACACTCTCCTGCCTCCTCGCTCGCTCGCTCGCTCGCTCTCTCTCTCTCTGCTTCACCCGACCAGCCCCCTCCCCCCCACTCTCTCTCTCACACACACACACACACGCACATGCATACCTGAGCTGGCGGTGGGCTGCGCTGCTGGAGGGGCTTTTCGCCGCAACTTTTCTGAAGGTGCTCGCTCGTGGTTTTGGGGGGAGAGGCGAGTATCCGGCGTCTCCTCTTTCCTTCTTCTCTTCCTCCTGGAATGCTAAAACTGGGCTGATGGACATTTCCGAACTTTGCATCCCTGATCCTCTCAGCTATCATAACCAGTAGGTGCATTTTCCTCTTTCACGCACTAACACCGCTTCCTGTCTGTGTTTCTTCTTCTTTGCATGTCGACAGTACAGTTTTCTTGCGCCTGCTGAACTTTCTGCTGCTGTGATAGGGATGCGCTTATATCTGCATGGACGCAGTGTTACTTTATGCTCCTAGTGTGAGCAGAGTGAGGTTTAGGGACACTTGTTTTCTTCTGCTTCGGTGTAGGTTGTTTGTTTTGTTGTAGTGTGTTGCGTGACACATGCGTCCCAGCGGTCGGATGCTCCTCTAAAGCCGAAACAAGTCTGAAGGTTTCAGGCGGGACAAAAGGCACAGGACGGATGTTTGTTTATTAAATCAACGAGAGCGGATGTTTTGAATGAAAGGTCTTTTGGATGGTGGAGTGGCCCCAGAGGAGCGGCTGGAGGGCTCCAGGTGGCCCGGGGTCATCTTAAGATTGCAGAAGACTATTTTACACCAAAATAAATCTGCTTTGACTTTTGTTATATTTTATAATTCTGCATGAAAATTTGGAAAAGAAAAAGTTTATCTTCCATTTGAATATTGTTATTTTACACAGGACTCTTAAACTATCTATTGACATAAAAGGTCATCTGTTCACATTTAAAACAGCAACTGATAACATCAATCAGTAAATGCTTGTTTTATTTATATATATATATATATATTAAAATTTTAAAATACTGAGCAAAAAGCGAAAAACACAACAACATGAGTGTTGATCCACTGACGGATTTTTGGATATGGATTTTTTCATTTACTCTCAGTAATGTCAAACCAGCAGCTCTGACATGGGCCGAATGTCTGAGTGTGTGTGTTTTGGGAAATTAGACTAGATTACACTCTGCACACTTTAGTCATCTTAAACACACATATTTTAAGCTGCTTTGTAGTTTTACACTAAGACGGATTACAGAGGTTCAATAGAGCTCAGCTGCCCTGACACCTCCACGCATGCATTTCCACAGCCGCGGATGCCATTACAAAAACCTTCATTTAGAATGAGTTGCTCTCAAATGCGTTTAAAACATTTATATTTAAAATGCATAGTTTTTTGTTTTTTTTTAAGAGTAACTTGTTTTATTATTCTAGCTCCACTGAAAATGTACAATCTTAAATAGTGTAAAGCTACAGTGAGATTTTCTTTGATAGTGATTTAATTATAATGACGGGTTTTTAAAATGTTTAAAGGATGCAACATATTTTGTTCATGATTTATTTGCCTGTCATTAAATATATGTCTCATAAATTTGACCGTCACTGCTGGTTTGTTGCTTAAACACCATCGCGTTACACTTTTATTTGACCTACTGTTAATGCACCAAATTATTGTAATGTAGTAGTGATATAATTAGATCTCTTAATTTGATGAATATCATTTATTTACTATGAATTAAAAATGTTAACACATTTGCTGATGCATTTTGAATTTAATATTAATATAATGTGTGTGTGTGTGTGAATAGGTTTTTGACTAGCCTTATCGTGCATCTAGGTTTCATTAAAAATACTCTTTCTTTAATTTTAGTTGAAGCATTTCCACATTTATTTTAACAAGTGTTGTTGAAGTGTTTCAATAAAATGTGGCTGGCGGCTGCTGGGGCTTCATGTGTGTGAATGGAGTGTGTGTCCTCAGATGCACCGCAGCACTGGATTCACAGCAAAACGCCACCGGTTAATGTTTACTGGCACGTGCGGTGAGATTGATGCCGCTTTCGTTTGTAAACTGCGTGCTTCAGTATTCATGTGTAGATCCGAGGCGTTGGGAAAGGTGCGATGCAGCCGGTCACTTTGACATCTTCTTTACTCAGCTGGGATATTCAATATGACCCGGAGCGAAGACTGACTAGACGTATTCTCGCTCACTGCGGCCTCATTTCAGGCTCTCGGCCGGGATGACAGCTGGATTACGTTCGTATGCAGAAACCCTCCATAAGCACGGCCAGACAAATTCAATTGAACAATTGTTTGACTTCATTACCGAGTTGGCGGATCGAGTGCACAAAGCGCGTATCTCCGGCGTTTCCGTTTTCCCTCTTCCGCTTTATCGCATTAGGTCGAGGAAAAAAGCAGCTGTGGGAATTGCATTAGTGCATCTTAAGTTAAAAGCTCGGCGCTCTTTGAGCAAGTGTTTCAGTGCTGTTGGGTTAATCAGATTTTTGCTGTCTGTGAGGAGATGCTATCGCGGGTAACCAAAGCGGCCGGCTCTGACACTATCCAGATGGGATCAGCTTACAGTAATTTGGTTTCAGAAAACATTACTCACACAGATCCATGGCTGTGGTCAGCCCACATATTCATGAGCTCTGGAGAGGGTTTCGATTCTCTCTCCGCGAGCCCTTCGCCGGCCAGCTGACCTTTGGCCAAAACGAGCACGCTTCTCCATTCGCCGCATGCTTTTTCAAACAAACACACAGGCTCTGGGCACCAGCAGGGGAATGTTTTCAGTGAGCACAGAGCGGTGTTTTTATATGCACTCACCTGCGTTCTTTCCGTTGCGTGTTTATTATCGACACATGCTCTGCTGAGGGTCTTTGGTGCTCTATATTTGTCATCTGTGCACATATAATCCTGATTCACACTCTAACACCTCTAACTCTCTCGAACCGGCTTGTTTTATGCATCATAAGCTTGCATTATAACAACTGAGTTGCAGAAGACAGTATTAACACCCGTGGAAGCTTTCCATTGCACTGAAGGTTGTTTATAATAGAAAAAAGATTCTTTAGATGATCAGAAATAGTATAGGGGCCAGTTCTCATTATTACTAGTTTGCTTATTAGCATGCCTATTTATTAACATTTTGGCTGTTTATTAGTGCTGGTAGCTAAATGTTCTACATCACTAATCCTACCCATCACTCAAACGTAACAACTACCTTAAGTGTTAATAAAAAAAAATCAAATTAAGAATTTGCTGAGGCATAGCGAGAATTGGACCTTAAAATAAAGTCCGACTGAAAAATGAAGAAAAGTTTGTTTTAAGGTTCTTAGAGGAACCAAAAATGGTTCTTCAATGGGATCATTGTGAAAACCATTATTTTGAAGAGTGCAGTGTGTAATGTAGCTGTCAGTCATTAAAAGAATGACAAATTTCAGTGAATTCCTGAACTGAGCGTGTGTTGAAAGCAGAAGGGCTGTGTTGTGGAGCGAGTGCTGTGGTCACAGTGTGTCTTGACGGTAGGGTCACTTTCAGCGCTCTCACACCCTGCGGCAGTGACCGAGCCGCCCGGCGTCGCCCAGTTCTCACTGAGGTAACCTTGGCATCCTGGCCGCGTCGTGACAGTAGGTTTAAAAATAAACCCAGCTCCGCTAGCATGCTGAGGATAATGCCGCATGGGGGGTCTCGCGCACACACACACTCACTCAGAGGAGACCACAGAGGAAGCAGTGATGCTATAGACAGCATGGCTTGTTTGAAACTAATACTAACTTTAGCATGGCAGTTGTAGCATATTTACAGAGTTGCAGTCTTTGAAACGTTAATTTGATCATTCAAAACTTTTACAAACAGAAACTTGAACATTTTGAAATAAATCTACTGCATTTTAGTGTTATCACAGCATGTATTTTGAACAGCGTGAATTTTTATTTGTATATTTTCAGTCTCTTTTAAGTTTTAGTAATTTAGTTGTGGTTTTAACATTTCTTTTTAAATTTGTATATATGGTTTGTATTAATTTTAATTAATTAATTAATTTATTTTAAATATGTTAGTAAATCTTTTTTTTTTGAGAGAGAGAATAAATATATTTGATATATTTTATTTTAGATTGTTAAAATGTATTTTCTATTTCAGTTCACATTTATTTTCTTCTTTTATTTTTGCTGTTTTGTTTTAGTGTTAGTTAGCTGTAACATCTCTGGTCACATGTAAAGCTGCGCATGTAATTGAATGCTAACGTGTGGCCCGTCCGCAGCACTTGCTCTCTATTTGCATCAATCCCACACACTGAGAGTAAACGATCTGAGCACTGTGTCCTGATTTGCTCGGTAATCAAATGTTGCTGGGGGAAAATGCTAAGTCCGCTAATTTACACTTTGGAGAGGAGGGGAGAAAAAAACGTGAGGCCGAATGTCCGCGGGGCGGCACGCGGGCGTTTATCAGAGAATGGTATCGGTATTGAGCGGCTAGTCGTTTGAAGGTTATGTTTCTGAGCAGTAATTGAAATGCAAAATAACATTAGGATCGATGGTTAGCTCTGTTTATTTATGAAATCAATATTGAAACGGTCTGTCACCATTGCGGCTCTGATTCCAGCTGACAGCCAAACTGAGTGTGCCACGGCTGAGGCGGTCAGTGCACTGCGGGAGGGAGCGGAAGAGCCAGGAACTGGGTGGGGTTTAGGAGAGGAAATGATGTCGCCACAGGTGTGTGAGATACACAGCGGTCTGTCAGGATTCTGTGGTTTGTGACAGGATCTTCTGTCCCTGTGCCTTAAGTTTGCATGTATATCTACATTATTAACTGTGCTGTCAAACAATTCATCACATCCAAAATAAGAGATTTTGTTTACATAATATATGTGTGTGTGCTGTGTGTATTTATTATGTATATATAAATACACACACATGCATGAATATAATAAAAAAAATGTTTATAATATAAAATATATTTATATATAATATAAAATATAAGAATATTAATATATAAATGTATATACATGTAAACATTTTCCAAATATATACTTAAAGTGTGTGTGTGTGTGTTTATATGTACTGTAAATATGTTATGTAAACAAAAACTTTTATTTCGGATGCGATTAGTCATTTGACAGCAAATGACTAATCAACAAAACAAAAGTATTTTATGTAAAAATCCGAGGTTGGTAAGATTGAAATTAATTTTAAAAGAAGCCCCTTCTTCTCAACAAGGCTGCATTTATTTGGTCAAAATACACTACAAATTGTGAAATATTATTACAAAGTAAAATAGCTGTGTTCTGTGTGAATAGGTGTTAATTAAGTATAATTTATTTCTGTGGTGATCAGCTGAATTTTCAGCATCGTTACTCCAGTCTTTAGTATCATATGATGATTTGCAGCTGAATAAACATTTCTGATTATTTTGTTGAAAACAGTTGTCCTGAGCAATATTTTTGTGTAAACTGTGATATATTTTAGGATTCACAGATAAAAAGAAAGTTCAAAAGAACAGCATGTATTTGAAAAGGACACCTTTTATAGCATCATACTGTAATGTCTTTACTGCCACTTTGGTCAATTTAATGCTTGCTGAATAAAAACACAAATTTCCTTTATTTATGTAATATTATTTTTTGTTGTTGTTGTTTTTTACATTTTCTAATCTTACTGACCCCAACGTTTATGTTCAAATAGTTTCACCTAAAGAGTAAAACACTGTGGCACACATGGATCTGTTTGTTTAAGAAGCACAACGTGTCAAATCCTGTCAACCAATGATGAGAGTTTGAGGGCGGGACTTACCGTTTGACAGGCAGAGTGTTTGGAAAAGCCTTCCGTTGTTTGTGGAGTTCAGTTTTGCTGCAGAAAAGCACATTTCACCTTTAGTGTTTTCATAAATGGTTTTATTCTGTGTTAGTTGTTTGTCAGAAAATTCAGAAACGGTGAGAGTTAACACACAAGTGTTTTAGATCAGCGCTCCTGAAATCTTTTAATTCAGGACTGTGTCACTCAGCCGTTCCACGTTGACATCTGTCTAATATTACCAGCTGGTCTCAAAATACTGTTCGCTGGACACACGAGGAAAAAGGTTGATAAGTTTATTTATTTAGCGATTGATTCTAACTCCACACAGTTTGATGTGCTTCTGTATTCAGACACACACTTTGTCTGTGGGAAGGTGTTTTCATTCGCTCTGGAGGTGACTCTCAGATGATCATCAGAGGACGTTATAGTGGAAACCCGCTGCGTTCGTGAAGGTGAGCCGCAGTCACGGAAAACGTCCTGCACCAGTTCATTTGTGCGTCACCTGAGTTTGTCTCATTAGCTGTCCGTGATTTTCCACACTGACGAGTCATAATTATTGCCTTCTATGTGAACTACACATATATTGATGACTGAAGAGTGACGTTACATTTATTCAGACCGAATATTTGATCACACAGTGCCTTTGGTGCCGATTTGATGCAAAGCAGGGAACAGGGAGTACAGTACCAGTTTACAGAGAGGAGTGTGATAATAACAAAAAGCTACTGGTTTACAATGTTTGGTATTAAATTCTTTATATTAAAATATGGAATGATCTGATGTTTTAGTGACATTTCCACAGAGACCTCTACCTCAGAAATGTGAGACTGCAGCCACAAAGGTTATTTGAGCTAGTTATCTGGTAGACATGTTAAACTTTCTTTTGGAACAAGGTTATATAAGAATCGCTTCATTAAGCCGTCTGTTTTAATGATTCAGTTTGGTCATTGAATGTCATTTTGTTAAGTTAAAAAAAACCCAAGATGCTCTGCTTGCACATTATTATGCATTAGGTTCATATAAGTGAAAAGTATGAAATATAATTCTTCTTTGTTTTTTAGAAAAATTATGTTTACATAATATGTGTGTGTGTACTGTGTATATGTGTTTTATACAGTATAAAACACATACGGTAAACACAGTTTTATAAACATATACACATACATTTTAAACATATAAATATATATATATATATATACGCATAAAGTACATATTTACATGTATTCATATGCATTTATATGTGTAAAATGTATATACATATATTTAATATATAACATATTTTTCTTAATACATATACATGCATGCGCTTGTATTTATATATACATCATAAATATACAGAGTGCACATACATGCAAGTAATCGCTTAATAACTTTATTACCCAGCCTCACTATAAAACGCTTAAAAATTAGTGCTGAAACTGCAATAGAATGCCTAATAAAATCATGATATTGTGTATTTTGTCAGCTTGGAGTAGTTTCTCTCAAATGTTGAGAATCGTCTTTAAACATGACGTTCTCCGCTGAGGCGTGTGTTGTTTCTGTGTCATGCGTGTTGGATGAGCTCAGATGGATTGTGTCAGCTGTAAGTCACACACGTTTAGTAGCACGCTTTAGGATTTATTATAACATTGTGCAGTTGCGGGGTTCATTTACAGAAGACGGTGTGAAAATAGGCGTTCATGGTTTATATTTATATGTGAGGGCGTCTGTGTTTGTGCAAGTAAATGTGTCAAGGCATACACACACAGAATAAGACAGTCACGTTCAGACGACGTGAATGTCTTACATTAGGAGCGTATTTGATTTGGCAGCTAATTATTTAGCAGAAAAATGAGGAATGTGCATTATTTCTAGTGTAAAGAGGGAAAAAAGGGGAACGATTTAAAAAAAAAACCTTCCCAAGTGTGCTCCATGCGAGGAATGAACTACTTTTTCATATGATGAACTGTTCAATTCAAGAGGGAGCTTTACCGTTGGGCTCACACACTTTTACATGTTAACTCTTTCACCGCCGCACTCGTCACACTGCCTGACTTACACTGCTTCATTATACTGTATAAGTTGCTTTGAAACGGCATCACCAGCTTTATATATATATATATATATATATATTGAACACCATCAGATTATACACATAATATACAACATATTTCATGTCTACTCATTTCTGTTGAAATATATGTTTGTGTAACTCTCATAACAAGTATGGGGTAAAATGGATGAAATATTACTAAAAATGTTTTGTTTATTTAGGTATTTTTGTAAACATTAGGCAGTTTGTTTTCTCTGAAGTATATCTTACAACATCAAAATGAATGATTTAGGGGAAAGATTTTTTTTGTAATGTATAAATTTGTAATTAAAAATCTAATCTAATTTAAAAAAAAAAAAAAATATATATATATATATATATATATATATTATTTTTTTATTAGATTTGTTAAGTTATTATTCTGTTATTTTACTTATTTGTGTTCATTTCTATTAAATATTTTGTACTGTATGTATTTATTAATTACATTGAATTAACTTATTTGTTTATCTTAAGTTATGTTCTCACTCTGTTGTGCTATGTTATTTATTTATATAAAATTATATAAGAATTGGTATTTTTATTTCCTTTTTCTTTCTGATTCAATATAGTACACACACACACACACACACACACACATGCTCAGGTGATAAATACCCAGTCAGAAATATAATGATGAACAACAGCTTTTAAGTCTCAAAAGAAATGAAGGAATTGTTATTATTAAGCCGGTTCACTGAAATAAACCAGTTTGCTCACACAATTTTGTGAAAGATACGAGCGGTCTGCATCTAAACTGTTACGTTTTATCACACTTCACTTGTTTGAAAAGCGTCTTGTTAGTGGACAAGCAGTGCAGTTGAGTGCTGTTACCTGTAGTAAGTGGCTGTGTATATATTTACATGAAGTCTGGAGTTTGGTTCTTCCTTTGATTTGTGTTCAGTCTGTGTGACACGCTGCTGTCAATCAACTATCGTGGGAGTGGCCTCTGTCGGTGTGACATGCATTTGAGAATGGCTTGATTTCAGAAGGGCCAACTTATTTTTATTAAATTAAAAGAAAGCTACTGGTGGATCTTTATCATTGTGGGTGGTTATGTACACACACTCCCAACACACATTTCAGTCCAAACAGCTTGAAAAAGTGCATGCACCACCATGACCCCTTTAAGAAGAGACAGGGTTAACTTTACCTATATTTTGACAGTGAAATCAACTTCACTGACGATGTTAAACGTCACAGAAGCACTGCTGTTGATGTTTGAAGGGCACAGTCACGATCAGCAAGCGCTCTTCTTCTCCTCTCTCTCTGTCTGGTTCTCACTGGCTGTGTTCCACCTCCTTAGATCGGTCGCTCATAAATCCTTGTCAAATTCCTCCTTCGCTTTTTAACAAAGTGCTCATCTTCACCTTTCCCCTTCTCTCTGTTTATCTCTGCACTAATGAATGAGCGACTCTCCGCTGCGGCCTGAGATTAAAACGGCTCCCAGGGGCCTGAGCGAGTGCTGCTCACACACACACACACACACACACACACATGAACGAACGGCCCCGGGGTTGGCCTGAGCCCCGTATTCCCTCGGTAGCTGTTAACCTGGGGCCTTTTTATGGGCAGACATTTCCATGTGGCCCTCGGTGGGCTTTCGCTCCGCTCGCCCGGAGCCCTGGACGAAGCCTGTTTCATTTGCATCCATGAGATAGAGCTCTGTTCACACAAAGCACAAGTGTCCTCTGCTTGGACATCAGATGCAGTAGTTTGTGGAGTAAACGGTGTTTCTGCATGAGCCCGGCGTGACGGGAGGGGCTCGAGAGCATGTCAGGAGTTAATTGAGTTCCTTTATCAGCCCATCAGCTGCAGCCCTCTGACCGATCTCCCCCTCCACCCGCCCATCTGATACCGCACATGTGTGTGTGTGTGTGAGACAAAGCCACTGACTCTAAGAGACTCAAATTTGAAAGACTCACTGCACTAGAAGAATGCAGATTTTAACTTCTATATATGCACTAGCATTTAAAAGTCCTTCTGCTCACCAAGGCTGCATTTATTAGATACACATACATATTGAAATATTATTTCAATTTAAACAGCTGTTTTCTATGTGAATCTCTTATAGTGTCATTTATTGCTGTGATCATTACTCCAGTCTCCAGTGTCACATGATCCTTCAGAAATCATTCTAATATACCGATTTACTGCTCAAGAAACATTTCTGATTGTTATTAATGTTAAAAACAGTTGTGCTGCTCAATATTTTGTGGAAAGTGTGATACATTTTATTTTTAGCATTCTTTGATGAATAGAAAGTTCAAAAGAACCAAATTTATTTGAAATAGAAATCTTCTTCAAAACAGAGGATCAGTAATGAGATGAAAATTATTTGCAGAATACTTTTACTTAAACATGCATCACATGCATTGTACCCTGAAATATCGATAGACATATCATATTGTGTTCCCAATACTCGTATACAAATTTTATCTTTTGAAAATTAGCCTAATCTTATAGAATCTAAAAATGAGTTAGTATAGATAAAATTATGAGTAAAGGATTTGAAATAATGATGCTTTTATTGGAGGCAATGAAAAAATGACACATCTTTACTGTAACTTTTGATCAATTTGTCCTCGCTGAATAAAAGTATTAAATTACCAAAAAGAAAAAGAATGCATCTGTTACATAATAGTTTGGATGATAATGTTCAGATTCATTATAGTCATGATTCAGAGCAGACCTGCTGCATTCAGGCCTTTGCTGAGGAAGTATAACAGCACTTTGTTAAGGATCATAGACTTCAGAGCAGAGCTGAGGGTTTCTGAGCTCTTCTGTGAGCTGGTGTCCAGCGCTGTGGCGGTAGAGCAATTCTATTACAGCAGCTGAAATTCTGTTAGTGTGAGCGGCTGGAATCAGATTAGGGCCGAACTGAACATGATGCTCGGGGGGCTCCACTCAGCATGAATTTAAATGGCTTGACCGTGAACAAAAGCAGACGTGAGGGGATCGGCCCGAGGAAGTGAACGGGTGCTTGACTACACCTCACACAGCGGGACAGGGTTAAACTCATATCACTCCGCAGCACTGAACATGAAGCAATCGCAATAATTCACTGCCTCCATTTTGCATGTTTCTACAGCAATCCTGTAGTTCAAACAGTAGTTAAAATGTGTACCTCGAATGCACAGTTTCCTGTGAAGAGTTTCCATAACTGTAGAGTTATAAATCTTGCTTTATCAGAGATGAATGAGATGAGAAGGAAAGACTGATGAAGTAATGTTAAGAGTGTAGATCAACTACTCTGTCTTCGTCTTTAGGTTCATGTGCAGTAATAAACCTTAAATACCAGTGTAGTTCGATTCACTAAAGAATGACTCTTCCTTTCGTGAATCAGTAAAACTTGTATCGAATAACAAATGCAGTATGATAAATAAATAAGTAATTATACCATTTTAACATTTTAAATGGTCTTCCTTAAATGTGCTTAGAACTTTTTAAGGAACTGCAATTTGTTCAGTTGAACAGCCATGAGATATTTTAGATGTCATATTTTGTGATATTTGACATATTTTCAGTGGAATGCAGAGCTGGAGCAGCTGAAGAAACTCTCTGCTGAGCGCGTGTATTATATATGAACATAAAGCCATTCAGACATTTATGCAATTATGCTAAGTGTCACATTCAGCGTGACCTCTGACCTGGGGTTAAGCTCCCCTTGAAGTTTCTGAATAAAGCCTAAATGGAATTGCCCTGTATGCTGCTGTTTCTAATATATGGCTGTTAATAAATGAAATGAATGTGCAGAAAGGTGCACACGCATTCATCTTTATTCAGCAGCTCTAAACAAACGCTAAAGGCTTGACTCTGACAAAGAATGAATTCAATACAGTAACAGCCTCCTGCCAGGCCCATGCTATAAATAAGAGCATTGTTCTTAATGACTAAACGAGTAAACAACTATATATAAATATAGGCACTTCATCTATATTTGTCAACACACTGTTTTAACATACATTTCTTATCATCAGTACTGATTCAAGATGACGAACCACTGTCCAAAACCTTTGCCTCTTACAAGTCTTGTTGTGCATTATTTATAGTATTACATGATATAGTACAGATAAATATAGGTATATATATATATATATATATATATATACTTTTTTTTTTTTTTGCATATTTGTGAGTAAGAGCACAAGTCATCGTGATGATGTTTTGTTTTGTTGTTTTACTGCAATATTCTACATACTTCCACAAAAACGATCAGCGCTAAATAGCTGTTTTTCATCAGGTTACTGACTAACAAGCTTTATTGACTCACTGAAGCACTCTGTGAGCTTCTGCTGATATCCGGCTGTAGTCTGTGTGCAGCGTTCAGGACACAGCCATCACACGCTCTCTGACACAGGCCTTTTTTCCACAAGGTCAGTGTTTTAACAAGGAGCTATTTTTTATTATTTATTTTAGCCGTTAACCTTTCTATGAATTTCCAGAGGTGGTGGCACCTGCCGCAGCGTTGAATATACATGACACAAGAGGCAGTGAAACGCTGCAATGAGATTTAATTTGACACGCTGACCCCATCTCCATGGGCACGGGAAACCAGGGTGAGAAAATAAGGTTGACCTTCGACCCCCGGCCTTGAACCCAGCATCACCCGCACTTACAATTAAATCATTCAGAGAAACTGACTGCCTAAAGGAAGCCTTGCTGCACTTTCAACTAAAAGTGGCCATGCAGTTTCACCAAGTCACGCTGACCGCTTACAGTGTGGAGTTTGGATTTTTATTTTAATTTATATATATATATAATTATCTTTTTCAGTTATTTCTCATTCAAAAAATAAATTAATTAATAAAATCAGGTAAAATAAATAATAAAAAATACGCTAAAATAAAAATAAAAACAAAACATACAAAGATAAATGAATATTTTATTATATTAATATATAATAAGTTATAAATTATGTCATGTTATATAATATATATATATATATATTATATGAATACAAACTATAATACTATCTTAAAAGTACTAAAATAAGTACTAACATAAGGTTGGAAGTACGGCTGGGTTTTGACATGAATGTCACAATTCGATTACATTCTCATACACAAGGTTGCAATTCATTTCTATTACCAATTTGATTCGATTCGACTCAATATCGATTATTTTGGATATATACATTAGAGTTATACAGTGCATTCCATATTTTCTCAAGGAAAAAAAAATCTCTAATGCTGTAGAATTTTAGAGTCAGTTGGTATTACATTAGATTTGAAGGCTATACTATAATTCGGTATATTCTCTAGAGTTTATTTTTCTAGCTGACTAGCTCAGGTAAATGTGACGTTATGTGACACATTGTTTATAAGATGTTATATTGACGTCCTTGCATGGAGGATACACTGATTGAGCGACTACAAGATGCAGGACGAGGACTGTGAAGCTGTTCTCTTTCTGTTGACTTATCTTCTGATGTTTAGTCATGTTTATTTTGTGCTGAAACTGGCGTTAATGTGGAGGAGATGATCAGTTCCAGCAATCACTCCACATTAAACAGTGCCAAAAATACAATTATTGTTTGAATATTGCAAAACAATGGACACAATTTGAAATGTGAGACTTTGTTTCATTTTCAAAGTACCAAAGCACAATGGTTATTATGATTTATTGGATGGGAGGTGCCCTTCAGTGTCCCATCCATTAACTGAAAACAGGCTAGACTAATCGATTCTTGGGATTTAAGACTCAATATTGTTTTGTAAAAATGAGAATATCAATATTTTTTTACCCAGCTCTAGTTGGCAGTGTGGTGGTGGTCGTCTGTCAGAGATTTGGCCTGATGACATTTGTATGGGATCAAGGAAAGCTCAGATTTATTAATGCTAGCGAATCCATTGGACTCCCTGCTAAACTGACCCAGAAAATGACCCTGCTACACTCTGTAACGTTAATTATTTATGGGCTGGAGTCAAATAAATAAGACTCTGTCTATTTCAAATGCTTGTGTTTAATTGCCCTGCATGTGTGTGATGTCTGTAAATGTATGTCTGAAGAAGGATTATTCATTCCACCAGAATCCTGCTGGAACACAAGCATTCACATATCATGCATTATAAAAGTATTTTAATGCATTAATTGTGACACAATGCACACGTTGTATGATCACTTGAATAATTATAAGCCATTAGTTACCTAGTCGTTGTCACACGTTTTGTTTTTGGTAACAATTATTTATGAAACGATTTTAATGTATTAAGTCTATATAGTACATTATACATAAAGGCTTCAAGTGTAGCTGGACTTTCTCCTGATTCTTGCAACCTCATCATTTTCAGCAGATTTCTCTGGTATTGATATATAATTTGTGACAATATTGCACAGTTTTTATTTGCTAATCTGAAAATTAGTGTTATGTTAGTGTTTATGTAAGATATTCTTGAACACAGTGTGTGAATCTGTGATCGTTCTATATTCATCGGATTCATTAGATGATATTGTTTTATTGTTTTCATCAAGATGAATATGTTTTTTTAAACTTGCAATGCTAAAATTTTTATTTTTAAGGACCATATTCAAAATTGAAGCAATTTTTAGGGCTGCACAATGGATCATGTTTTAATCACAATCATGATTTCTGCTTATCTCGATTAAGCATAATTGCCTGTGATTTTGGGCTAGTTATTTATTCTGGAAACATTGTTTTCATGTTGCTGATCTATCTATCTATCTATCTATCTATGTTTATGTATAATATAGTGCAATATTATCAAAATCTGTATTATATTTTTGCATTCTGGGTCCATTTCGGACCTGAATAATAATTTCTGCCATTACTGAAATCTAGAAATCTGCTTTTACACATTTTTGTTTAAATAGTTACATTTGATCTATCTATCTATCTCTTCTGGATCAAAGTGAAAGATATATTGGTTTAACCTATATATAAGTATTTTTTTGGTATAAACTGATGTTGAATAGAATTTCAGAGCAAATCCAGTTCAATCATGACGTGTCTCGGAGGGATTGGCATGGTAATGTACACAACAGACACATCTGCTTTGTTGCTGCTGTGAGCATGTAAGAAATACTGCTGCTGCAAATATAACACATATAGCACACATGATAACCCCAATATAGCACACATGATGACCGCATGTCACGCTCTGCATGTGGCGAAGCAAGCAGGCAGATACAAGGTTCTCGTGATAATAATCCTTTTAATCCTCAAT
>JAUCMS010000031.1:15610550-15632249 GCA_032357445.1 Enteromius radiatus | reverse complement strand
TTTGCTGCGATTAATCGAGATTAATCATTGCCCAGCACTAATATATATATATATATATATATATATATATACATAATTCAATACCAGTGTAGTCTTCATGTTGAAAATGTTTACTGAAATAAAATTACAAGTTGCAATTTTGGCTAAAAAGCTTGCACCATAAGATAATTTAAAAGTTATTATTGTGTTAAATAAATAAACATTAAAAAAAGTAGCTTTAGAAAGGAATAAATAAGAAAAATATGTATATTTGTTTTAATGAAATGATACTCTAAATATGGAACTAAAAGCCAGTAGGTGGCAGCATGTCAAAGTTTTAATGAGTGAGACACTGAATCATTTACTCAACACAGCTGATTCATTCAGAAACAAACTAATGGACTGTCTTTATGAATGAGTCACTGAATCATTTACTCATTCATTCAGTAACAAAACTCCAGACTCACAACAGTTCTGCTGTGGCTTTGATTAGATTTTTTTTTTTTTTTTTTTTTGTAAAAAACAAAAACTCAGTGTAACAAAGGTATTACTAAATAAAAATACAGAAAACCATGGGGCTAGTCTCAAGCCTGCAGACAGCTGGGCTGTTTTCTGTGGAGTCCTGTGAGTGTTATAAGCTGAGCGCTGTAATGCTGAGATTTCTGTGGTGCGTGATGTTCAGGTCAGAGCAGACATGCAGCATCACACTGTCAGATCGGATTGGCACAGACAAGAGGAGCAATGTGTTCTGAACCAGATACTAATCACATGGACTGTGTGTGTGTGTGTGTGTGTGTGTGCAAAGCACTGCTGTGCTTTCATAGACCTTCAACAAAACGCAAGTTGAAATCTCGCTCATCAAGAGAGTTACTGTATTTCTTCATGTAATTTCTTAATTCATTAACCCATTAATTGCGTAAAACCCCACATTTCCCAAAGCTCAAGACATATATTTAGCACATGCCTAAACGTATGAATGCATTAATGAAGTATGTGTGGTTTAACTCACGAATAGGACACGCTGTTCAAAAAGGGAAATACTTACAAATGAGTGATTAGTTGTGAACCCTTTAAAACACATTTCTAAATGATCAAGCTTTGCTGGTAAACACTCAATCTTCTCCATGTATTCTGATTGATGGTTTTTATCCAGTAAAAGCTCTTTTAGTGTAATCGTAGAAACATTCTGCTTCAGCTGTTGCTGTTTGAGTCAGATCCTGACTGATTTTGTGAACGTCATATCTCCAGATGAACTCTCACTGGACTGAAGCAGCTCAGCTTTACTTGATTCTCCATCAATCATTTTCTAGAAGAATCAGATCATCTGGATCTTTTGAGGAGCGATTGTTTCCAGAAGCTCTACGTTAAGCCTCTTAAACGTGTAACATCTTCTGATGAGCATTTATTTCTTATATTAGACATATTATTGGAGATATAGACTGACCACTGATATTTAGATCATTTATATACAACGGTTATAAACATCTCATTGATTTACATTACAAGCTGCAGAATTGTGTCATATAATGATCAGCATCTGCACCAAATTGCATAGTTTTGTTTAGTTTGAGTCTCTAAATAAAATTGAGCTGTTTTTTCCTCTATATGAGACATAAGAACTTTTTGTGTTAAATATTTAGTCTAAAGGTTCTGTTTCAGTATGTCAGGCTCTTCTGGGATAAACCTATACTGTATTCATGCGTCTTCCACATAAGGCATGCATCATGAATGACTGCGGAGACAAACATGACTCTCGTGACCGTCAGGTGTTTAAACACACACTCGTTGATCTTGGCTGAATTGTATCGGCTTTAAACAGTCTATGTACCTTAGTGAATCAAACAATCACAGTCGTCCAAAAATCCCTGCTGTTGTCCCTCAATCACATATTTAGAGTCCGGCTTTAAACGACGAGACACTCGAGTAGAACGAGGACAGTTACAGACGTCTCCTCCTCACTTTGTATTGTCAGATGGCAGTTTCTCCCTCTATCGCTGTGTTCTTCCTCTTGGAGTGCTGCCTGTAATGGAGCTAATCTAGAGCCGTTTGTCCGAGCCACAGGAGTTTTGTCAATAACAATCAGCGTTCAGCAGGAGTAATTAAGGCCGAGGCTTTTCATTAGGCCGGGGGGAGGGGCTCGTCTCCAGGGACGGCCGGCGCAATTAGAAACGCAGGCACGCGTTGCCGGGTAATTTCAGGAGGGGAAGAAACCCAGGACTTTCTTTAGATTGAAGAGGGACTGGGTTTTGTCTCGTGCAGGAGCGGGACGACTAATGGCATAATAAGCAGACGTATGGCTCGGGATAAGCGAGGGAGGATTTTAGGCAGAAAGAGACGAGCGAAAGAAAGAGGGCAGGTTGAGATCATGAAGAATAGGCCGAGATGAGGATCAGACGCAGTTAAGAAAGTAAATAACAGGGAGAGTGATCCCACAGCCGCCAACTTCTGAAAGTATGCAATAAATACTGTGTACTGTGTGATTAAAATGGAAACAAAGGTCTAAGAAAGTATCTCAGATATACTGGTACTGAGTTGATATCTGTGAGTATATTGGTATTGATCATTACATTCAATCAGAATTTCCTTACAGTATTACATCGCTAAACAATGTTTTAGTCCATATGGTGATAAAAGAAAACAATGTAACAAGTGTAGGCAAAGCATTTATAAATGTTTATATATTTCAGTATTGCCTACAGCCGTTTAATGTCTAATCTTTCCATTTGTTGTTTATAAGCTAGCAAGTGTTTGCCTTATTTTAAGCTGTAGAGCTAGTGACTCTTTTTCTTGTTTGTATAGATATTGAGTACGTTTTACGCACATAACCATCACTTAATGTGAACGCATTAACTCGCTTTAGTTTAGCTGAATATAAACTAATCGGCATAGCTAGACTTTTGGCCATTACCCCAATCCGATCCATGTTGGACAAGGAACATGTAAAGTACGCAAGCAGTAATACATGTTTATATATTTTTAGGTTCTGTTTATTATTAGTTTTTATTATTATTGAAAGAAACCCATACAGCAAAAAAATAAAAAATAAAATAAAATAAAAAAAATTACCAAAAATATATTTGCTTAATTATATTTCAAAATATATTTACATATATATATATTTATAAATTTTTGATATTATTTTGGAAATCTTTTTTAAAAATATAAGTATATTTTTAGTATTTGAAAATATAATTTTCTCCTCTGTATATTTTAGCAGAAAAAATAAATAAATATATATATATATATATATATATGAAGGTTAAAAATGAAATATAATTTTAATTCTCAATCGATCACAAATATATTTAATTGAGGTTCACTGTTTACAAAACATTACATATTACATATATATTCTGGCCAATATACATATATATATATATATATTGGCCAGAAAAAAACAAAAACAAAACAATCTAAATGCTAGTAACTGTGTAAGTAGAAGTAGGTTTGTAAATTTGAATTGTTTGTAAGTTTAAAACAAGAAAAAGAGAAGAACCTAAAATATGATCCTAGAACACTGTGCTATCATTCCTGTTCAATTATCGGCTTTCTACGTTTTTTCTTGGCTATACAAATGTATATGTATGCATGATATTTTGTGCTGACTTTTTGAGAACATCATTAAAGATGTTCTGTTTATGAGGAACTTTCCCTGTTATCTGGGTGTGTGCTTTAAACTCATAGTCATCTTTATTTTGATCCTCCAAGCCGGTCAGTCTATATCCATCAGTCGGAGATGGTCTGTACGATAATCTCTGAGCACATGATGTTCCTGACCGCCGTGACTCACCCCGATCTGCTGCCCATTTTCAGCGCAGGTGTAAACGTGTATGAAAGCTCCATCTCTGTCCTCTATGAAGTAATCGAGGCTGACAGTAAACCTGTAAAAGTCAGGTTAGATTTTGATGAGGAAGACCTTCCATTTTTCTGCAATTTACTTACTTGACCCGAGTCTCTCCCCAAACCATGGCCTGGCATCAGTCCTGAAAAACCATCAAAGAAATTAAAGCAGATAAATGTTGAGAAGAAGAAAAAAATGGTCTTCTTTTTATTTCAAGAATATAACTTTTATAGGCTTTCTGAGTAGATCCCTTCTGCGCGGCTCGAAGCCGTTGCTCACTCGTCCTCCATATTGCATCACTTCTAAGTGGTGACTCTCATTTGCAAATAAAGTATTTACATGATATGAGCTAGAAATATTTGCAATAGTAAATGTAAACTTTTTGCTACATCTGAATTAAATTTGTCTTTTGTTTACATTTAATGTTTACTCTGCACAAATGTACTTGTGTTAATTTACATATGATCCAGTGTTTTCCACTTACTGTAATAATGCTTTGATGTTTACAATTTATAAAGTTTACTGCTACATGTTAGTTTACAGTTACACTTCAAATAAATGTCATTAAATTATTATTTTTCTTGAATGCAAAATAAATATTGTTTTGTTTATTTAACAGCCATAATATTAATTTATAATAATAATAATAATAATAATAATATTTTTATATTATTTATTACTTAATAATAATAATGATAATAATAATAATAGTCCTGGGCAACGATTAATGGCATCCAAACCAAATGTGTTTTGTTTATATAATATATGCATGTGTACTGTGTATATTTAATATGTACATATAAACACACACAGTATATAATAAAACAATTATAATGTTTACATGTATTTAAAGTTATACATTTATATTCATATAATTAGTATCGTACATAAATATATTTATATATACAAAATACACATACATAAATGATGTACACAAAAACTTTTATTTTGGATGTGATTAATTGCAGTTACTTTTTGCCAATATTAATATTTTATATTATTTAGTACTATAGTATTTTTTTTTTCAGTATATTTATTATTTTATTAGTATTTTAAATCATAATGATATATAACAACTTGTTTTTGCATTTTTAATCACAATCACAACTATTTCCCTAAATCATGCAGCCATAAATATCACTATTGTAAATTTACAGTTAATGTTTAAATACATTATTATTATTATTATTATTATTATTATTATTATTATCATTATTTATAATATACTTAATATACTTTTCAATTTTACAGTGGGGTATTATTATAAAGATTTTGTTTAATATTTATAGTAATACAAATAAGGATGGTTTTATTAGTATTTAATAACTTTTGATTAGAATTTTCCTGAAATCATGCAGCCCTAGCCAAAGTGTTTAGATTTCAGCTGGGGTTGTTTGATGATAATGTCCCTCTCTGATGGCACAAGGTCTAGTCCTGGTGTAATTTACCCTGACCTCTTCCTGTCTGACGCGTTTTGAGGCCAGAATAAGATGTGACGCGGACCAAACTTCATTCTGATAGTCAGAAGTGTGTTTACGTGAGGCTGAGGGGTATCAGAGAGGGAATGAGAGCCATCCGTCTCCTGATGGAGTGCCAATCAGACGCAGAGATATACGCTAACCAACACTGCAATTCAAGACGCATCCTGCCCTAATGATCCCGCAGGGACACATCCCAGAATAGGAAGTCTCAGCCTTCCCTTCTCCACAAAATATGATCGGATGAAGGTGGAACGAGCCGCTGCACATTCTAGTTGTGGGAAAAGCATGAATCAAAAGGATTTGTCTGTTATCTGGAAACGCACAGGAAATATATTTGATTAGCGCTGTTTAGTGTGTCGGCACAACAAATGGGAAAACAGGAAAAGGAGCGATCTGACTTTATCACATTCATTTTCACACCTTTATTTACCCCAAACCCAAAGAGATCTGCTGCATTTGCATACTGATTTGTATAACCCAGATAAAAAGGGGAATTTCTAATTATTTAATACATCTTGGGACCCTCTACTTGATCTGTGCAATAATGTTAACATAATTGCGTAAGTTGGGGGATGGAAGATTTCCGAGCTGAAGAACACCGATGGAGAAGCTTCGTCTGCAAACGCTGTATACTGTATGAGGTTCACTCACTTCTTCATTACAGCTTTCTTTTCAGCTGCGTACACACTCAACCTTTCCTTGTCACACAGTTTCTGAAAGCTGACTCTCAAACAGCAGAAAAACAAACACTAATTCTCAGCGTTTGACAATTTCATAAAACACTTTAACACAATCCTCTATGTAACATGGAACAGGAATTCATATTATGACAAAGGTCTTTGCAAATGCGAGATGTGTTTGTGATATTTCGAACGCAGTGCTTCAGTTTGCAAGAGATGTGAGGCATATTGCATTTTGTGTGTGCAGTCCTTGGCTTGTGTGTGAAACTTTGAAAATGTGTGTAAGAAGCTGAAAACAAAATTGTAATAGATTGACTAAATAATTATCAAAATAAGTCCTAAGAAAAAAACATTTACAATAACGGTAAGCTACTTGAAAACTGTCAAAAAAAAAAATATATATATTTTTTTTTAAGAAGTAGTAAAGACTGCATGTTACTGGACATTGAAACTACTTGATATAAAATGTGTTAATTATAATACATATTATTGTATTGAAATGAATGAGTCTCAGGCTGAAGAAAGCATCTCTATCTCTGCTATATCAACTTAACACAGCACTGTTCTTGATCTGAACTGAATCAACATTGAAGTGATCTGAATTTTGACACTGCTGTCTTCTGTAGAGCTACTTTACTGTGTGAAGCTGCTTTGAAACTGTATGTTATATATAATACATATACACAGTACACACACTTATATTATGTAAACAGAAACTTATATAAAATTGTTTGACAGCACTAATACATATGCACAGTTATCATGTATATGTCAGCCACACTGCTAAGATGTTTGCAATAAAAAAATAAATACATACATTTTAAAAATCCTGTTTTGTGTCATAGGCCTAGTGTTTGCATAATTTAATAAGAAGTGCCGTAATTAGCACAAAATCAGTGAGACATTTTTAATTAACAGTTTTGTGCCATTGAATATACACTTACTACACCCTAGTTGAAACATAGATATTTAGTCATGAATGAGAAGACCTGAAATGCATTGATCTTTGGCAGAATCAGCCCATGTAGCTCTGTCACATCACTGTTTATATAAAAGCTGCACACAGAGAGAGCGCTCTAGACATGTGTTCTGGTGAATCCTGCACTGAGTATTGTTTTGCTCAGCCGTACAGTATATGTCAGAGAGCACACTGTTTTTATTCAGCACAGCGTCTTCAGCGATCAAGACAAGGCTGAATAAATTGAGTGAGCGCCGTCCGCATAGACATTCAAACCACGAGAACAAGAGCGCTGTCTGCCGACTGTCATTCTGCATTTAGCCGTGGCTCCTGCCATTACCCATACATGGCCTAATTGAAATGCCTCGCCGCAGTTAAATGTACTCGGACACAAGCAGAATGGCCGAGTATATCAAGCACTTTGCCTATTGTTACTCATACAATGCCACTCAAACGGCTCTTTTATTGCGCAGGTATCAAGCGCTCAGCTTGAATAATGTATCAGTAGCTGGTTATTCTCTATGTAAATAGAAAGCGAGCGAGCGAGCGACAGAACTGGCCTCGGTTTGAGTCGGGTATTATGTAAAATGCGTGCTGAATTTGTGAATGTAATTTGGTGAGGTGCGATCCGAGTGGAAGCACTGAAAGCAAACGCGCAGGGATCTTTTGTTTTGAATCCTGTCTCATCTGTTTTGTGGGCTCATGTTTCTTCATCTATGCAGTACACACTGTCCCTGTTCTGTAGTGTCTCACGGCCACAGGCAATTTATCAAATTGAGTAAAAGATGATTTTATAAATAAAGTGATTTATAGAGCGTTCTTTTGATGGCTTTGATGGATGCGGTGGCGCACTGTAAAACTCTCCTGCATTAGCTTGCTTTCCTTGGGTTATTTTTGGATGGGCAGAACGGAAAGCACCTCACTTTTCTCCCATCTCTTTGTCTCTCTCCAGGTAACATTGAGTACAGCTGTCCGGCCACCAATGAGTGCGAGATCACCAAAAGAAGACGCAAGTCCTGCCAGGCATGTCGCTTCATGAAGTGCTTGAAAGTAGGCATGCTGAAGGAAGGTGAGGGAACGCTGCTTTAAGAGTAATGTTTTACAATATTGCATTACTCCCTAACTAATTACGTTGCTTAGTTACATTTTATGGAAAGTAATGCGCTGCCTTACTTTTGCATAACTTTTTCTTATTTGAGCTGGGCTTGTTATTTTGTTTTTAATATAAAAATTAATTATTTTTCGCAAATGTAAAAAAATAAATAAATAATTCTATTACTTTTACTTTAGCTGTGGAACACAAATGTTATGTTTATCCAAATGGCTGAATTGGATCATCAAAAGTCAGAAGAAAAGATATCAGTTAATCAAATGGGATTAAATGCATACATACATATTGCATTTGACAGTTTTTTATTAATTGGGAGGAACACTTAAAGTGTTTTTGTGCAGGTGAGAAATAAATACATGTTGGTATTTAGTCTAGAAATACAGTAAGATCGTGTTCACACACAACGCTCTGCACTTAATCCTGATATCACTCAACATGGCAACCCCAGAGCTGTCAAGTCAGTACCTGAGAAACAAAGTAACGTCTAGGTTACGTGGGTAACCCTTGCTCCCTGAAGGAGGGAACGGAGACGTTGCATATGGGAACTTGCATGAAAGACCAATCGCCTTTGAGCTTTAAGAAAAGGCCAATGAACATTGGCGTGCACTGATTGCATCCAGGTGTACCTCAGTATAGTGAGTATAAGGGGACGCTGATGTAGTGCACCTGCAGGTGTCGTGGCAAGAGAATGTAACATCTCCGTTCCCTCCTTCAGGGAATGAGGGTTACCTACGTAACCTAGATGTTCCCCTTGAGTCGAGTCACTCCGTTACGTTACATATGGGAACAGACCCGTGGGAAAGGCCACGACCCTGAGGCGACGTTACGCAGAGACCCCTGTGCTGACAGGCGGACGTGTCCACAGAGGAGTCTGCATGTAACCTTCCCAACACCCTGAGCGCCAAATTTAGGGAACATTCTGAGAGATCCCGTGGGAATGACGCAGCAAGCCGACACCAGCCGGCCTCCCACTCACCTGCTTTTTCCTCTAACTGAAGACACGGGATGACACAGCCTCTACGCGAAGATCGTAGAACCTTGCATAGCCTGCAGCCCTACAGATATCTGCTAGAGAGGCGCCGTGAGCCAACGCATAGGATGAGGCAACACTCCATGTGGAGTGGGCTCTGACAGGGGCACAGTTCTTCCTGGTATAGATAAGCCAGGGACAACGGACCAACCTCTGTTTGGAGACAGCATTCCCTTTCTGCTAAGCTCCCTAGTAGACAAGAGCTGCCTGAAGTGTCCGAAGCTCCAGGTGCGGTCCACATATATTTTATGCGGGACACAGCAACTCTAGGCCGGTTCTACCTCCTCCTGGAGCAGAGCTTGCAGGTTCACTACCTGATAGTGAAAGGCGTGGTAGGAACCTTGGGCACAGGTCTCAGGATGACATGAGAACAGCCGGCCCGAACTTCAGGCACGCTTCATTGACAGAGAAGGCTTGCAGGTCCCCCACCCTCTTGATGACGCTGTCTTGAATGACAGGTATTTCAGCTTAACTTGACGGAAATGGCTCGAATGGGGCCTGCCGCAGGCCACGAAGGGCGACGGTGAGGTCCCAAGTGGGCACAAGGTGTGGTCTAGGGGGTTAACCCGTCTCACGACCTCACGACCAGTTGGTGCTTCCCAAGGGATGTTCCATCCACTGCATTATGGTACCCTGCGATGGCAGCAACATACACTTTAAGAGTTGAAGGGGACAGACTGCACTCCAACTTTTCTTGCAGGAAGGAAAGCATTACTGCATTTGGGCATCTCTGTGAGCACCAGTCGACAAACAGACCCCACCTCAGAGCGTAGGCCTGCCTTGTGGAGGGAGCTATAGACTGAGTGATAGTATCTATCACAGCCTGTAAAAGGCCGGAAAAGGTCTGCTTTCCCATGCCAGATTGTGCCCATCCCCTGAGAAAGAAGGTTCTTCCTCAAGGAGATCTTCCAGGGAGGGGCTGCCGCAAGGGGTACGATACCGGTAAACCAGGTCCGGGTGGGCCAATACGGCGACCATGTGACCACCACATGCCTGGAGACCTGTCCTAAGGGAACTCTGGTCCCATAGGAAGGCAGGGTTTGACCACGGGCTGAATAGGTGGCGACACTCCCTGAGGCCACGTTATGCAGAGACCCCTGTGCTGACAGGCGGACGTGTCCGCAGAGGAGTCTGCATGTAACCACGTTCAACACGCTTCAAACGAACATTATGTGGTTTACATTAAGTTTCAGATTTCAGATTTCGTTAAACGTTAATGGCTTAGAAAGACTGCACGATCTCTTCATATCCTTTGTCACAGCAACACAAATTATATCATACAACATGCCTAAATTAGCTAAATTCATTATAGTAACACAGCTTTTGATGTGTTTTATGGCTTAAACAAGGTGAAAGACCACATTCCCTTCACTTTCCCTCAAATTCCCCTCAGACATGTCAATGCTTTTTATGCATGTTGTACGTTTTTGTATGAATAGATATGTTTTAAATAAAACATTTACAACTTTTAAATGTACATTTTTATAATTTCAGTTTAAAGTAAAAATATTTATTTGACGCCTTAACTTTACATACACTATCCCATACCCATGTATCTTCAGATACACAACCCATAAAATACTTTCTAAATGTTTAATCAAAAGTCTAATATGTTGCATGTTTTCTCATGAATCTATTCTAAAAATACCATTTATTTAGAGGCGTGAACTTGAAATGATGGCGGCGCTGTTTCTCCCGCGAAGTCACTCAGGCGTGTGCCAACATTCAACATTTAGCTGTCTGAATGTTGACTGGGTTTGAAAATAACCATTCATTTAATGTTGTTAAAATATATTTGTGCAGACTTAATATAATATGTCTTCTCAACTAAACCCAAGCAACAAATATTTTTGCCCTTCCAACATTTTGTTAATTGGATTTTTTTACAGTGTATAAATACAGCCAATTCAAATTATTTCTAAAGTTGAAATATAATAGCATAGTTTCCTCTTAAATCTAGGTATTTGGTCAGTTTATTCAACTTTGTCCAAGGGTAGATCACTCAGGGTTGGGTTAAGCCCAGTCAGGGGTTATGTCCAACTTTGTTTTGGATTTTGGCCTAAACTTTCCTTTGCTTTATCCATAATTACACAAGTCTTGAATTCTCAGATTCGAAAAAGAGACTGGTCATATTGTCATTGTGTTTTATAATGAGGAGGAACACTTATCGTATGTTGTTGACGTCAAAGACGTATTATATTTTCAAACCAGCCAAGTGTTTGAGCCTGAGCTTCTGTCCTGTACATGTTTGAAGTATGTTTGGCCGTTCACCTCAGCAGATCTTTCATTAGGTCACATTTTACTTTGTAATGTGATTTGCTGGCCTTTAAATCAGTCCCCTGGTCTGTAGCGACTCTATCAAAAACAAGCGACAGCGATCAGAGCTGAGCGCAGTGCTTGCCAGAGACACACAAGCCATGTTAGACTGGTAAATGTTGTTGGCTGGCTCTCCGGCAGACCCGTGTCAGAGTGCTGGACCTGGGGGGCTGCTGGCACGGGCTGCCCTCACATGCAGTAAATAATTGCGCCTGTTGGGCAGAGAGACAGAAATATGCTGAATAGGTCGATCCGTGCGTCTGACTAATAGAAGTGTAACAGTATTCCGACTGGAAAGGCTTCTGTCCCAGAGCACACGCTCTCTTCCCGACGTATTGATCCGCTAAATGTTTTCCGAACATCTCAGCTCTCTTCCTGCGGATGCTTTTTTAAAGTCCTACCATGTGGGAAATCTGTGACAATCAAATATGCTCACAGATATTTCTTTCCCTCAACTTTCTCGCTGTATTCACGTGAATGCATGTTGTTATGCAGGAGTAACATAAGAGCATGTGCGCACGGGCTGGATGTGAAGCAGGTCTGTAATGTAATGTGTGTAGTTCACCCACAATCCATCTGTGAAAGCTCTATATGGAGCTGAATGAAGTAACGGAATCTGTCCACCGCACGAGACGCCTAGAATGAATCGCAAATGGAGCCTAAACAATAAGATGGAGGAGCAGACGGCGTCACTAGCATGTGTCTGCACTTCAACGGCTTTGACATGTTAGGAATGAACTATGCTGAAGATGTTTTGCATTTAATATTTCTGAAATAAGTCTCTTTTGCTCACCAAGGCTACATTTATTTGATTTTTTAAAAATATAGTACAAATTGTTAAATGTTATTAGGAGTTCAAATAGCTGCTTTCTGTGTAGAACTGTAATTGATTTCTGTAATGTTCAGCTGTATTTTCAGCATCATTACTCCAGTCTCACATGATCCTTCGGAAATCATAATAATATACTGATTTACTGCTCAACGAACATTTCTGATAAAATAAATAAAAGTGAATTATTCTCAGCTGCAAAATACAACACATCAGCTAAGATATTTTCACCTAGAATAAAAAATATAAAAGTACACAAATATTTGCTTTCATTTTAATTGTACTTAAAGTTTTATTATTGGTTTGTCATTTTAATTACTACATAATATCTGTGTAGTTTAAATTCATTTTTATTTTTAAATTAAATTCATTTTTTTCTTTGTTGAGTTAATGATATAACACATTAACTGAAGTCCAGGATAGTAGGACAACCTCAGACACTCAGGCACTAAACATGACTGCCCTTTCACACAGGCTGGGTTTGTCCTGTCCTCTTCAGAAATGATCATTTCTAACACTTCCTCACAGTCAGTAAAACCACTTCAGCTCTGTGATAGTGTAAAGAGTTCAATCAGCTTTTTCAACATTATAAAAATATGTTCAAACATTGCACAAATGAATAGATGACATGAACAGGTATCTCGCTGGCCGTCCGCGTCCCTCCTCAAGTGCAAGGTCACTGTCTGTCTCCGATCCGACGCTACGTGAGCGCCAAATCAATCAGGCCTTTCAAGGCGACAAGAAAATGAGAGGCAGAGGGTCATGTCTGTCCACGTCTACCCTCAGCATACGAGCGGAGCCACGGCCCAGCGAAGGTCACGCTCAATGCAGCCATCTCACCTAATTATAACTTTACAGGACAGGACCGCACCTGCATGAACTGTCCCAAACTTTCCTTTCTGTTTGACAACCTCCCACCAACTGATTTATACAATCACAAAACACAAATTTTGAGCTCTAAGCTGAGACAAATTTATTTTCACCATAAGCAAGCTGATTATTATTAAATATGCTCTATAGCCTCTTGGTAACACTTTAGAATAGGTAACACTTGTTAACTATTAACCGTGACTTTTCCCTCAAATAATTCTTAACTTGCTGCTTATTAATAGTTAGTGTGGTAGTTGTTAAGTTTAGGTATCAAGTAGGATTAGGGACGTAGAGTAAGGCATTAATATGTGCTTAATTAGCACTAATAAATGACTAATATTCTAGTAATATGCATGCTAATAGGTTTAATTTTAAAATAAAGTGTTATCAGCTTTTCTTTTCCTTTGTTTATTCAAAGGTGTATTTATCAGCCATAATTAAGTGAGTAGTACGGTGATCTAAAGAGTGAAAAATGGCTTTAATCAGTAATGATAGAAGAATGATTTCAGAGCTGATGGAACAGAAGAGTTTATCAGACATGCTGGGCTGGTATTCTGAGCGCAGGATGTTTTCAGTCGTGAGATTTACTGCATAGTCCTGGACCCGCTTCATTCCCTCAAAACAGGAAGTGATCAATAAAACGACTCAGATGTCAGGGACTACAGATTTTTTTTTCCTCTGATCAATGGAAGCGAATCGGAGCTGGGAAGAAAGGAACAGATACTATTGAGAGATTACACTGACGTAATCCAAAGACTCTTTAAACCCACGAGACTCACATCTCTCACGTTCTCAAGCCTCATCTAGACGTCTGATTTCCGTCTGCCATAAAATCTATAGAGAATTATGCGCCGGACAAAAAATATACCTTAATCTGAATAACACCGCACCATTAGCAATCCGTCACAACATGCCTCTAAATGTGTCCTTGGCTCAAATAGAAGAGTATTTGTTGCACTTTTTAGAGTATTTTTGACGTGATATGCACAACAGTAATGAGTTTAAACAATGTCACCCTCATGTTATTCTGACCTAATGTTTTTATGTTCTTCACAAAGAGGTGCTATGAACATGGATAGCGATTTATTGCGTCAAAAAGAAGAAAAAGACACCACAACAATGTTAGTTATGATCCATTTGAGGTGACTTTTTTGAAACATGCATCATATTTCAATTTCTGCCGAACATCTAACTCTGTGTTTCACAGAAGAAAAAAAAAAAAAAAACATACAGCTTTGGAAGAACATTAGTGTGAATAAATGATGACTGAATGCTCATTTTATGTGAGTGACTCCTTTAAGACACATCTCGGAGTGTGTAAAGTGTGTGTGTGTGTATGTGTGTGTGGTGGTGGTTTCCCTCGAGGCCTCGTCTGAACAGGTGAGAGGATTACCGCAGGCGTGAACATGTGTTTTCCACCAGAGAGCCTAGATCACTGCTGGACGAGGACAACATGCTGTAGATCAACTGTACAGGGAGACAGATGACTGCCTGATCACAAAACACACACTCACACTCTAAAGAAAGTGTGGACACCTTACTGAATTTCATAGATCACAGATTTTTCAGTAGCACCTTCTGTAGGATGGTTCATGTCTTAAACTCCTCAGGCACCTATGCATCTGTATCTCATTCCATGTAACGGTGGATTAATTTATACACGTTCACTTGTGTATGTTTGTATAAATGTGTTGTGTTTGGGCTCGCCAGGAAATTCCAGACAATTATGTTGTTTGGCAATAAAATAAAAAGAGTCAAATCATCTGTGTGGGAAAGAATGGTGAGGTCGTATAAAAAAAAATAATACAAAAATTATAAATGAGATATTATTTGTGGATGTTGGAGCTCTGGACTGGTGGAGGGTGCATGTGAACCAATGTCTTGAGATTAAAGTAAGAAAGTAAACAGTAAAGTAGTCCTCTCTAATGTGTAATACACTCGTTCATGTGTCATCAGAGTCAGCCACAAGATAACTTTATATCTAAAGGGAACTGACTTCATTCAGAAAAGTTTGGATGGCATTTTCACTGTATGATGCCTAATAAAGTAGTATTTTAAGCATTATGTTTTTTCATGACTGAAGTTGCTTTTTCATTCAGCCCGTCTGCTGCTTTTGTTCAAACCAATGGCTGAAAGATATGCATGTTTAGAATACTCTTTACTTTTCAAAAAAAAATTGTATGATTTGAACTATAAACCTGTTTAAATTCAGTTTAGAATGTTCCAAAACAACATTGTTGCATTAAATAATACATTGTTTTGGTTTTAGTCTTTAGTCCAAATCAAACCTGCCGAATTTAAAATGTGTACCTCTAGGGGCTTGTCTATAATGGGACAACTTTGTACTGTTCTACCCCTAAAAGCTGCATATTAGTCACATAGAGCAGTGATATGTACCCTATGAACTTCATAGGGGTAAAGGTGTCTCTTTGAGGTCCGATTTGAACATTTTTCCAGAAAGAGCATCAACCCACAGCGAGCAACATTCAGTCGTCCTTAGGCAGGATGTAGTGCACGAGTTTCCTCGTTTGTTGGCACCGTCGTTGGGAAGGCTGCCTGATTGGGTCCGGCCGTGCTAGAAGAAGCCATGGCACAGGTGTTTTTGGGTTAGATGTCAGCTCTGCGGTTCGCTCTCACCGTATCTCTCGTCACCGTTCACGAGGAAAAATGCCAAGCTGCCAAACGCAGGGCTCTTTGAAATAGTGCTGACGCGAGGCCAGTTCAGATGGGGGTTGTCGGCAGCCATGAAAGGTAGAGTTCACCGTGGCCTCAGGACACGGCCCTGTGAATTTCCTAGCTAAAAACGGGTCAGCCTAAGCTCCCCGAGGCACTGCCAAACATCCCAGCCATGCTGACACTTTCCCCTCACCCAGATGACAGGCACCCAGAACAGGTGAAACCACCAAAAATAAGGGCCCCTGCCAAGTCCAGCTACCACCGACAGGAGTGGGGACAGGCCCTTTTGTAGGGGCTTTGCTCAAGAGGGGATTGTTGTTTTGAGAGAGGAAAAGGAGCCCGGGGTCAGCTGGCCCTCACGCAGTCATGGGCCCGAGGGCTAATCCGTGCTCGGATGCCTTCCGCGCTGGCCCTAAGCCCTCTCTCTCTCCCACACCGCCACGCTCGCTTTGAAGAAACGACATTCGAGATCCGCTCGCTGTGAACCAGCGGCGGTCAGCGCCGTAAAACACACTCGCTTTCAGAAGCGCATCGCTCTCATGTTTCACTGAACATATTCCAGTTTGAGCCACTCATTCCTCTCATGCATGTGGAATCATCCAAAAGATGCATTCACTGCTCTTATTGTCAATATAAAATGGCATTCACAACTCGTTTTACTTCTGCGTTTAGCTACAGCGAGAAACAGAAAAGCTGGCGCCCAACATAGGCTTTCAAATTTGGATTGAATAGGATATTTATTCGTTTATTCCTTGAAACATTATGAAGACACACATTTTTCTTTTGGAATAACATGCATCATGTCCAGTCTTCAGATGTCACTAACTGATGTGACAGTTTTCTAGTAGGACCTGTTTGGAGTGTGTAGCTGTAATTTTGTACTTGATACATGTTGTAGATTGGACCAGTGAGTTCTAAAGACAATACTCCATCTTCTGATGTGGTGCGAGGAATATAAGAAACGTATGCTCTTATTGTCGTAACGTCAAGATGAAACGGCATTCATAACTCATTTTACTTCCGCATTTAACTACAGTGAGAAAGAAAAAGTCAATTACTTGTTTAACGAAACAGTAAGAGGTTTTTTTGGAATAGCATGCATGAGTCTCTTTTAAGGATCTGAAAGATCACATGATACACCGATCCTCTGATGTGGCCTAAGCAGCATGCGAAAAGATGCATTCTGTGCTCTTATTGTCTTAAGGCGTCCATAACTCATTTTACTTCCGAAACAAAAATGTCGGCACCTAATATAGGGCTTTCCAATTGGGTAGGAATAATGGTGTGAAAGTTACTAGTTTTTTTACATCCTCTAATTCACAGTGCAGATAAAACTGTAAAAACGTTCTTGATCTAGCAGGATGCGATTTGACTGCATAGGTGCATGTTGTAGTTGGTGCAATCTGTAAACCTCACCACACACTGATTCGTTGCAAATCGGCCTTTTTCTTTTATCTCGTTCCCTCCCTCTCTTTTTCTCTCTCACCCTGACCCTCTTGCTCCGGGTGTAACTGGAAACTAGATAGTGCCAAGGTTTAATTCCTGCCAGCATCTGTTTAATTATGACAGTTACTGTTCTAATTAAAACAGGCACCTATGTACCTCTGAATCTGGCTTTGCCATGGCTGACGCCAGAATTTGACACGGAGCGTTTCTCCAGCTGAATCAAGATCTTTAGAGAAAACCATGTACAATACAGAAATAAATAACAGCTTAACCCAGCCTGAGGTGGTCTGTCGGTTTTAGCTGACCTAGTTTGATGAATGGTTTGAGCAGACTAACCAAACCAGTTTTAGCTTGGACATGTTTCATCGTCATGTGCAGAACTAAACCACAGTGTTGTATTTGACGTCAGTAACATTAGCATTATATACCAGATTTGTTGGCATGACAATTTCAGCAACAAGCCAGTGAGAAAGAATGAGAATAAGGCTTTGTTTAGGACTACAGTCCTTTAGGTTTGTTATAATAATAAGCTTGTTAATTCAAACCATTTGGGCCAGATTTAAATTATATTTACGGTGCGTTCAGTCAATCCAATCTTTAGCATAATTCAAAATCATTTCATCTCGCTCCCCACTGTCTGTGACTATCAATAAAAATATTAAAATTGTAGTTAGGAGAAATGAGATTTTACTGCGACTTAGCAACCATCAAATGATCTCCCGGAGTTTGCGAGGAAGAGTAGGACCACGGGGACCAGCGGGTAATTAGGTTAGTGGGTTGTCAGTGTCAGGAAATTGAAAGACAATCCTAATCAGATTTCTGTTTCTAGGGAATCAAATAATTTGTATAAGGAGAAGAAATCTCCCGATTTGGCTTCTAAAAAGATAATGCAGTTTGTTGTCGCTGCTCTTTGTTGCACTTTTTTGTGTCATATTTGATGAAATAGTCATTGTAATTCAGATCAAATGCAATTAGCAAGTTTTTGAAAAACAAAGCGTGTGCGGTCAGATGAAGGGTCTTAAGGCTGCGGTCATTGCATCTGAGTTGCGCTGTCCGTAAATGATGCAACAGTGTCCTGCTCTTACGCCACTGCTCTCATTTGTCGGCTGATTAGGGCTGCTAAATGGACGTCCTTTCCTCCTCTCTGTGTTTTTCTCTTCTCCTCTGTCCTTGTTCTAATCTCACACTCTATAATGTTCAATAAAGAAGGAGCAGGGAGAATTGTGGGAGTGTAATTTGCAGTAGCGGCACACAAACCTCCTCTGACATAGTAGTTGTAGAGGGATGAAATCATTTAGCCTCCAGGGAACTTTAACTGGTGGATCGGAGTTTGGATTAACTATAGTATGTGATGACAGTAGTATAGTCATAACAATTTAGATATTTTAAGCAATTGTCTATATAAACGGTCTGTGACTTACTGTTTCCACTGCATTTCACAAATAATTACTAAGAAAAGCAAGGAACACTTGAAGTAGAAAGACTGAAATTCAATTTTAGTTTTTATACAATGTACAATGAAAAAAAAACGATATTTTTAACCATGACATGTCAGCTCCAAACAAATATAAATCTAGTGTTTTACATACATGTTAACTAATCCAAAACAATTCATTAACCTTTGGTCTTTTAAGTCACAGTTTCAGTTTTCTGATTTAGAGCGTGATTTTTGTTTTGCATGTACAGTATGACCTGCACGTGTCAGATATCGATTCAAATGCAGTCATATTCAAACCACCGTGAATGAGTAAACAAACACGGGTCAGGTATTACAGGTTTAGGAGGGGTGAGTAATGTACAAACGTAGAAGCATTCTTATCAAATAATTGGCTAATAAATAAAGTGTTAGTGTGGCGTTTATAGCGTGTGTGTGTGTGTGTGTACCAAACCTGCTAAACTGTAATATCTGTGTGATTTCTATTGTTTTACGGTGGAGAGTGGTCAGTTTTGCGGAGATGCTGTATATAAGCGCTCTGCGGCTGCTGTCGTTAGCGTTCTCGGCGGCGCTGCTGATAAGCTCAATAATGAGAAGGTCCGTCTGTGGGTTCATTGACCCTGTGTTAAATATTCATCTGTTTAGATGTGCGGCAGGCGTGTAGTGTCACAGTGTTCACATATGGAGGCCTGACACCTCCGTCACACACTGAGAGCTCATCCCGCTGATCCTCGCTCCCTCGCTAGCGTCTGTCAGCCCCGCACCGTGTATGTCTGTGTGGTGGTGAATCTGTCAGCTTTTCCCTCGCTTTCAATTTCCCTTAAAGGAGAAATTATTTATTTACACTCATTACTAGCTCCATTGCAAAGATGTCTTGGAAACTAGCTAAAATAAAATAAATGTACAATTTTTTTTATAAATGCTTTATTGCCGTTAAAGTTTATTTTATGTCAAGTAAAACAAGCTTTTGAAAGTACTGCATGTGCTTTTTCATTAATCAGTCCTTAAAAAAAAATTTATTAATCCTGATAGATTCTAGTAAACATTAAAGTAACAATTTATTTTGACTTTTATTCACAGTAATGTAACAATGCGTTGAAGTCTGGGATTTTAATAATTACATTTTTTTCAGATGCCGAAGCTGTGTCTGTATGATGACACGCTGTAAATGATTTGTGTTACAGAACTTTGCAATCATCTTTTTATGTGTGTGATGTATGGTTTGTGTTTGATCAGGTGTTCGGCTAGATCGTGTACGAGGAGGCCGACAGAAATACAAGAGGAGAATGGATGCAGAAAACACAGCCTACCTGGGGCTCACACTGCCACCGCCAGCCAAAAAACCCTGTGAGGACACACACACACACACACACACACACACACACATTTCATATATTTATAAATGAAAAAAATAACACATTTACATCACACTTCTGGGAGTGCAATACAACATGTTTAATTACAAAACATACACTAATTCTCAGCCTTTGACTCCGCTTTACGTTTTGCAAAACACGACACACACAATTTGCAAATGTTTGTGATATTTTGAATGCAGTACATCATTTTGCAGAGATTGCGTCTGCAATTCTTGAATTTTGCTTTTTTTTTAAATCACAGTTTTGAAAAACAGTTAAAAAAATATTATATTGATTATGTTTTATTACATATTACATTATATTTATAATAAGCATAACACCATTAAAATAACTATTCATCAGTTAACCATCATTAGTGTTAATTAATTCAGATTAGAAGCTTTTATAATGTGTCATTATGGTTTATTAATGTTTATCAGTATACATAAACATTGGCATAAAAAGTAATTATAATTTCTATAGTAGTTTTTATGTTTTATGATTTATTAATGAGTGTCATTATGAACACATAATCACAGAAAGCATGTACTCTGAATAGTTTGTGAATATTTCTGCAGTGAATCTGTTGATATTGTTTATCCTGTTTCCTGTGCCCGAGTGATTTCAGAATAACTCTATCTGTGCTTCGTCCTCCTCCTCCTCCTCTTCAGTGACAAAGATCGTGTCTCATCTGCTGGTAGCGGAGCCGGAGAAGATCTACGCCATGCCGGACCCCACCATGCCCGAGAGCGACATCAAAGCTCTGACCACGTTGTGTGACCTGGCCGACCGCGAGCTGGTGGTCATCATCGGCTGGGCCAAACACATCCCCGGTCAGTGCCTGTCCTAATTAACATGACTATTACTTACTAACAAATAAAAGGGGCCATGAAGTTACAGGACACTGCAGCTTCACGGTTTCTACTGTTATTTTTATAATCTTTCATAATAAAAACATAAAGTTCATCCTCAACTAATACAGTTTATAAAACTTATGATTTTTTTAATGTGCGAGAGCCTTTTGTTCAATGGCAGTGAAAACCAGACACGTTAAGGAAAGAAAGGAAAAGTAACAAACTTGCTGACTCAGTGCCGTCCATCTGTGTTGTGTTTTTAGGGAAGATGCTAATCATTAGCTGGGTGAAGCGCTATCTAGTAAGGAGATTAGGAGGATGTTGACCCCCTTAATCACACACACACACACACACACAGAGTGCTGTGTCAGCACAGAGAGCCTTTCAGCAAGGAGCTTACAGCCGACTGGATCACTACTGACCCAAAAACACAGTCTCCTCAAAGTGCTCCTCAACACACACACACACACACACACACACACAACTACAGACATTCTTACATTCTCAGAACACTTCATTTTGTGTCATTCATAAGCTTGTCTCCTCATGGGGACCAAAACATAAATAAAAATCCTCGCAATGTTTCTTTTATTTGTTTGTTTCTTTGTTATTTGATTATTATTAATTATTATAAATTTCTTTTTCTTTGTTGTTGCTGTTTACCTTCAAAAGTATTTTGTTCGTTTATTATTCCTTAATTATTTATTCTGTTTAATTTTTGACACAATTACTACAGCTGATTGTGCACATATTCACTGCATTTCAAGAGTTCACGCTTTCCTTATAAATATATTGGAGCGAATTTGGCGTGCTGTCTGGGGAGCGAGCCGGGAGA
>JAUCMS010000031.1:15590968-15603036 GCA_032357445.1 Enteromius radiatus | reverse complement strand
TAGGGGTAACTCTTTCTAATTATGCTTGTAAACGGGTTATTCTGATCAACTCAGAAACCCGAATACCGACCTTAACCAAATCATAACCCGGATATTGGCTGCATGTAAACGTAGTCAATAACACGACTGAGGTGAGACCCTTGAGCAAGGCACCGTTCCCCCAACTGCTCCACGGGCGCCGCAGCAATGGCTGGTGAAAATAGTCATTCAGAGGTGCGGCAAGTTTAATTTGATTACGGGAGTTTTTCAAGTAAACTCACTGAGAGACACACATGCACGCAATCTTATCTGACCCTTCCTCTTAGCCCTTACCTTACCAAGCTTGCTGTATCTTGTAATACCTTTTTTCTGCTGCTGAATAAGCATTTCTTTGAAATGAAGATGTGATATGATATATATTTTGGACATATTTAACCTGATAAGACTGCAGAAGTGTTTCTCTGACTGATATGACTGTGAGGTGCTCTTTTATTTGATTGTACTCTTAGTCATGGTTTGGTGAGATGAGATGAGACAGACGCACGAGCTCAATGTTCGTGTGAGCAGCAGCACTGAAATTATTTATGGAGCAGCGTAATTTATGAGCAGACATGTATTGATTGGGTCCCAGCTGATGATGTCATGCCAAATGTAGAGGAATCAGACAAACACACACACACACACATCTGTTTTCGTCACAATAGAGACTTCGTTTGATCGTTTCTGTACTCTCACTAGTGTTTTTTGTAAACAAAAATGTTTCTTTTGGATGTGATTAATCACAATTATTGTTTGACAGCACTAATTTGAATGTGTGTTTTTCTCCACTTACATACAGCAGATAGCAGTTTTATTCCTATCTATATTCTGAGTGTTTTCACCGAGGGGTTTGTTCGTGTCTCATTCACGCTGATTTATAGTGGATTAATCAACTGTAGAAGTATGGTGATATATATCAGTTAATGCTGTGGGCTTCCCAGTAAAGACTGACACATTAATAATGTACAGACTGTCCACGCATGCAGATCTTTATGTGTAATTCATGTTTATGTACTTTGATTTCAAAAGCATATCGGTTTCATGTCTACAGGTTTGTTTGTGCGTGAAGTGCTTTTTTAATGGCCGGTGGGTCATGACTTCATCATATGACTTGTACATGTTCTCCCTATGCTCTAATCAGCTTACATTCACAGACGTCCTCCTTATCCATTACATATAGTTTGGCACAATGCAGATGTCTTAAGGATGAGTTGTTGTTATTTTCAGTGTCATGTAGAGTTTCATTGGAAAGAGGATGTTGATTGACAGCAAAACGCACACAAACTTCACCAACTAACCATCAGGACGAGGATGAGGAGGAGACCACAGCCATAAACTGACTGGGATAAATTTTCAGATATGAGCTTGTTAATACAGGCAGATTAAAACTTGTCATTTTTTATAGTTATTTTGTTTATAAAAGGCCGCCAGAGTCATAAAAAGCCTTTTTCGAAGGTTTCGGCTTTTGTCTATTTCCAGAATTGCTGGCTTTGATTTAGAGAGCGTGAAATATATCACGGGGAGATGGCCGAGCTTGTCTTTGTTATAGAAGATGTTTCCAGCTATGAATTTTATTGGGCTGCATAAAAACAAGCTAAAAACTGATTACATTTTTTACTAGTGCTTAAGATAGATCACAGTGGCAACTGTTTCTGCACAGAGTAAAAACCCAGATTCAGGAACATTTCAACAGAGTAAATGGACATGAGAAATAACCTGTCAAAGCAGATTTCTATAAAGCAAATCCCATTTAAAGAGAAGTCAGCACTCGGAGACAGAGCTTCATAAACTGCTGTGTGTCAGACAACATATATAACATTCAATCAATTGTTTTACATTTGGAGTTTAAGATACGACTAATAGTAATATTCAGTATTAACTGTACTAAACTATCAAAACTTGAATAACAGCATCAACACTTGTATTAATCTGAACTGAGCTGAGCTCAATATTGACCCTGCTGTCTTGTGTAGAGATGCTCTTACTTCAGGAGTTTTGTAACATGAACAATTACTTTTTTATTCAACTTTATTAATGCCTGAAGTATTTTTGTGATAGTTCCACTTTTATCAGATATACTAAGTATGTTTGTAATTGGAGTTTAGCACTACTTCTACACAATTAAAGTACAACATATAAATATGACAATGATTGTGTGGTATACTGAGCATGAAATAAATGCAATTCAAATATATTTAAGTATTTATTTTGCACTAGGGTAAAATGAAGTCTGATAAGTTATTTATTACCCTGCGTAACTCAGAACTGTCACATACTTAGATCACCTAACATAACGTATGGCATCGCTGTCTGTCTCTTAGTTTTGTCAGAGACACCCGAGGCCTTGCGGTAAAAGAAGGCCGTGATGGACATGTGGCATTCATGCACTAAATCAATGCACTTTGCATGTGAATCTGCTCTCGTGAAGCGTGCATTGCTGAAGTCTTTGACTTTTTGAGTGAAGTGTTTCTGACTGTACGTCTGTGCTGACCTGATCTCCGGCGGCTCCCGTTCATCCCGCACCTCCATTGCGAGGCCCTTATTGATCCCTCTTCACATTGTCAGGGGCCCCGCGGTCCTGATCGCAATCTGTTAATTAATGTATCCTCCGGCACGCCCGGCCGCTGTTCGCCCGCCTGATAAAGGAAATTAAACACTCAGCTTCTCTTTTCTGCCTCTTTCTTGTTCTCCTCTGGCTCTTTCTGTCTCTCGGCCCACAAACACTCCAGAGCGCCGGCCGGCTGCAGATAGACATCGCCCGCTCGGCCCTGCATTCATATGAAAGTTGGGGGTCAGGTGTGCTGGGCGAGGGGATCGATACTGTAATCTATCGTCTCTTTAATGGCGAGCGGGGCAGATAGCGCTGCTTTAGTCCACTTGTAAAGCAATCATTTTAATCATCGGAGCGATCATGGGATGTGCAAACGGCTCGAGGAGATGCTCACGTTATTGACAGCTGTCAGAAGAAAACACATGAAGAAACGGAGCATAATCATAATGCCCTTATCCTGTTTTAAAGTGTGTATTAAACACAGTACTGCTGGTGGAGGAATACATTTAGCATTTTTGTGTGGTTTCTAGAACATTGCTGTTTTGTCCCCAAATTGCATTTATTATAAATACCAATAATAATGTTTTATTGTATCGTACAAAATAATGTATTTATAATGCGCAAATGTTTTACATGCATACTATTTTCCTTCCCTTTCAGTGTTATTTTAGTATTACAGGTGTGTGTGTGTGTGTGTTGTCTGAGTCTGGTCTGCTCTGGTGCTCAGGTTTCTCCAGCCTGTCTCTGGGAGATCAGATGAGTCTGCTGCAGAGCGCGTGGATGGAGATCCTGATCCTGAGCATCGTGTTCCGCTCGCTGCCCTACGAGGACGAGCTGGTGTACGCTGAGGACTACGTGATGGACGAGGAGCACTCACGGCTCACGGGCCTGCTGGACCTCTACGTGTCCATCCTACAGCTGGTGCGCAAGTACAAGAAACTCAAGGTGGAGAAGGAGGAGTTCGTCACGTTGAAGGCCATCGCACTCGCCAACTCAGGTATCAGCAGCTTCAGACTGATTCTTGTTTCTTTGTTCTACATTTATACATACACTGCTGTTCAGCTGTTTGAAGAGTTTTTGAAGAAAATAATACTTTTATTCAACATGGGTAAATTAAATGAATCCACAGTGACAGTAAAAACATGCATAATGTTGCAAATGATTTCCGTTTCAAATAAACGCTGCTTTATTTATCTGAATCTTGCATCATGGTTTCCACAAAAATATTGGGCAGCGCAACTGTTTTCAACATTGCTAATAGTCAGAAATGTTTGTTGAGCAATCAGTATATTATTCTGATTTCTGAAGATCATGTGAGGCTGGAGTAATGATGCTGAAAATACAGCTGAACATCACAGAAATCAATTACAGTTTATCATATAAAAGCAGTACTAATCATATTTCACAATAAAAGCAGTTTTGATGAGCATAAGACACGTTGAATATAGTCTTTTTTTCATAACAGATTAACCTAACCAACTTGTACGCATTACATTCTAAGATAAATTGAGAAATGTAGCCTTATTTCATGAGGAAAACAAAACAAGTGCTGCCAAACAATCACAATTAATTGCATCCGAAATAAAAGTTTTTGTTTACATATAAATGTGTGTGTGTGTGTGTGTGTATTGTGTGTATATACACTGCTCAAAAAAATATAGGGAACACTTACACACAATGTCAATCACACTTCTGTGAAATCAAACTGATCACTTAGGAAGCAACACTGATTGACGATCAATTTCACCTGCTGTTGTTCAAAGGGAAGAGACAACAGGTGGAGATTATAGACAATTAGCAAGACACCCCCAATAAAGGTGGAGCTCACAGACCACTTCTCAGTTCCTCTTTGGCATTTGCCAGAGAACAGCAAGATTGGTAAATTCACCACTGGTGCCCTGTGCTCTTCACAGATGAAAGCAGGTTCACACTGAGCACATGTGACAGACGTGACAGAGTCTGGAGATGCTGTGGAGAACGTTCTGCTGCTGCAACATCCTCCAGCATGACCGTTTGGCAGTGGGTCAGTGATGGTGTGGGGTGGCATTTCTTTGGAGGGCTGCACACTGACTACCATTAGGTACCGAGATGAGATCCTCAGACCCCTTGTGAGATCATACTGTATGCCATTGCGGGTAGCCTTGGGTTCCTCCTAATGCAAGACAACGCTAGACCTCATGAGGCTGGAGTGTATCAGCAGTTCCTGTGAGACGAAGGCATTGATGCTATGGACCGGCTGCCCATTCATTCAGATCTAGGATCTGTTATTTTAGTGTTATTTTTTTGAGCAGTGTATATAAATACACACACATACATGTGTATATTTCAGAAAAAATATGTTTATATAGTAATATAAATATATGCATGTTTAAGTAAATGCATATAAATACCTTAAAATATGTATTTGTGTGTATTTATATATGCATAATAAATATACACAGCATTCACACACATAACCAAAAACCTTTTTAATTGTTTAATTAATTGTTTGACAGCACTATTATTTTTACTTACCAAACTGGCCGATGATTTTTCTTGTTTTAAGCATTGTTTTTTTCAGCAAAAAAGCCAAAATATGTTGTTATGCTTATCTAGTAAAAGTATCTTGATTTAAAATGTTCTTTTTTTCTGACTAGAAACAAGACAAACGTGCCTCTTTTTTGCAGTGCATGCTTTGTTTATTAGTACAGTATACTGGAGCACAGATGAAGGGAGCGTGAGCTTTTAATTGAAAGGCTTCTGTCCCTCGTTTCTCTAGATCTCCATAACGGCCTATGCCACAGATAAATTTAGCATTTCATTAGGAACACCAGGGCTGTCAATAAAATGTGTAAAGTGTAGTGGAATGAGTATCAGTGAGTGTTCAGAGGAGAAGACACAGGCCGTATCGACAGCTGGCTCTTCAGAAGGCAGGCCCCGTCCTCGCCTGATCAATGCGGCCCGCTCCGCCAGCTTTTATTCTGCCGTCGCCTCCGCTGTCTCTCTTTGTCTGGCTGAGAAATGAAAATGCTGAAAATGCGCTTGCGGATGACGGGGGAGAGAGAGACGCTGTGTCCGATGGCTCTCACGGGACCGCCGCTGTCTGACAGCTGTGAAAATTCATAGCCATTGATTTTGTAATTAGCAGTTTATCAATCGTATCGACAGTCTCTTTCTGATGGATTGCAAGGAAATTGTTTCTTCAGACGTGTTTTTTTAACCTCCACCTCACACACACACACACACACACCAGGTCTTCAGTCTGTCTCAGCAGCACGCTGCAAAACATGATTCTTCCTCAGTACGTGTTCCTTGTCTTACAGTTAAGATACATTCACTTTAGAAGCGCAATGACAACATATTAAGTCTTATTCATTAAAAACAACCAAAATTTTACATTTATTCATTTAGCAGACAAAAATATCTTCCAATAGTCAGAAATAATCGTGTTAGTTTTGAATTAGTGTTTTTTCCTGACTCTCTTTTTGTTTGTTTGTTTTAAGCATGAAATCATTTAAATTTGAAATATATTTTCGGTTAACAAGATTTAATATTTTAGGTCATTGTACATCTCAAGTAAAAATATCTTGCTTTAAATTTTCTTTAGATATTTGAACAGGAAAACAAGACAAAAATAATAAGACAATCTCTTTTTTCGTGCACTGTGTTGTGTGCATTATTAATTATCGACATGATAAAGAACAGGACATGTGGATTATCCAAATAGATCTATGGAGCAAGTTTATAATATAAAACATTGTCAAATACTTTTTTATGTCAGCATTTACATACACTATTTTTCAAAAGCGCAAGGTCAGTTCTCTTCCTCTAAAAAATAGTATTACAATTTGTTTTCTATGTGAATATCTATTAAAATGTAATTGATTAATTTATTTCTGTGATGGTAAAGCAACACTTTCTCAGCATCATTACTCTGGTCTTCAATGTCACATGATCTTCAGAAATCATTTGAAATCAGTTGTGCTGAAAACTGTAAAAAGAAATGGCAGGCAACACAATGAATATATAAAAAAGCGGCATTCAGCAGCAGAAAGATTGAAATGTTATATCTTGTAAAACACATTTTTTCTTTTTTTTTTTTTTCACGCTTGGTCTTTATTGTTTGCACAGTGGCGGTGTGTGTGTTGTACTCAGCTTGTGTGATGTGTGTCGTTCTGGTGACAGACTCCATGCACATCGAGGACGTGGAGTCGGTGCAGAAGCTCCAGGACGCCCTTCACGAAGCGCTGCAGGACTACGAGAGCTGTCAGCACGCAGAAGACCCTCGGCGGGCCGGGAAACTGCTCATGACGCTGCCGCTGCTCCGGCAGACGGCCACCAAAGCCATCCAGCACTTCTACAGCATCAAGATGCAGGGCAAGGTGCCCATGCACAAACTCTTCCTGGAAATGCTGGAGGCCAAGGTCTGATTGGCCGCTCACCACGTGACATCATCGGGGCCAGAGACTGCGAAGGACAGCCGCGTGGGCTGCGGGACGCTCGTCTCTTGTCGGGACGTTTTTAAAGACCTGAAAAAAAAAAGATAACTTGGTTTAAAGCATAAATATAAATGGAAAAATAATTTAAAAATCTATAACAAATACTATGTACTTGTACAGTAATGCTTTTCGTTCTTGATCTGTGCTTATATATGATGGAAGAAACTGTAAGTCATTTCAGAGTGAGTAGTCATTTTTTTTCGTTCCGCTATCCCTCTGTGTTTGTCGCCAACAACCTCGGTCCGGCCCTCGGACGACGCCAGGACACCTTGAGAACTTGTAAATATTCATGGCGGGATTTGGCCGAGGCTGGACGTGGAGGCTGCTGCCGGTTCTTCCCTAAATGTGAACTCTTGCTGACGTCCTTGAAAATACCTCTTCTTGACTCCCGGGATTGTTCGTCCGGGATCTCAGTCATCTTACTCTAGTAACTCAGCAATAAATCGAGCCGACGAGGAGCGCCCACCTCTTGTGTTGCACTGTACTGCTTTTTTAAACTACTTGTTATCGTTGTTGTCGTCAGTGTTTGGGCCTAAATGTAGTCGGCGGGTGGAGGGATCGAAGGATTTATGATGCGGGGCAGATGTCCAGGATGCTCCGTGTTCAAACAATCAGATGCCCGTATGTCAAACGGCCTATTTCGGGCTTGTTAAGCCACCGGCAGAGGAAACGAGGTGTTTCTGCTCGGACCCTGCCAGGACTTTTATAGCCATGTATCTGAACGAAGGTGGGCGGCAGGTGCGGGTCTTTATCACCAGCTTTATTTTTAGGTTTTGGAAGTCGACAGCAGAGTGAACAGGAGGGGTGTTTGACCTCATGTTGACACAATAGCATCGCTTCGAAAATGGCCTTCGAACTTGCCGGCCCTATAAACAGCTTATTACCCTTACCACTTGACAGCAGACCGCCGTACGGCTATTAGTCCGAGTTATCCGCTAGGAATGTTCCACACCCGAGAGGCACTGGCGGTGAAAACTAGTGATGTCATTTACTGTGGCGCTCCATCGTGAAGGGCCTGAGGGTCTGATTGGGTCCTGGGGTGCGTTTCCCAAAAGCAGCGATGCAGTTTAGTAATTCGGTAGCTGTTTCTATCCAAAATCATGCGCAAAATTGGAATATCGCATAAAACATTTGCTTGAATAAAGCATCCAGAGAACAAAATCTTCACTTCTTGATTAACTTTAGCTAATTATCACCAAGAAAAGTTGAATGTGCTGCAGTAGGAGAAGGCACTGTACTCAATCATTTTTGTGTACATTGACTTATCACTTATTTTCGGGCTCAGTTGTTGAGGAACACAGAGCAGGGAGTTAGTTATAAGGAAACACTTTGACGAGACTAAAATGCATAAAGAATTTTAGAATGACTAATTCTGTGCGATTAGATCGGACCTGTTATGCTGTCTCTTCACAAAGTCATGTCTTTTTGATGTGCATCAAGTTCTCTATTGTAGCTTATGCGCATGTTAAGAAGTTATCCTGCTTGGTTGAGCGCATACGGTTTTTATTTGCATTTTCAGAATTTATGCACATCTTGGCATTTGGATCCGCAGTTTTTTTTTTTTTTTTTTATGCGATATCACAAAGTGTGCATGAAAATAGGCGGATGGAAACATAGCTAGCGTTTATTAAAGCCAAACATCTGCAAAGGTTGAAAGTACAACTTTTGATCTGTGGTTACAAGCATCTGGTTGGTGTAAAATAGATTATAATAGATCATGCTCAATTTGCACATTAAGCAAAAAACATTCAATAGCCGTCGATGCATTTAAATCAATCGAGTGCAGCAGCTCCGGGTTTTATAATGTTTTTTTTTTTAATTTATGGTACTTGGATGTTTTGTTCTCCAGTGTTAACCACACACTCACACCCCAAACACTAGTTATAACAAACATATGTGTTTAAAAATAAACAGAACTACTTCGAAATTCATGTTTTTATTCTGGGCGTGGGTAATTTACATTGTAGAGCAAAGTGTCCAAGTATGGTCAATTTAAATGTACCACAGACTGCTGAAAAATACCATGAAAAAAGCCAATTGGACAATCTTTAGGGAACCTGTGGTGAGTTAGTCTTCAGGGTTTTGGCATCACAGCTGCAGAACTCTATAGATATTTCGGTCTGCTGTATATATTATGGTATGTCAACAATCAGCTGTGTTTTTGAAACGTGTACATGTAAGTAAACGTTTAAGCAAACCCAGAGCTTGACGTAAGAGGAACCAGTGCTAAATCAAGTGAGAATCACAAATAGTTAACTCATCCTCATTTGCATCGATTACACACCGCATACTATTTTAAAAGGCTTTCTGTTGTTTGCATAAATTAACTGTAATAATCAGACTCCAAATGTGCAGTAGCTAACATTAACGAAATTAGCAAATTATAGTTTAGATGTATAAAGTACTTGTATAAAAACACCTGAGTGTGACTTCATTGATAACTGTCATCAAGAACAGGTGTTACTACAATTTCAGGAAACAGACTAGTTAGTTGCATTGTTAGAGTAGGGTTTGTCATCACATGGGAAACGAGCCCCAGGCCCGATCTCTCTCTGCATCGCTGATGTCTCTCATTGGCTTCATATTGCCAGACACTTCCCAGAAAACTTGAACCCACCACAATCTCAACCCGACCGGACGAGATAGCCAGAGAGAAGATAATACAGGGATTCATTTTACATGCAGCGCAACTGTGTGGATTCACATTAGGGATCAATTCTGACCGAAATCATGCCCATCTGAACAACATGAATGCAAACGCTTCAAGCTAATGCTCAGAACGCAACGCAACGCAATCGTACCGCCATGTTTTAAGAGCATCTGTTAGATGGACACACGGTAATGAACATATATGCAACATTCACGTAGCTACCTCATCGTTCATCCACATCTGGACATTCTGTAAATACTGCCCTTCATTAAGCCTGTTTCTGTCATGTCCACAACACCCGGTGTCGCTAGATAACTAGCTTAACTTCTCACATACCACACTAACCACCAAAGCACACTACATTCTTACCACGTCCTGTCTGGCGCACTGATTTAGGTGCTTTTTTTCTACTTTTTTGACAACGGGACACTTGGTCACATTCATTATCTAGCCTACCCAAAAACACGTAAAGGTGTGATGTTGATTCGTTCGTGTTTAGGAGGGAAAAGATGCATATCTGTAAACGCTGCCGTTTATTTCTTTGCTTCTACCACAGCATGTCAGGGTCAGAATTGGTCCCTCAGTGTTCAAAATGATGAAGGCTTTTTGTGTTTCTCCTCAAGATGTTCATTGTGTATATTATATCACTTTGGCCACGCTGTACCGTACAATAATATTGTTCATTTAACAAACACCTGTGTCACTTTCTTTTTTATGTAAAAACAAAAAAAAGAAAAAGTAACAAAGACGTACTCTCAAAGCACTTTTAGCTTCTGTTCATTTCCTCTCGCAAACATACTGCCGGTCAAAAGCTTGTGAATATATAACACATATTTATAATGGGAAATGTTGTAAATAACAAAGGCATTGTTGTATGTCATTGTGGTTAATGATGGAGGTCAATTCAGGTAAGATCTAACGACTCATACAGTGTGTGTGTGTGTGTGTGTGTAAGTTACTTATTATAATTGTTTCCTGATCCCTAGTAAAAAAAATATATATTTCTATACATTTAAATGCTTTTGTAAAAGTCTATTAACCTATTTACTGACAGATAACTCAAGACTTACTGATATAAAAATTATAATTAAACTTTATTTGGCATGCTACTTCTGCACAATGCACATTTATTAATTTTAATTGTTTTAAAGTAAGTTTTGATGAGGATTGTATGATCTCTGAATAATATTGACCTTTAAATGCAAAATATACTTGAAGTATACAGTACTTGCATTTAGTTTAACACAATAAAACATTATGTACTTCTGCACAATAAAAGCACAAAATATGTAGTCCCAGTTTAGCACATTTTAAGTATGCTAGTTTAGTATACTAAAAGGTAGTACAATTACAGGGCATTGTATTGAGTAAATTAATATTAAAACATATTTGTGGTATATTTAGCATGAAATCAAATACATTCACTAGGGATTATTGACCAACACAATAGTTTAGAAGTGGTTTATACATTCTGAAGATGCTTTTATCCAAAGCAATATACATTAAAAGTACACATATTATCAGTTTCTTATAGCTTACTCCATGTTTCAGCTAAATGCTATTATGAATGAATGTAATGAATGAAGTTGATCTTTTATTTACTGAAGCCAGCGCTGGACTCGTGTGCTGCGGTCAGCAGAGCCGGATGATGATGACCTTTATCTGCTCCACTGAAGTCTGTCAGACGAAGCGTGCCTCAGTAATGTAGTAAGGTATAAGTGCTGTAGGACGTCCTCAGAGAGCCGCAAGGCCCCGGAGACAGCAGAGTAAACAGCCCAGAACTGACATGTGAAGCAAACACACAGAAAAACCTGCTGATCTGCTCTATCAGAGACATTAGAGTGTGTGTGAGTGTGTGTGTACACAACACTTGTAGTATAGCATACACTATAAACATGTTATACTGTAAAAGTTTTATTTTTCCTATATCTCAAATGCAAATATAAACTGGAAACAAAACACATCTCAAATATCACACTGACTGGCATTTAAACAAGATTTCTGGAAATAAAGAATAAGCAGTTTTTCAAAAAAATTATATAATTTAAATGATAGAAAATATAGTTTACAATTCCTGTCCGTCACATAATAGTGTAATATCAACTTTTAGAAATGTAGAAATTGCATCTTGTGTCATTACGAAAATTTTATTAGCAGCTTTTTCAGTCGATCAACTTTCCTCAGGCTTACAAAACATTCAGACATGAGCACATATGAAAATAACTGAGAGAAAAAGAAAAAGATACAGATAAACTAAAAGTAATCACCAACATCATTCTACATCTAAATGAACATTAAAGGTGCCCTAGAATGTAAAACTGAATTGAGCTTGGCATGGTTGAATAATAAGAGTTGAGTACATGGACATAAC
>JAUCMS010000031.1:15577579-15590868 GCA_032357445.1 Enteromius radiatus | reverse complement strand
ACAGACTGTTTCATTCTAGGGTCAAATTCTAGGGTTGTAAATGGACCTGTAAAACCGTTTCTGGGCATTTTTCCCCCCTTACCTAAGCTACATACCTTCTGTCTTTTGTCTATCCATGCTTTGTGACATATTTCATTGTCATCTATCACCCTGTTTTATGGTTATTAATATCTATTGTTGGGAATGTAATGTTATCTGGTGAATCTTCTGATTTTGGCTCAGGCTGCTGGCTGTAATCAGAGCAGTGGACTGAGATCTGCGTTCATCCTCATCAGTACGTGTTCAGGGCCTCGTATCCGTCCTAACTCATCTCCATTACTCTCAGCGCTGATGGCCGAGGGAAGAACTGAGCTGCAGTTTACACTTTGCATAAAGCAAGAGCTAAAATTACACCCAGAAGTGAAGCGGCGCGCGCAGGAGTCCCACGGGAGCTGGAGCTTCACAAATAAAATAAAAGGCTTTGTCTTTCAACAGGCTCTCGTCTCCGAGCTCCTCCTGGTCCAGCTCCGGCTCGGCTTCTTCTGCTTGTTGAATATAAAGCGCAGGTGTTTAACACTTTACAGCTGCATTCCTATTTTAAACTGAGACGTTTGACTTGAGCAAGAGATCAGAAAACGGCATCTGGTGCTGGTTTCTGAGCAGTATCTCTCCAGCAGGTTCAGTGTATTTTTTGTCTTGTAGTCTCCCAGCATAACAGGTTTCTATCCATTCATTATAAAATTACACTTTGCATATTAAAAAAACTAACAAACAATGTTTTTGGAAGATGTTAAAGCATATAAACTGTTGTTAAAGATCTTCTTTACTGCATACAGTAAAATCATATAATTGTATTACTGTTATCACCTTAATTAGTTGTTACTGTGTAATGAGTAACAGCTTAGGAGGAACTGGCAACCATGTTCTTTGCAAACCAAATACCCATCTTACATTTATTTAGTTTAGTTTTAGTTTTGCTGTTTAATGTTCGCTCTCAGAAATAAAGGTAGAAAAGCTGTCACTGGGGCGGTACCTTTTCAAAAGATACGCTTTTCTACCTAGGTTCAAATATGTAGGCTACACTTTAGGTACTAATATATGCCTTTAAGGTACCAAAATGGACCCCTTAGGTACAAACATGTCCCTTTTGAAAAGGTACCACCCCAGTGACAGCTTTTGGACATTTTTAATTATTTAATTTTTTAAGTCAGAACTTTCCGAGAACGTTTAGACATGACGTTTTAAATCGTTAGCAATTTTGTCTTTAAATGTAGGTCAAATTTTGATAACAGGGCTGGAAAAAAAATGGCAAACCTCATTTCCTGTATATTTGGTTTGACACTGAGGGATCTGCAGACCATCTATTATGTCAAACATGCTAACTAGCAGCTAAACTAATGGCAGTGAACGCAGGCGGCTGGAGATCTGCTCGGTGATGCTGTGTTTTAGTGAAGGTGCATGCGTTACGCTGCATGGGACGGGATGGACTCGACCTTTTCTGCATGTCAAGCAAAGGTTAGAAATCTCCACTGGCCTTAAAGAAATGCTCTTGTTTACCATTACAGTGAAGATCTTTCTCCAGCTGCACACAGACGCTCTCGAGGGAGACCACAGATGACCCACAAACCCTCGCTGTCTCTCTCTCTGCTCTTAACTCATCATTTCTTGACATTTCTTCACAAAACTCACCTCTCTGTGCTTAAGGCCTCAAAATAGAAAATATCTGAATGATCTGTCAGCAAAACAGGAAATGTCTCATACAGAGTAGATTTTTGATGTTCACTTTCTTATTTTCAAACTATTATAGTTAACCAACTTTCATTGCATTTAAAAAAATAAAAAATCAAAATCTGATATTTGAAAAGGCAACATTTCCCATTTCCATTAAACTTCATCTAGCCTACTAAAAAAACTAGAAATAAAGTAATTTTTGTTTAAAGAGAACAAAAAATGTAAAAATGACAGGCGCACACAACACATTATCTAAAAAATATTTAACAAAAGTTAAAACAAAATATTAAAAATATTAAAACGTTAACAAACAATATAATAGCAAATCAATGATAGGCTACCTTATTCCACCCCAATCAACACCTAAACTTAACAACTACTACACTAACTAGTAATGAGGAAAACTGGTTGATTTTAAAGTGTTACTGATTCATGTATTTCAAAAATGTAAGCTTAATATTATTTACTTTTAAAGATTGAGTCATAAAGATGACCTGCACCACAAGCTTTGGCTCTGTCAATCATATAGCGTTATTTATTGTGTAGTTGTTCACATAAACATGAATACAATCCCACATTTATTCCACCGGTAGTAAAAGTATGAATGAAAAGGTCACATAAGAGAGAAAAGCGAAACAGCTGCACAATTATCGTTCTCAAGTAAGTCTAACGCTTTTCCACGGACTTTCTTGTCTCGAGCGCATCAATTTACTTAATGCGCTATCATACATATACTGTATGAGCCGTCATAATTCACATGTTTATATTCCTAAATGTGATTTGTATTTAAAATATGACCTTTAAAGCTTGATATATGGAAATGGACAGATCATATGTAATTCTGGGATTAAATGTCTTATAGATCATAGGGTTTATGAGAAGGGAACCTTGACCGGCCGGTAATTTACAGTGTTATGAGATCAGTGCAAAACACGCTGTAAATAAGCGCGCGTCCGACGGAACGCGTCTGCGTCTGTGACAGTTCACGCGCTGCATCAGTCACTCCGCTCCGCTTCATTTCAATACGGCCGTCTGTACTTGAGCTCCGTCTCACGTCTGGCTGCGCTGACCTTGCTGTTGAGACTGAACTTTCAGAAATAGACAGCGCCGGGCGGTCTATACAGTATGACATTCATGTTCTTCCTCACCATCATCATCCTCTGTGAGATCAGCGCTGGAAGATTGAACATGCCACATATTGACATGTGTGAACCTGGAGCACAAGAGCAGTCGTCAGCACAGGTACATTTGGACAACAACACTGTATGTCAAAATTATACATTTTTCTTTTCTGCCAAAAACCATAGGGATATTAAGTAAAGAGCATGTTCCATGAAGACATTTTGTACATTTCCTACTGTAAATATGTTAAAACTTGACATATTAGAAAAAAAAAGGAGATATTGTGAAGAATCTCCATGCACGTTTTTCCAGCAACAACAATATCCCAAAATGCACCATGTCTCCCACAGTTTAGGCGAGAGTTGGGCAAGATGAGCCGTCTTTAACAGATCTTCAAGATAAGATCAAATGAGGCAGAAGTGCAATTTAATTATGCAAAGTGATTACAGGATGTTTTCTTTCATTCAAAGTGATCAGAATGTAGCTATGACAAAGGCTTCCAAAAATATTGCTTCTTATAAAAAAGTGCGTGTACGTGGCTCAGTTTACCCCAGGGTTAGGATAAGTTGACCCGAGTCATTGGGTAAGATGTGCCATCTGTGTGTAATCTGACCATCTGACCAAACCCATGCGAAATATGAAATTGAATTAACCTCAAATAAAGCAATAAGCCCCATAAAGCTGTGGTTTACAGTGAATGTGTTACAGCTAAGGGGCTATAAAGTGGTTGCCAAGCAACACACATGCCTAAACACAGGTGCATGTTAGTAGAGTATTTTACAACAGTTTTGAACTCAACTCAACCAAACAGAATCAAGGATTAGAAAAACATTATCTGATTATAATGTGATCAAATGATCTCTTCAGAGAAACTGTCCCTATCAAATAAAATGCAAATGCACTCCATTTAATAAACTGCACAAAACATGTACATATGTGAACTAAATCTAAAATATTACTTTAAAATACCAGTGCTTCAGTGCATTTAAAGTTAAAGTGCTGTCCCATAGCTGGAATAAACTAGCTACTGTAGCTTACCAGTTTAGACTAATATTTACCTAATTGATTTGCATTGTTATACATGTTGCTAAATCACCTATTGTATACTGTATAGGCATCATTGCTATTTTTAGACCTGGATACATTTGCTTTGATTTAACAGCCTTTAAATCTGATATGCTAGATTTGTACTTTTATAAGGTTTTTAAAGTAAATGGGTGCCTTTCACTCCTCTTGTGTCCTTCTGGCAGAAATGCTGTGTGGTTGGAATTTCACCAAACAGTAAAGAACATGAAAGATTGTTGTATAAATAAGAATAAAATTGCATTATGGCCAGTCTGAAAGATTTGTGAGATATTGAGGCTCTTACTGTATTATACTCTCAAGGAAAGCACAAGTGTAATAAAAGGATTTTATTAACAAAGGGATAGACAAGAGTAACTAAATTGATATAATGAATGGATAAAGTGCAAAAGATTAATAAATACAAGTGATTGAGTATAGGGCATTTAAATTCAGTCTGAACAGAAATTTGTGACTGATTTTACGCCCATATTGTGACGGACTTCCGACAGAAACAGAATATTGAATGGGTAAACTAGAGGGCGTGGCTTGTCATCCAGATTGTCATCAGAGAAGTCATTTTAGCGGATTTGGACTAGAGATTAAAAGCAAACAAATTGTTATTATTAAAATGAATTGAACAGATTAATTGTTCAGCATAAAAATGACAATGTGAGCTAGCTAAATAAAAATAGTTTATTTTGATTTCACGTGGACTTCAACCACTGTTCACTACAGTGCAAAGCAAGACAATATACAGTGGGTACGGAAAGTATTCAGACCCCCTTACATTTTTTACTTTTTGTTATATTGTAGCCATTTGCTAAAATCATGAAATATCACATGGTCATAAGTATTCAGACCCTTAGCTCAGTATTTTGTAGAAGCACCCTTTTGATTGATTACAGCCATGAGCAAATGGCTGCAATATAACAAAGAGTGAAACATTTAAGGGGGGCTGAATACTTTTCGTACCCACTGTATGTGTTTGCAAAGATAATTTGTTACAAATAGATGACCTTAATTATTGACCGTAATTACTGTGTTTTTCCTTTTTTGCTCTTGCAGGACTCCTAACCCGCTTCATGAGCAGAAGAGCCTCAGACAGTCCCATGATCAGGGCTCAGATCTGGAGTACATCAGTCAAGTCGCTTTTACAACAGCAAAGGAGAAAAACACCGGAGAGCTTCGGCACACTGTAAAAGGCTGTAATGCAGTAAAGTGTCTTTCACAATATCAGTCTGCCACGGCGCGACACAAAGACACAAAGAAAAGCGCCATCGCATTCACGCGCTGATCAATACGCCTGCTCTCAGCCACGGCATTGCTCTAATGAATGTGCGCTGGTAAAGTGCACATATTGGCAGGCTTTTTGGGATGCTTTTCAAGAGAATTAGCACTGTCACCTCACGGCTAATTGAGAATGTCTGGAGCATAGATTTCTCACAAAATATCAATTAAACCAACAGAGTGAACCCAAACACATCTCGTGAAGTAGCAGCGGGTTCACATGCTCTGAGACAGGAGCCAAGCGAAATCCATGCCTTTGTGCCATGCCGTTTTTTTGTTACATTGATATATGCACGTATTGCTGTGTATTACACTGCTTCAGGCACGTTTTGTGGTGGACTGTTGCTAAAAGTTAATGCTCTATCATGTTAGAAATATCCTCTACACCAAAATCAACCCTAAACCTACCTGATAGTGTTAACAAATGCAAAAATGATATAAAAAAGTATTTGTCGATGCAGCTGAACAATTTTAGCTTTCTTACACGGATTTGAGCTGTTCTGTAGAACCGTAGTTTCTCTGGATTAGTTCCAGAGCTCTTCATAACTTAAAGGTGCTGTAAGTTTTAGACTCTTCTAAAGCCAGAAAACAACATAATATGTTTGTAGATATTTAAGAAACGTGTTATGTTTGCTCCAACATGTCCTCCAACTAAGACGCCCGTACAGGCCGTTTGTACATATCAGTGAAATACCACCCATCAGAGCGTATGCTAAAATTTACCCCTATCAACAACAAAACAGTGACTCAGGGTTGGTGTAGCTCAGGATGTAGAGCGATCCAGTTTTTTCCGCTTTTTTTTCCTTCCTCCGTCGCAGCCAGGTACTGTAAATATAGGTTGCAGCGTCGCAGCAGATCCTACGTCATTCATTAGCAGCACGTGTGTCTCATGCTGGAACAGTTGGAGCATAAGCAACATGGAGCGAGCCTATGTAGTTAGACGCGTGAACATTTTGAGTTTACTCGCTTCATTCATTCGCGTGATGAGAGGGGCTTCTGCAAATATTGCTATTATTGTGCCATGAAATGCAGTTTTAAGAGTGTTTCAGGCGAGAATGTACTTGTTTAAAACACAAATCTGTGGTTTATTAAAAAAGAGAGCGCCTATTTAAAGCTCCACGCGAACACCGGGTGTTCAGCTCTCATGTATCCGGCAAGGGCAGCATCACTGCGGCTAGTAATTCGGACACTTGCCGCTGTCTCCTGATGTCTCTGTAGTGGTTAAACAGGAGCTAATATTCATTTTGGGTATGTCTCTTAGGCAAACTCTGGTTTAATGAATCTATTATGTATTTCCTTTTTACGAAGTACGAAGATGTATCATACAAAGACAATGATTTTGTCCTCCATAGTTTCGGAATTGCCTCCTCCTAGTATTCACGTCACTACTAGAGCAAGCGCCTGATTGGTTAATGCGGCACGGGTTTTCGCCAAAGCTCAGACTTTTCAATTATGCGTCAGGCGCGTCAAACACGCTAATCGTGTCTAATCGCGTCTTTGCATTGACTTAACGTGTAAATCACTCACGCTTAACGCTTAATACTTCATGGTATCGGATCGGTATCGACAGATACACAAGGCCCAGGCATCGGTATCGGGACTGAAAAAGTCGGATCGGTGCATCCCTAGTTTTACTGCCTCTAGAGGTCATTTCATCTGGAAGCTGCAGTGATTCATATGTACATGTAAATTTTTTGAGTTTCGCAGAAATGCATGTAGAGGCACATATTTTCAATTAGTCTATGTTGAACAGGAGACAGGAGCTGCATTTCCATTACCCTTAAAATAGCACAAGTTGAGATTGTGAATTGAAAATGTGCTTATTGGAAACACATCAATTTTGCAAAAACTCCTATGTATCGCAAAAAGAATTACGCTCACACAAGGTGGTGGAGACTAAATTTAGCCCAAATTCATCAAAATTTCAAGAAAAACCATTGCCATGACTTATCATGAGAGAATAAAAAATGGTTTAGTTGCATAATATCGGTTAATCGAAATGCCGTCACAATGTCATCAGTACTTTTTTATCGACATTTATAAAATGTTGCCAAAGTTCTGTGTAAATCTGTAATGAAATGTGCCGGTTTGCATGCTGGTGCAGCTGAACTAGAGCCAGCACAGTTTAAATGATTAAAATGGTGCAGACATGGGAACAAGAGCTATTAAAAATTGTCAACATATACAAATATGTTTTACATATGCATACTACATGTAACACAAAATATTTATGGGTAATATTTAGGGGCAGAATTGTTCAAAATAATCATTTGAGCAGCTAATTAAGTAGCACTTTATGATTCTGCTGTGGTTAGTTTCTGGTTATGGATGCGAATCTTAGCTCCACAACAAATACTGACTTAAATTTTCTTCTTTAACTCAACAATCTCTGTTGTGAGATTGCAGATTTCATCAATAATGATGTGAATTATGTAGCATTAATATGGATCATTTTCTACAGAATGCAGAAAACACGTTATATTTGAAGTATTTTGTCAAACCACAAATCCTCCACTTATTCAACATTTATAACATAAAATATGTGTATATTTGAATCACCATTAACAAAACCGACACAAAACCTAGACATTTGTCATAAAATTAAAAAATAACAAGACTTGAGTTTTACATACATTGTAAGTTTGTTATAGGTTTGCTCACACAGTATCTTTCAGCTTTGCCTCTTTTTTTTTTCTTTACAAAACTTCACACACAAATCCAAGAACTGCACACACAAAATGCAGAATCCCTCACATCTCTTGCAAAATGAAGCACTGTATTCAAAGTATCACAAACACATTTCCTTCGTTACATTTACCTGAGTACATATTTTGGGTAACTAATACTTTTAGAGTATATTTAAAGATGGGTACTTTTACTCTTACTCAAGTCAATTTTTAGTGAAAAAAAACGTACTTTTACTTTGTTACTGTGGGTGACGCCCATCTCGTTACTTCACCTTAATGAAAGTTAAAAATGCTTTAATTTATCCCAAACGCGCCGTCTACTTTTCTTTGGGCAGTGAACGATGCTCAAGTAACTATTCAGACTATTACTTTTACTTGAGTGCAGTTTTTGGGTACTCTACCCACCTCTGACCACACCTCAAAAAGTATTTTTGTAAACACCTTTGCCATCATTTTTCTTTACTGTATATATGCGTGTTTTATGCAATTGAAAACTCAGTCAAAGGCCTGGAATTAGTTGGTTTTACTCTACTGTTTGAGAGTCAGAAATTGTCTGACAAGTATAGATTTTGTGTGTCAGCAGCTGAAAAAATGTGGTCTTTCCTCTCAGGTGAGCGGAGCACCTGTGAATCAGCCGCTAGGAGCGCTGGATGATCCTCTCTGTGCATTATTGTAATTATATTTCCACGGACAGCTAAATTAAGTCATTGTGCTTCAGGGGACACAGACAACTGTACTTTTCCCACTGACACACATGAGGCAGTTAAGTAAAGGAGAAAAGACCCCTATTTATAACACCATTTTCAACATGCATGCAGGGGGTTAACCAGGCACACGTTTAATGCGTTTCACTTCAGCTGCTCAGGAAGGCCTCTGAGTGCTGATCTTACTGTAGCGATGAAGATTTATTAAGTTTTATTGAGAAGAGCTCCATCTGTAGACCACTTGTTGAATTGCAAAAGTGATCAGTGCTCTCAAACAGTGCAGGTCCTTATCATACTGAAATGACAACAAAAATAAACAAAAATATGAGTGTATTAATAGGCCTACTGCAGCAGCAAGTTTCTGTTGCTGTCTTAATTACAGATCATCATTATATGTTCTTTTTATAGTTTATTGTTGTTTCTTCTTGCTGTCTTTGAGCCATCAGAACAGATCTGAGACACATTTTTAGGTTTAAACTCACCGGCTGAGAAGCACTAAGCTAAATTACACAAAAATATTTTATGATGATAATGGGATGTTATCAGATGGTTATACAGACGTACTCTGATATATGCCACTGATTAATTTTGTACCACAAACATTTACCACAGCTCTTGTATATCATCTGGTAGATGCCAACATCTTCAGAGACCACCAAGATTTTGCAAGGACTTTTAATTTGTAGACTAAATAACAGTTTTGACCCATCAAGTGGCTGTGTTTAAGTACTAACTGCTTTAATCGCTATTATTGTATGTAAATAAAATATGTTTATGTAAATATGGCCTTATTTATATTTTTTTTCAGTTGTAAGTTACTTTAGATCACACAGATTCAAAATTGACTGATTGATTGATTTATTCATTGATAATTTTCTAAATTAATTAATTAATTAATTAATTAATTTATTTATTTATTTATTAACATTTTTCCAGTGGTTGGTGCTGATAGAGATCAGTGCTCAATGCTTGTTATGCAGAAACAATGACAGCAAAATGCTAAATAAAACAGAAAAAGTACTCACAGTGACAACAAAGCATCAATAGTTTATCATTCAGAGGTAAGCTTGTTTATAGAGTTAAGAGTCTAAGAACCACAATGCAGATGATCTCACAGGCTGAGCGGGCCTGACCAATATCCCGGTCCAGTCACTTTATTCATGGCTGGGAATTAGACATATGGAGATCATCAGAAGGAGCTGCACGTCAGGTTCAGTGACAGAGGAAGATCCAGCACTCTTGATGATATGTGGCTGCATTACAGCGCTCAAGGCTGACCATGCAGTTAAAATGCTCCAGTAACATTTCCTTTTATTTATATCTGTAGACCTTGACTGAAATAAATGAGTTGAGACAATGGTAGCGGACGCTGCCTTACGAACAATATCCTCGTGACGCTGGCAAATGATCTCACGTGACACAGCTGTCCACAGCTGCGGCACCGAGGCCTTCTGAAGGAGTCAGAGCATCATCATCTTAAATCTTAACTATCAGCGGCACTAGAGGAACGAGCGACAGCCGTATCCGTCAGGGAAATGCTCTGTGTGCGACCCGACATAGTCCACGCTCCTTTCAATTTACAGCCTCCTTCATATTTACTGTTTTATTGCATCTTTTTCATGATCATATCCTTATGTCCGAGCACACGAGCTTTTCTATGCAAATCATCTGTACGAAAAATATTCAGTAAGATTAGCTCAGGTACTTTAGCCAACGTTCTGTAAATGTTCTCAGGAAACACTGGATAGATTGAAGCAATGCCTTGACCCCAAAAGATTTCACTGTACCTTAAAAACTCATTACAAAGCTGGAAAAGACTTTGCTAACAATCTGGCTGTTTATGCATTTACACTAGGTCTCAACAATTGTAGAAAATTCATTCACACTCGTTAGGAGTAAAATCGTGACAAATTCACTCTAAATGTAAGACAGACACAGAGAAAAAGAAAAGCACTTCTAGAAAAAGCCTAAACAAGAATGATGTTTATGAAAATATGACAAACGGTCTAAAAATGTATGTCGCATGTTTGTCCAAAACCATGATGTTCCACAACCCTTCTGGGAAAACTATGCAATCACTGAAAGAAAAATTCATTCAAAATTGTGTCAAAACATTGTTCATGACTTTACACTTTGGAGAGGTTGTGTGCTGCAGAAAGATGTGTTCTGTCCTGACCTGCAACTTAAGCTAATTCAATTTATTGAAACACTAAACAGATTTGTGAGATGGATTGGTCAATAGTAGTATAAGCAGGAACAAAAACATTTGGTGAAGATTTTACTCCTAAAGGGGGATCTGCATGCTCCTGATTCAAGGGTTCACTTACTTAGCCTAATTAAAAAAATACTGATCTATTTAAGTTTTAATCTAAATATCTGTTCCCATTCCAATTTCAATATCTCATTGAGAGCTACCATGAAAGTCGCGCATCAGAACACACACCGACCACAGCTGAAGACTTTATAATCTTAACCAATCTCCACAGAACAACCACCCATTCACAACATGCCCAACATTCCAAACTCCACCTCGTGTGGCAGTTACATCTCATAGGTCCTTAGCTTGTCAGCAGCACTGGGTGCAGGCTGAACTGTGAGATATATGGTGAACGCTCCATCACAATACACTGTGTGAGAGGTTACTGTAGTCAGCAGCTCCACAGCACTTTGCCCACTTCATTTGTCAGACTATGCCTCGCTTTAACTTCGATTTCTTCTTAACCCTTCAATTAAAGCCCACTAAAGCTCACCCTGGGAGATAGTGAGAAGAGTGGACAGCTGTCAAGAGTTACAAATGACAGAGCGTTCCGCTTTATCTGCCTCAGTCACCAGGAATCCATGACATCACCATTCACATGGCAGAAGATGAGACGAGACCTTGAATCCAGATCACGCACAACTAGAGACACACAAGACTTTTTTTTCCAAATTATTCAGATTACAAACCACTCTGAACAATCCTATTTATCACTCTGAACCCTCTACCAACCACCAAACCACCCTGCAAACCACCCAGAATACCATCAACTACTCTGAACATTTTACCAACCAAGTTTAGTCTAACAACCATCTAGATCACGCTATAAATCACCTGGAACACTTTACCAAACAGCAGATCACCATATGGCCTACCCAGAACAATATACAAAAACCCTACCAACTACACCCTGCAAACCACCAGAACACACTACTGTACAAAACCACCATATCACCCTACCTACCACTCAGAATACCCTGCAAACATCTTCATAACCATTTTAACCAATCTGAACACTGTACAAACCACCAGATCACCCTATAAACCACCCAGAATCATTAGATCATTTTGCTACCTACCCAGTCCACCCTACCAGCTACAAAAAACACCCTGCAAACCATCAGATCACCCTTCTGCCTTCCCAGAATGTCATGCAAACATCCACATAACCATATTAACCACTCTGAACACTGTACAATCCACCAGATCACCCAGTCAACCAACCAGAAAAGCATACCAACCACCCAGAATACCCTAGAAACCATCATATCAACCTACTAGCAACCCAGAACACTAAAAACCCCACCCCGAACATAGAACACCCTACAAACCACCCAGTTCACCATATTAATCATTCACCCTCCAAACCATCAGAGCACCCTACTGACAACCCAGGTCACAATATAAACCACCCAGAACACCATGTAAACCATCAGAACACCCTACTACCTACCCAGACCACCCTACAAACCACCCAGAACACTGTACAAACCACCAGATCACCACTGAACTACTCAAAACACCCAGAACACCCCACAAATCACTAGATCACCCTACCTGTTAACCAGAACACAAGTTTAACATATGAACCACCAGGACCAACTACCAGATCACCCCATCAACCCCCAGGTGGCCCTAGCAAACACATAGAATACTCTTAGGACTGTGGCCGTGAGTTTTACACACAAAAGCACCACTCATGTTCTCTTGAGAAAATGCATAACTCTGGCTCAATCCACACTCTTTTCATCAGTCAAACCACAGCAGGCTAAATATCATTACCATATTTCTTCTGCCTCTGTGCTGATAACAGAGAGAGAATTGTATAGCTAATGTATATAGGGCAGAGCAGAGAAAGCTGGGATTCTGGAGGAGTTTTTCTTTCTGTACTCTACAGAGAAGGATGCCCGGGGAAAACCTGTCCAGACCTGACACTGGTAATCACCTCACTTGTGTGTGTGTTCCTTTATTTCCTTTCAGATCTCTTTCTTGAGAGGAGAGCAGAGAACGATAAAACTGAAGGCCTGAAACGCAATTCATAGCACAGCTCAAATACACATTATATTTTCAGCGTTGCTATAATAAGCACTATCACGGACACTTCTGTGACTAGTTTGCTCTCTCTCAACCGTTGTCAAGGGAATCTTGTTAAGCGAGTTAATTTAAATAAATTAGTTAATTTAAGTCAATAAGTTTACATGTCTAAAGCAGTTACCTGAAGTACTGCCTGGTTTAATGACATGGACATCTGAAGAAAACACTTCAGTTCCTCTCAAGGATGAAGATGGAGGATGATGAAACAAAAACAAACGCCTCCACACCTTGTGTATTTGAGTTGTTTAAATGATCATCTGCTGTTCCTCCTCAGGAACTCAAGCTTCGTCGAGATGACGCTTTGGGAACGCCCTCAGCGCGTGGCTCTGAAATGTGTGTAGAAACAGCCAATAGAATATTGGG
>JAUCMS010000031.1:15555076-15577479 GCA_032357445.1 Enteromius radiatus | reverse complement strand
AAGGGGGTGGGCCGGTGCGGTCAGAATTTTCCCGGTGGATTTTATTACCCCACTCCGCCCCTGAGCGATGGTGTTGTCTTTACCTGGGATATGTTTGGCTGTAAGGACGAATTGGTTAAGAGCGGAGCGTCTGAGGAGAGGCATGATAGTGGGCGAGTGGGAGCTGTGTTTATTTATGCATTGTACTGTTGCTTTGTTGTCGCAGTGAATGACTATGCAGGAAGTGGCCCATTCTTTACCCCATAATTCGGCAGCTACTACTATGGGGTATAGCTCGAAGAGGGAGCTGGAGGCTTGGTGGGGTTTCGGCTAGCTCTGCGGGCCAGGGGGAGGCGACCCATCAGTTTTGGTAGACACCACCAAAGCAGGAGGGGCCGGCATCGGTGAATAATTGGATGTCGACGGGATTGGCCAAGCAGTCTTTGTAAAAGAAGGAATGGCCATTCCATTGGGAGAGGAAAGAAATCCATAGCTGGATTTCCCAGAGGCAGGGGTCTGTTAGTAAGGGGTCCTCGAGGGAGGGGACGGAAGTGGCGAGCGTTGGCAGGTGGGAGATGAAGGGTCGGCCTTGGGGAATGATGAAATGCCCCAAAATTGAGAGTTCTCGTTTGGTGCGTTGGGGTTGGGCTAGGAAGTTGGAAAATTCCTCGACGGGAATCAGGCTGTTGATGCTGGGAATGGGTGAATTGTGCGGGGAAGAAAGGTCAATGATTAGTCTCTCTTTGCCTGAGTATTTTCGGTTTGCAGCCGATTGGGCTGACCCGAAAAGTACTGAAGGGTGGGAAAAGGGCCGATCATGAAAATGGCGTCTAATTCTATTTTGATTACAGCGTTCACAGTGTCTGGTTCAGTTATGGCGGATTGGAGGTTAGGGCAAATGAGGGATTGGGTGGGGATGCAGGAAACACCGGGATGGAATCCTTGCGTTAAGCCTGATAACAGACAGAAGGAGAAGTTAGGGTCAGGGTGAGATGACAGTTCAGCAGATAAATGAGAAACATTGACAGGAGTCGATAAATACTTTTTGGTGTTTTTATTTAAGGCAGAACAGATGAGTTTTGAATGGCTGGCCAGTTGGAGAAAAAGTCAGATATAGCTTGGTGTAGTTGGGCTGGAGTGATTCCGGCTGGGTCGGGCTGGCTGGGAGGTGTTGGTTGGCTGGCTGGCTGAATAGCGTGGGGGATCGGCGGGCGGCTGAGAGAAAGATGGCGGTGGCGTGGCTGAGTTGGGATCGTTGGAGGTGGAGGTTCTTTGGTGGCGGATTCAGCGGGGAGCGGAGAGCTGGGCTGGCGTGGTGTAGGCTGATTTCTGAGTTCTCTTCCTGGGTGGCGGTGTGGCTGGAGGAGTGGCGTCCGGAAGGTGAGTGGAAATGATGTTTATGAGTTCTGGTTTATTGGCTTTTCTTGAAAAAGGGATTGATGCTGCTGAAGATGAAGCGGGGAAACGAGGTGGATTTCTTGAGAGTGGAAGAGAGCGAGCTCTCTTGGCAGGTGAGCCGGGAGGGTTGTTAGGCCTTCGGCCTCTGCTGGGCGCCGCAACCTCGGAGTGAGCTTGTGGCGGAGTGGCGGCTTGAGTGGCTGGGGACGAAGCTCGTTGGTGAGCCAGAGAGGTGGCTAGCTGGTTAGCCGTGGTCGTGGCTCAATGGCTGGCTGAAGCTTGTTGTTTTGATGGCGCGGCTGCTCGGTGCCAGCGGCTAGGCTAAAGATCGGAAGATCGTAACGAGGAGATTGATTAGGGAATGAGATGCAGCTGTGATTAATTCGGTTTTGCGCTCCTCCCGAAACTCTGTTATTATGAAAACATACACTAAATGAATGTTTATTGTATATTTGAGTTTAATGACTCTCACCATGATGGTGTTTAGTGTTTGTGTGAATGACTCTGAGCTCCTTCTATATATGTTTAAAAGCTGCTTGTGCTTTGGTTCATCGTGTGACTTTCTCATCACCACCTGCATTTGGTGCTTATCAGTGTATTTCAAAGATACAAAACAGATTTCGCTGCTTTAATAGGTCGGTATATTATCAGAAATGTGTACAGTGTATCTGTATATCTTTTTATATAAAATTTGGATTTTGCCAATGCACTGAATCAGACAGGAAAACACAAGATAGCTCCCTACCTAGAAGTGTTCCTAGATGAACATATTTTGTTGACACTAGAACAACATTGTAATCCAAAAATTTAGTTTTGACCATGTCCCTACGGTGAGTGTGATTTCACCAAATACAAGATGTTCCAGAAACAACATTCCAATCAACCAATCAGATTAGAGAAATAGTTTTTTTCTGGAAATATCTGTTTTAGGTTTATGATCAGGGTTAGGTGCGTTTTATACCCTTGTTAATCAGCTATCATTTCCCACTGATTTTATGCATACATTTTGGGTTGGGTTATGTTTAGGGGTAGGGGTAGGGATTGGGATAAGTCTATATTTTTGGACAGTAATGTTGATCCAGGATCATGTCTTACTTGGCAAAATCACGGTGACCATATCTCTACACCTAAACCATACCCATGAATAATGCCTAAAATCAGAGGAAATAATAGATGAATGTACAAGCACCATGACTGTAAGCCTACATTTTACTAAATCTGATGGTTAATCACAATGTTGTTTCAGAACCAACAAAGATGTTGATCCAGGAACATGTAACACTTGGTAAAATCAGGTACCGCCCCTCTTTATTAGATTTATTTAAATAAACCATTGTTGAATATTGATATGGTGTAAAATATCATATGAGTGTGTTTTACTAGAAATTAATAATTCAGTGTTTGTACTTGCTGTTAAATCTTTAAACGCAACACTTTTTTGTTGTTGTTTTTTTTTTTTTGTTTGTTTTTTTTTTCATTGTAAGGATGCCTTGATATTTCAAACCTTGATATTTCCATTGTAGTATAAATATAGACTTTATAATCACCAGAACTGTCCAGCATTTTGACATGTCAAACAAATAAGAACCCATCAGTCATTGAACAAAACACTCAGTGTTTGTTCAGTGTTTGTCATGGACTGGAGAGGGTTGTATATCATATGGCCCTGAATGTTTTATCTTAATACATACAGTACATGTACAACAAACTACTCACTCACCGCCGCTCAATGTGTGTCGATATGGTGGACGGGTGATGGAGGTGTTAGTCGAGTCGATGAGAGGCTGATCATTGAGAGGCTGCTTTGTTTCAGTAATGACAGCTTAAGTGAATGCCCATATTAACATTTTAAACACCTTTAACTATCAGTCAGATTCGGCAAACAGCATATCTCTCACAATAATGTAACGCATTGTTTAATTGTGAATGACATTCTCTGCCTATAATATAGAATTAACCATAAGAAATTAAATGCATTTAATATATATATATATATATATGTAATGTTTGTCTGAAATCATTATTCACTATTAGCAATAATATATATATATATATATATATATATATATATATATAGTATCAGTCCTGCTGTTTTGTATTGGGTTTGTTGTTGTTAAATGGTCGTTGCTAAATTATGTAACATTTAAGGTGCTGATGCAAGAGCAATAAAACAAAAATCAGTATATATGAACAAGTATAGGTTGAGAAGCTTTTAATAAACACTGCAGATGACATGTGTATATAAGACTTCAAGCCATCCCTTTATAATATATACTGTATGTACGGGGCGAATGCAAGTCTTAACAAAAAAACAGCGATTCCCTTTTAGGTTCCTATTTTCTCGATAATGCGCTTCATAATAAAGCAAGAGAAATAGTTTAAAGTTTTGTTCCTGATTATGGGACATCCATTTTTTAAGAGACACTAAATTAAATTAGCAGTTGGGTTGGAAATATATATAACTTAGTGCTGTAAAAGTTCACTCGGTTATTTGCAGTTGATTAATTGCTTAATTAATGATATTTTACAATGCAGCTTGATCTCTTTAACATTTTAATGTGCCGGCCTCACACATAATACTCATTAGAAATTAATGAAGACAAGAAATTACTGTAGACAATGCAATCATTAAAACTGTAGTAATTATGAGATGCCAGAAACATTAAAAGCATGCATGTATTTCATATAAGTCCACTGACAGCACCGCCACATGTAAAGGAGCAGTTCACTGGTGTTTTTATGGGTCTGATGAGACGTTAACAGTCATGAGATGGATGCTTTGTCTCAGATGAACTGTAATATTACAGTCAAAGGAGGATGAGGATGAATATCTTCATTGACTAACTACATCAGCAGTAATGATGGATGCATTAGAATTAAGCACAAAACAACAAATAAGATCTAATATAAAAGGATAATCTGAGGGAAAACATGGCCTCGTTTTCATAAACCCATAGATGTGAAGCTGGATATGTGTGAAGATAAGCTTCAAAAGCATAATTTTTTTTATCTCCCAGCATATTAATATTGTTTTGAAGTCATAACATGATATTGTCAGTGTTTTACTGCCTCTAGTGTTCATTTCTTTTGGAAACTGCAGTGATATGTAGTTATTGTTACGTATTAAATGTCTCACCAAAAAGTGCACCCAGGTACGTTTATGGAAAACTTTGGCTTAATTTGTCCATTTAAATGGTTTGTGATTCCCTCACTGCTAGTTCATGCTAGTTCACCTCCTCTTCAATAATCTGGATCTTTACAGCTGGACGCTTTACCTTCACATTTAGCTTTCAATTAGCCCTGTGAACATTTTCGACACTTTGGCACAATGGTTTTATAGACCAGTGTCTTCAGCCATTAATGGCGCTTGCAACATCGGCGAGTGATAAACCATCTGGCCTGCCTCCCAAAGAGATAGAGCACACTTAATGGAGTGAAAAAGTAAAAGCAATTAATGTCACATTAATATAATGATAATAATGCCTTCCCTTGCAGCTCGGGTGAGTGAAGTAGAGGCCAGGGACGAATTAGAGCAGTGTGTCACGTGAGAGACACTACTCGCTCTCTGGGGAGAAGATGAGAAAACAGAGCTCACTTCACTGAAGCTGCTTTACAGAATGGGTAGTCAGTCCCATTAACTACCAGCATGCAGTCTGATCTACTTCACAGATAAAGGTGAGTCACATTAGTGACATTTTGGCCCAGAAAGGTCTACTCTACAGGTGTTTGCTTGACCAGCCCCTTGTGAATACTTTTGCTTTTAGTCAAAATTCCTAGTTGTGTGGATTTCTATTGAAATGTCTGTCACTGAAAATTCAACAACATTAACAAACAAAAAAACTCCAGTAAACTGTGAGAACTGGACTCTTTTTTTGGAAATGGACTGTAAATATGATATGGCAAAAAGCTGTCAATTGGTTAACTGTAATAAATGTTAATAAAAATTTCATTTACATTTATGTAGTTGGCACAGTGAATTCAAGGCATACATCGAATCCATCACATTGGTGTTGCTAACACCATGTTCGACTGTGAAATATCTGATGTGATGTACAGTTTTTGAAAGTGAAGAAGAATTTACAGTAAAAAAGTGTAACCTGACATTCCCAGAATTCTGAATGTGACTTTATATTCAATGTTTTTTCAATTAAATTATATTTTTTCGGTGTTTTTCCAATCAGTTATCGAACATTAACCCTGACTGTATGTCTGAAGGATAGCAAAATTCTGAAATGACTGATATAATACAGTAGACTTTTTTTAGTTGTAACATAACAATATTTCCTCAAAGATTTTGTAGATGATGTACTGGACAGAATAGCCTGCTCCTGAGCGTGTGTGTGTGTGTGTGTGTGTGTGTGTGCGCGCGTGTTTAGGGCTAATCATGTCTCCCTGCTGTTGCTCTGTCTCTTTCTATCTCTTGACCCTTCTGTGTTGGTGCCGCCCCTCTCTATCAGTGTTAATTTCACTACATCTCCAGGGTGGCTTATATTGGAATATCTTAACCAAACGGCTACATTAGCATAGCATGATGGATGCGCTTGAATCTCAGGCCAGATAATGTCCGCACTTTGCATTTTAAACTAAGCAGCGCCACCCATTCTCATGCTAGACAATTAAACTTCATCATATGAGCAGATTTCCTGGCAAAAGATGCAGATTATTTTCTGATTGTGTCATAGATAAATGACTAATAAACATAGTGTTAAGTGTGGAGCCTTGCCTTGTAATGTAAAATAAATAGATAAATAAAATTTGAAAATTCAAAATTGAAGGTTTAAACAAAACATAAATATGAAATAATGTGAGAAAAACAAATATATTTGTCTGTATAATAAATAAATAAATACATTTAAAAAAAAAGAGTGTTATTTCCCCCCTTAAGTTGGTTTCAACATACTATATTTTCAGTGTAGTATTAAGAGCAACTAAAAGGACTGATGTCACTAATCTAAGATAAAGATTAAGTTCGTAAGCTAATCAGTAATTGGAACCGTAGAACAGTTCCACCTGCATAATGTTCAAAATTCATATCAATCAGAACATAAATGTATTATACATTGTAACAATGCCAGCTGGACGTGTGATCATGCTTCGCTAAAGGGCACTCCAGTCCGGACTATGTTTACTGTTTGTCTTTCTGTTTTGTATTCAGGACTCTTATTATGAACATTTGTCTCCTCCCAGCTTGTTTGTCGTCCTGGTTACCCATTAGTTCCTCCGCCCCCTTGTCTTGTATTTCTGTGTATTTAAGGACCTGTCTGTGTGTTTACTGGTGCCGATCATTGTGGATGTACCTAGCGTTTCCCCCTTTGTAAGCCCTCTGTGTTCCCTGTGTTTATCGTTCTGTTCCCCGTTCTCGACCTAGCCTGCCCTGGACTCTTGCTCTTGCCTAGCCCCCTGGACACTGTTTGATTATTCTCTTGTTTTTGCCTTTGATTGCACTGTTCGCTGTTGTGTGACCCCCTGCCTGCCGACCACGAATAAATAGTCTGCATGGCTGTCGGTCCCGATTCCTGAAAGTCCAGTCTGCCCCTCTCGGCCAGGAGTGCCGTTCCAGTTCCCCGCAGATCCAGACACAGCCAGGAGGGCTGATCCAGTTTTCTTCCTGTCTGGTGTTTTATCTGAGCAATGTTTGACTTTACAAAATACAATACACAAGACAATGATTCTTAACAATGAAACACAATTTATTGAACTATTCTACTATACATGACTATTGCAACCTACTCGGCTTTAGCAAAAGGCACACAGTTGGTAGACATCTGCAGAGCTGTGTTCTGGGCTACACCCATTATTAGATTTGTCCTGAAGTCCTGGGGTGTGCCCCATTTACTTGCTGTACTTGGATTAGAGCTCTATATGTGTTTATTCATGTCTTCTTCCCTATGTAGTACTTCCCACTATAAGTATATTAGATGTCTTTCTATATGTCAATCTACTCCTCCCTGGACAGGATGTGGTCTCTTTAATGTTCATGCATTGTCGAATCTGGTTAACATAGTTCCGGTGGTTATAGCATTGCGGTTAATAACATATTTTATATTCTATAACATATTCTACAATTTTGCACATCAGGGACCCGCAATCAATGATGATGGGATTTAGGTTTTTGGCACTGACAAACTATTCCTATAAAATCATTTTTTTTGTAACATTTTTTAAATGTTGCATTTCATAATGTTTTAAAATTCCTTATTTCACTGACATTTCCTCTGTGAATATGTTCCGATCTGACAGAAGTGTCACTGGCAGCAGGAATGTGTAAGATGTGCTGATGACTCCTACAAAGCTGTCAGAGGCATCCGGGCACCTGATCAATGCCAGTAAATCAAACATGACTCTTTATGTGACAGGACACAGTCGTACATTTATATCCTGCTCTATGAAATAACATCTTGAGCTCATGTCACACGCCTGCTTGAACTCCAAACTCAGTCTGATGCAACACCTGATGGGAGATTTGTACACATCTGTGAGCATTTCACTGTTATAGTATTTATAATATTTTTCCTGAAGACTATTTTTTTTTTTTAAGTATTCAGCTATATCCAATTTGGAACCGAGGAGTAGTTCTAAATATTATTTAAAATTTAAATAAATAAATTTCACAGTAAATTTATTTGTATTTTTTCTGTTATATAAGGGGGGAAATTAAAAATCGTAATTTTTACAGTCTGAGAATTTAGTCAGTATGTGTTTTGCATATTAATACACTGATATTGAAAGAAAATAAAATTAAATTTATTAAAAAGATTGATTTATTTTAAAGTGTAACTGCAATTTTATTATGAATCATGCAGCATTTTTGCTTACAATGTAGAAAACTGGTCACCAGCATTACATTCACATGTAGATACATATAGTGCGACGACCACATGCAAAAAGAGAGCTGTTGATGTGAAATCGCCTCTCATTACGAGCTGTAGCTCACTGAGAAGTCGCTCATGCGTTCTGCCGTTCCTCCACCCAGATGGCTCATAAAATCAGATGCATAGGGATGGATTTTGGAATATGAGACAAACAAGGAGATTAATGTAATGGTGCACGTGCAGATGAAGCAGCAGTAATGACAAGACCTCTCAACGGCGTGGAGATGAAGGTGTGTGTGTCGGGGGGAGGGAGTGCGTGTTGCAGGAATACGTCCCAGCTCTCCACAAATGATGGATAGCAACAGTAGGAAGAACAAAACCAAGCATTGCTCATGCTGTCACCACAATGAAACAGCTACATAACAGCATTTGGTCACAATGCGAGCAGCAGAGATGCCAGGCCATCATGCCACTTCTACTGGAAGTCAAAGACTTCATCCATCACGCGTCCAGTCCCTTTAGCATTTGACTGTGCACAGCGCTAGCGAGTTGTCTTGCGAGGGACTTCCAGAGTCGCTGAAGAGCTTTGATCCATTTATTTTGCCTGCCATTGTTTCAGAAGCGCTGTTGTTCCATTGGGGCTGAAGAGCATCCAGTCAGATGTGTGCTGTAGATGAAGAACATCTGGAAAGATTCACCTGCCATGCCTAAAACTTCATCCAGAAATTTTAAGTCATTTTAGGGATGCAAATAAAATATATATTTTTTTAAAGCAACACTGTTTAATTTCTGAGGCACAGGCAGCAGATAAAATTGTCTTCCTGTAATCACAAACTGTGCTTGTTGTTAGGTGAAGAAAACAAAGACATGAAGTCAGGCGCAATGTTTGCATGCACTCTTAAAAACAAAGGGGTTGTTTTGGGTTCCCCAAAGAACCTTTTAATGAACAGTTATTAAAATAACCCATTTTTGCTTTGTGAAGAACATTTTAGTATTCTAAAGAACCGTTTTCTACCATAAAGAACTATTTTGTGCAACGGAAAGGTTCTGTAGGTGTTAAATGTTTTTCCACTGAACCGTAAATGGCAATACCTTTATTTTGAAGAGTGTACTTTATAACAGATGAAGCAGATTAGATGTAATATTTGTCAAGTCCAAAAAAAGCACCAAGATGTGCATAAAATCATAAAATGTGCATGAAAACATGGGTATAAGTCCTTTGCGCAGTCTGACATGTGCTTAAAATTTGAACTGGTGATAAGGTGCTGGGTGTCCGTCCAGGGTTTATTCTCCATTCTCTCACGGATGGGGTTTTGGTTCCTTGCCGCTGCCTCCTCTGGCTTGCTAAGTTGTGAGCACCTGATTTCTAGTGATTATCGTTGTCTTGATTACAGAGACTGTCTCTGCATTTGATAAATAAGTAGTTTAATCTTGTCATTATACATTACCATCACTCTATTCTCCTATTTGATAATGTTCAGTGCTTTGCTACAATCTGTATTGTTAAAAGCGTTATATAAGTAAAAGTGATTGATTGAATGGTTTTTAAACATGGTAAAGACAATGTGCAAATGTCAGAAAGTCAAGCGAAATAGCAGGAGCGATGAAGATGAGAACATTGAAAACGTTTCCTCAGACAATAAAAAACAAAACAAAACAAACCGCGGTTACTATTTAGCATATGTTAGTTTATGTGCAGGGTTTTTGTTTTTGTGGTTGATTCAGATATTGATTTAGTAAATGCGCAGGAGTGCTTGGTCCTTTACTGTTGCTGTAATTGCTGCAGGACTGCATGTTTTTACCTTGAAGACATATATAAAAAAACGAGCTGACAAATATGTAGAACTTAGAAAGGCTAAGTACATATTTTTATAGCATTCATTTTAAGCCAGCCATATTTTATTAACAATAGTTAAGTTAACAAAACTACCCAAAAGATTACCCAGACAGTTAACCCAACCGCTGGGTCAAAGCAACGCAATCACTGGGTTTGTCCATATTTGACCCAGTACTGTGTTGAATTTTTAGCCAGCATTTTTAGAGTGTATTATAAAAGGGCTTTGGTAAACATATGCATCATTGCACATATACGCACAACGGGAAGGATTTTAATCTGAAAACATCAAGAAGTGAGCTAAAGTTTACATGTGGTGGCTACAGACTCAGCATTTTCTCATTGGTTTATGCATAACGTGTTTAACCAATCACATCCTCCCAGAAAGTTTACTCAAATTGGCAGAAAGAACTATAATAATTCCTCAGAAAGTTCCTGATCTAGCGTCTAGTTGTAGGAAAATCGCCTTATGAAAGGTCACTAAGCGACCTGATATTTAACCAGTCATTCCTTTGTTCCTCCACGCTGTTTATCAGCTCATAATGTGGTCCTAATATCTGCTGAAGTGGTGACTTTCACAGTTATTAATGGCGCATTTAAACGAAAAACGATGGATTGAAGCAAGATTTGCAACGAGAGGATTCGACTTAATATTGAGCCATTGTGCTTTACCAAAGCGAAGGCTTAGAAGTCCTCAGAGGCGGCGTTTTAATCAACTCTCTTTCTCTTGGCTAAAGCAGCTGTGGGACCTGGGTGTTACGCCGGGAGCCAATGACCCCATGGTCGCCAATGACAAACCACGGGCTCTATCTACAGCGTGTGGCGAGCGTCCCTCCAAACACAGAGCCACCCAAAACACTTGAGCACAGAGAAACCCTCCACACGCCGCGGTCGGGTGAAAATGAGCGCTAGCGGATGGTTAGCGCAGCCGCCTCGTACCCCTGCGCTCGGGGCAGCTGTGGGGCATTCAGGGCATCCTTAAAATTAAAAGTTATAGTCTATTAGCCTGCATTTGGTAGCTGAGCACGCACCCATGCCTAGCGTGGCCGCTAATGGGAAAAGATGTGTGGAAGTGTATGATTTATGGGTGCATGCGAGCAGGGGTGGAATAATTTGGTGCAGAACGGGTACTTACTGAACGGCAACAACTCAGCTACTTATCCGTACTTTCTGGTGATAAATTAGCTCTTGCTTAAAGTGGCCCAGGACCCATTTTTCATTTTGATTACTACACTTGATATCTCTTTCTTTTGCACTCTTTCTATGTCAGCAATGGTCCTTAGCATTTTTTGTGTATCAAGGCTGTGTGTTTAAGTAAACCTTCGCTCTGCTTCACTCAGCCTCTTTTTTTTTTTTTTTTATCAACGTCCCTATGTAGGGCTCTTCTTTAATCTCTCTCTATCCAGGTGCTGCTGCTGCTCACCATCCAGCTTTACAGCAATCGCTCACCTGAAAATAACACTTCTGTCACTGTGACCTCATGTCATTCCAAGCCCATACACTGGCGTTTTATGTGCTACGTGAGAGGAGAAATTTTGTGAAGAGAAAGTCTTTATAAATCGAACACTTTCCATTCAGATCAGATTCTGAATGATCTGTTTATATATGAACTTTTCAGACCAATTCACATATTTACATAAACAAACCACGGAACTGAGAACACTACGCAAAGATTGTTTTTGCCTTTGTGACATATTAAAAAGAAGAGCTTGTACGCACATTTATAATATGCAAAAGATATTATGAATCAATCTGAGAAGAGAGTTTACATGCTTTCTTTTTTTCTGTTGATTGATTTTTTCAGTTCTTTCAATCCGATTAAAATTTATTTCAGATCAATCTCAGTAGGATTGATTAAGGTGTTTACATGAAGACTTTACTACTGGATTATTTAGAGCATGTAAACATAGCTAATTATAGTTCATGATAACCATGTTTGTCAAGCTCAAAATTGGACTAAAAAAAATGCACCAATGTATTGGCTAGTGATTAGTATCACTATTGGCTGATTGTTTAAAAGCAGCTGATGATCAGGGCCAATTATTACTTGTCAATCAAAACGTGGCAGAAAAGCATGTCAGGCAGCAGCAACCTGCATGAAGAAAATGTGTCTTGTGTCCAATTAGAGCTGTCCATGTTAAAAGACAATAATGATAATAACGCATAACACAGGCTTTGTTTGACCCTACAGATCACACGTAGTTGATGCCAGGGATCTGTGGTTTTCCCTTGACCAAACATTATTTTTTATCCATCTCAAATTATCACAAAGAGCTTTGTTACTTCTAATAAGAAGCAAAGGCTCAGCTTTCAAATCCTATACAAATTCAAACAATAAATGCCAAGTTGAAATGACACAGTTGCATTTTTTAGTTATATTGATATATTTTATATAAGATTTGCATTTGTTAACACTATTGGGTACGTTTAAGGATTTGGTGAAAGGGATATTTCTAACATGACGAGCTTTAACTTTTAGCAACAGTCCACAGATTTTGAATCTGAACTGCTGCGATACATACCTATATCAATGTAGTAAAATGTGCCAGGGTTTGTGTATTGAACCTGTGTTTTAGCACCACTCAGTGGACATTTATCTTTGAATCTGCGCGAAACGTGCAGTAAGGTACATAAAAATGGTGATGCTCAAAAAGTGCATATTTTTTGTGAGACCAGGCTGACCAAATGAGAAGATCCCCTATATATATATATATATATATATATATATATATATAGATAGATAGATAGATATGTAGATATACAGATATATAGATATAGATAGATGGATTTTTATTCCCTCAAGAAAATGATCCGAATCACTGGTATCAGAAGATATCATTTGAAATAACTGGTATATTCTGAGAAATTTAGGCCCGGTTTCACAGACACGGTTTAACCTAGTCCAGGATTAGGCCATAGGTCAATTAAGACATTTAAGTCATTTTTATAAACATGCCTTAGAAAAAAGCACTACTGGTATGTATCTTGAGACAAAACAAAGACACTGACATGTTTTAAGATCAGTCAGTGTGAGTTTCTTTTAATTGAAACAGTTCAGTTTTGCATTTAGTCTAGGACTAAGCTTAAGCCTTGTCTGTGAAACCGGGGGTTAGTATCTGAAATTTTAATCTGTAAGTAAGATTGTGAGAGTGATCTTTATATAATTTTTTTGGACAGTTTATTTTTAGATTTTAGATTTTATTTACATTTGAATTAAAATGTATTTAAGTGTTCTTAAAATTGTATACAACTATACAAGTGCACAAAAGAATAAATATCTTTAAAAAATGTGTCTTTGACATCTCATGGAAAAAATAAACACTACACAGTTTGCCATGACATGAGGGCGTGCAAATTTCTATTGTCCAGCTGAACTATTCGTTTAACTGAGTTCTGTTGCAGTACCTCCAGTCGTTTGGTTCCTGTAAATCAAAAGCCCTGTGGTTTGGCTCATTCAGCGTTGCTGCTCGTCCAGCTGCCAGAAGACTGGAGCCCTGTCAGTCAGCCGTGACCCGGCCGGGACCTTCCCTTCTGGGACAATGTTCCCATTGATCCCGGCTTGGCTGGAGTGACAGGACGCCGCCTCCGTCAGGGAAATAAGCAGGTAAAATATTAAGTTATGGGGGCAGGTTTCAATCAATAAGTAGGCCTGTGACTGAGGTGGGCTCTGAGGTTATTTGCCCTGCTAGAGGACCCTCGTAATGCAATTGAGGGATTTGAAACACTAGTGGATCTGCTCCAAAGGACCACAGACATCGCCCGTCCTGTCCAGACCTTACTGGAAGCTCACAGATTCCACCAAGCGGCCAATGTTGTTATTGAGCATACTGGCATCAGCAGCAGGTCCAAACATAGAAAACAAATGCAACAGACAAACTGCATTCTGGGAAAATTCCAACAGGGGTGCCTGGAAAGTGACCAGTCACTGGAAGTTCTGCCCAGGGTTTGTCATTGTTAACCTAAACTAGAACTAAAAGTGTAAAAGAAATATAATATAATTGAATATAAATATATGCATGTTTAATGCATGTAAATATATATTTAAATATATATGCTTTGTGTGTGTATTTATATGTACATAATAAATATACACGTGACACAAACATATATTATGTAAAAAAAAAATTACTTTTGACAGCACTATATATAGTATATTAAACCTATAAATGTAGAAAAAAATGTATTATTAGATAATTAAGTTAATTAGATAACAAATAAAAATGTTGCACATATTGCCTAACATTTGACATTTTGTCATCTGATTACAATTAAAGACATCTGCAGTTCTATTATTATTATGTGGTGAAAATTAAAAAATAAAAATGAAGTAAACATACAATTCCGGACAAGGACAAAACACACAATACAGAAATTTTGTGCAAATACTGTACTGACATGATGCCGTAATGGCATAAATGTTTTGTTTTATGCAATGAATCATTATCATAACAAAAAATGAAATCTGATTTCTTCAAAGGAAAATAAAGTGCTCTGACTTGCACAGCCAGCACAAGAATGGCGAACAATACAGGCCTGACAGTCATTAGTCATTAGGTTGGCCTCTGGGACAGGAGTCCAGACATCCCTGGCCTCTCCAGACCCCTGCGTGTCATGTGAGCTGACCGCTGTTAGTCCCAGCAGGATGAGAGAGACGGCCCCGGGGCGGGCTCCTGAGGCGCTGACGAACGCCTATCTGCCGTAGAGCCCACCCTGCGCCGCTGATAAAATGTTAATGTAATTAACAGATAATGACTGTTGTTTTTAGCTGTCGATAAAGGATCAGACTCCTGCAAAGTCACATTCAGATATCTGCCAGCCATTGTTGGATTCAATTATTTCCCAAACACTCCCCCTCACCTGTCTTCATCCGCCCTGTCGCCTCCTACCTGTCTGTCTTTGTCTGTCCTTCTCTAAAACTGACAGACAGCTGCCATCATTCGCTGCTAACAGAGGAAATATGTACAACTGATAACATTTGGTCCTTTGGAACGCCCTGCAGTGCCATCAACAGAGCTGATTACATGTCATCTGAATTATGTAATCAGATTGCAAAACTTGAATTGGATTGTTTTGAAAAGCCCATAATCAGATTGCATCACTTTTTTTGATTGACTGACGTGGTTACATATATTTAACAATGGAGGTAAATTGTTCAGAATTGATTAATTCTCCCTAAATCTTTTAAAATTCCCTTACTTAAAAAAATGGTCACACTCTAAATAATTGCAGGGTTAAATACAACCCAGCGCTGGGTGAAATATGATCAAACCAAGTAATTGGATTGTCATATTCAAAATATTCTGGGTCAAAACAACTCAATCGCTGAGTTAGTGCATATTTTAGCCAGCACTGGGTTGTATTTAACCCAGCATTTTTTAGAGTGCATATTTATATATTTATAGTGTCTTATATTTGTAAAACCGTGCATGAAATGTATAGCATCTGACCATTGGACAAAAATCATACAACAAAGCAGAAAGCACATTCTCCAGCCCCCTCCCATAGAGAACCACACACACAGAAACTATTTTATCTGTAATATATTACAGCAAAGTACAGTACATGACATGTCACACTAGTGAGGTAATAACGCTGCTGTTTTTAAGGCAGATAAAGCTCATGAACAATAGAGACGCTGCTGGAAACACTTGAGAGTCAAAGAGACTCAGGACGGATAATTCACACAAACTTAATCACGCTCTTTCAATGTCTGTGGTGTAATGGCCAGGGGCAGACTGAGTGATTCGGGGGCCCTAAGCACGTTTTAGGTATGGGGCCCCAACACTATAACATAATTAGGCTACCTTTTTTTATAAAAAATATTTTGCTTTTGTTAATTTAATGAATTTTAAATTTAAATTCCATCTTTTTACAAAAAGGATTCAAATATCAAAAAAAAAATCTATATATATATCTCATGCAACTTGTTTCATATTCAAAGTGCTTTAAAACATACGGCAGGGTTTGCAAAGAAACAAATCAAAAATCTATTTTATTATTTATATAAGTGCTCACGCAAGCAATTCATTTTAAAACATAAACACACATAAAATTTTAATTGATTCAGTAATTGCATCAGTATTATCAGCCCGATCTCACAGCAATTTTTACACATAAGGTGGCTAATTCATTCAAATTCGACATCATTTGTACAAATTCATATGATTTTTGCCAAATCTTACATATTTTACAAGTTGCACATTTTGAATGAATTTGTACGAATGACCTACACCAAACCCCGCCCCTAAACCTAGCCGTCACCGTTTAAACAAATAACACAAAATCAAGAGAGTGAGGTTGTATGAGTTAGCCACCTTGTAAAATACATAAAAATTGCTCATGAGATAGCGTTGGTAATATACAGCTTAGAATGATCCCTCTATCACTAAACGCTGTCACTCACTTTAAAGAGGTCATATGATATTGCTAAAAAGAACATTCTTTTGTGTATTTGTTGTAATGAAATGTGTTTATGCAGTTTAAAGTTCACATTATTTTCCACATACTGTGATTGGCTGAATATTGCAAGCATGTGGTGGAAATGTTAACGCTCCTTAACGTTACTGCAATGCTGCGTCCCGGCGCTATGACACAAACACAATAAAACACATTACAAAGCAGGCGTTTGTTGATCCAGTGGAGACATAATTACTGATTATCATGACTTAGTTGTCTTTTTACACGTGGTGTTGCATCACACCTCGTAAACATAATGTCACGATCAGCTCTCTGGCTGGGCTGACACATCCACAGTTAAATTCCACAGTTAGGAAGGCTGTCGGCCATCCCAGTGGTGCCTACTCCTCTCGCAGAGGCCGTCGGGTCTGCACCACGGCCTGAGCAGTCGTGTGCAGCCCAGTCTGTCCCAACCACGCAGCCCGACAGGCTGCTGAAGGTCCTCGCGGTTTCTAGCCCGCAAATAATGGGTTCCACTCCCGTTGCATGGTACGAGGAGCCATGTCCAGTTCTGACGGTCTGCGATTTGGGTTTCCTGTGGCCAGATCTGCCGGAACCCGCCTGCGATCCAGAATGGCCGGATCCTCCAGACCCGGTCTGTGATCTGGACGTCTGGTGGCCAGATCCGCCCACGTCCATGAGTGAGTCACCAAAAAGCCTCTCTACTTCAAGTCTGCCAGTAACGGGTCACAGCACCGTTTCACGGTCCGAGGAACAGTGTATCCCTTTGTCGGTCCCAGTTCCACAGCCAGGAGAGCTGTCAGAGTTCCTCACGGTTCCCAGTCCGCATCTGTTGGGTCCTAAAGAATCCTCAGGGGCTCCGCTGATGGCTGCACAGCCTCCGAGTCAGTCTGGTCAGTCCAATAACATCTCTCCACACCTCTGTGCAGTTCAGCCTTCTGCTCCGCCCTGGGGGGATACCCTGTTATCTGGTCCGCCCCGCTGGGCATCCCTGCCGTCTGCTCCACCCTGGGGGGCATCTCCTCTGCTGTCTATGCTGTCCTGGTGGGCACCTCCACTGTCTGGTCCGCCCAGATGGATGTCTCCGCCGTCTGACCCGCCCTGGTGGACGTCCCCCCGCTTTCTGTTGGATTATCTGTTGACGATATCTGCCTGGATCTGGACTTTCCCTCCGCCTCTCCCCAAGGACCCTGTTTACCGGTATTTTGACCCTTTGCTTTGTTTCTTGACTCTGCCTCTACTCTATGTCTCTGATAAAGCTGTCTGCCGGTGATCGACTATTATTGTCCTGACTCTGAGCCTTTATTAAAGTTACTGTTTGCATATGAACTCGCACGCCTCGCGTACTCTATTTGTAACACATAACACCATGAAACAACAAACAACAAGCACCACCCTTCACTGCTCAAAACTTCAGTTTGAATAGTAAGTAGCCGCTTCTTTTAATAAGAAAGTGTGACTATCTAGCAGGTTGTGAGTGGTTCTTGCAGAGGTAGAATTGCCTCTCTTTCTAGTCTCTGTGCACAGCCAGAATAGACTGCTCTGTCAGCTTCAGGAATCAGTCCTCCAGAAATGTGTTTAACTGTTCTTTAACAGTGTTGGAAACACAACTTAAGACTGATTTCTAGTCGTGTCCTCTTTTGGAAGCACAGAAAAAGTAGTTTGACTTTTACAACGACACACAGCGTCTCCAGAACATGGCACCCGCAGCAACACTACAGCCAGAATAATAACTCTGCCTTCATTCTTTGTGGAAACATTTGGGTGGTGTTTGAGAATATACCCACTCTGTGACGTAAAAAAGTGTGTGTGTTTGGTGTTTAAATTAGCTATTTTAGGGGGATGTGGAAAAGTCATAAGTTTTATAAAGAATATCTCTTTGGTTTTGAAACTTTAAACTTCAGGGATCTTATCTATGCTCTAACAGTTTGTAAAAATTTGAAATTGCATCATATGACCCCTTGATGACCTTCGCTGGATCCCTAACCGGCCCTTTACCTCGCTTACTGGTTATGTCGGCCCCTGGTTATAGCCCTGATCAAATCTGAACAAGTACTGTGTGTGATGTATTTAAATAGCTCTGGTGGTGCGCAATGACTGCTGGGTATTTTTATCTAACCCCTTCACCAAAGTGATATATGGATGTGCACTTGTTCCCTGCATAGTGCCCTTCAGACTGAAAACATCTTCTCTGTAGAACTCAAACTGAATGCGGTTGAATAGCCTCTGAAGGCCACTTGGCAGGGCGCTAGCGAGGGATTGGGACGCACCCCTCGACTCGGGCCGCTAGTTAACTCCTGCGGTCCCAGCAGTGTTTCAGCGGAGTCGTGCTCATAAATCATGCGATCGAAGCAGGCAGCCGCAGACACCCCTCTCACCTCAGACACGGACAGGGACGCGAGGCGCAAACAAGACAAATGTATTTATTTTGAAGAGGAAACCACGCGGGGTCTATCAGGACGAGGGAAGTGTGGCCAGTGGCGCGGCTTTATTTGTACCGCTGTATTTTAATAAGCATCAAACCCAAACAAGATTAGGTGCTTCCAGTTTACAAAATGTCAGGGAAGGCAGCGCTATCAGTCATAATAAATGGGCTCATGCAAACAGTGGGGTCTTTACCATGCATAACAGTGTTTTTGGAGAGCATTGCGCAGATGCTGGCCGCTGATATGCAATTATTCTAAAGAGTATCAGAATCCGAGCGCGAGCCGGACGTTGTGCCACCGCGGCCCTGAGCGCTGCATTTGTCTTCACTGCTCGGGAGGAACACTCCGCTGAGAAAAGAACGATCCAGGAATAATAATCACGCTGCTTCTTATGTGTGTTGGACCGGACTGTGGCATGTTACTGTCACTGAAGAAAATCACTCTGAAAATCACAACTGGAAATGCGCATCTGGTCTGTTTTTACATTGTTATGGGATAAATGCTAAAGAGTACTTTCAGCAGTTCCTTTATTTAGGATATTCTCATATCATCCAGGCAATAAATCATCTGATATTTGGCCATTTTGGGATGATTGGCATCAGTATGTCTCATTCACAGAGGTCTTGAACTCAAAAATAAATGAATGAAAAAATAAACTTTTTTTTCTGTATTTCTCTGTAAACACAATGGGCCGGTTTCCCGAACATGGTTTAAGACTCGTCCTAGATTAAAATAAATGTTAAGAGCTGTCTAAACTGGAAAAGGCTTGCACTGAGATATCTTAAAATACATCATTGCCATTGTTTGGTCTTAAAATGCTCACAGATAATGCATTTTTATAAGACACGTTTCTAAACATTCTTAAATGTCCTAGTAATAATTGTGAAATTTACTATAGTAAAAAGCTTTAAACACCATTTTTTTCAGTGAAATATGATAAGACATAAAAAAGAAGCATGTTTACAGTAACGCACTTGACATTATATTTCCATATTCATATTTATGATGTTAACCCAGTTCCCAGGCACAGCAACTCAGCGCTAATGATGCCTACATTTATTTTCTGGGTGTCTTAAGAAAGACAGCAACTATATTTTCCTGTGAGTTCCAACCATTTCAAGGAAAAGTGCTCATGCAATTACAGCTAATTGAAGTGTTAATTCAACCAAGAATGATGAACAGACAAAAAGGGGTCGGGGTGGAATATGTGTTATGATTGTATATATATAGGACATGATTTGATCAACGACACTAATAACAATCTGAGAAGACCCCAGCAGACGTCCATCACCCTGAAATCACTCACCTGTCCCGAGCGACACACCTGAGAGAGACGGATTCTGCCACCAATCAGAGGTGAGTGGCACTTTCGTCCTCTAGTAGTAAAATCAAGCATATCCGTCCCCCGGGTCGAGCTTAATTGCCATGCAGAGGAGAGGAGAGTGCCTGTCACACTTGACCTTGCCTGACATTAGAGTATTGTATATCTGCAATGCTAAATAATGAGGATATCACCAAATCAGGTGCTCGGTATGAGCGGGGTTTACTAAAATAAAGAACGAACGGCATGCACACCGAAGTAATGAACACCAAAATCATTTATCAATTAGACCGCTGTGTCCGCCCACCCGGGCTCCGTCCCCAACCACCGAACGGCAATAACCCGGATTGGCCTCCATATTTATATAAATCTTCCCAAAGTGCTGTGTATAGGATAATGGGGGTCATTGGCAATGGCTTTCAGGAGGTTTGTACCTTTCAAGGGCTCAAACGAGACCCATCATCCTCTCTCACAGAGGGCTTTTCTTGCTGTACGTGCGCTGTTCGCTAAGGAAGATGTATTGACCGGTCTGGGGCAAAAGGTGACACGCTAAAAACACGCTTGTAGAGCAGAACATGAAGAGATGTAGTATTTCTGAGTGAAGTATAGTATTCATTGAAGAAAGCAGGTCAGGTTATTTAAAAATAACGAATCACCAATGATGAGAACGCAAACAGGGTTCGTATACGGACATGAAACCGTTTTAAAGTCCAACAAAAGCACTTCCAGTCAAAAGAATGAGTCATATTTTTAAAGTCTCTTCTGCTCGTGCTTTTATTTGAAGGGTAAAACAGTAATGTTGTAAAATACCAGTTTTCTGTGTGAACATCTGTTAATGTGTAATTATTTCTGATGTTCAGCTGAATTTTCAGCATCATTACTTGAGAAATCATAATAATATGATGATCTGCTGCTCAAGAAATATTTCTGGTTATCATCAATGTTGAATGACAGCATTCATTTGAAACGGAAATGTTTTGTAACATTATAAATCTGTTCACTGTTAGTTTTGATCAATTTATTTCATTCTTTATTCATAAAAGCAGTCTTTTTTTTTTAATCTTACTTGCCCCAAACTTTCAGAAGCTATAGCGTATCAAAAATATTCAGCTGTTTTCATCTTTTTCTTTTTCGACATCCAAACAAGTTAATTTAGCAGCAAATAAGCATATTGGAATGCTTCTTATTGATCATTTGACACTGAAAACATAAAAATAATAAGACCACAAAAGAAGAAAGGCTGCATTTTCATGCTGACAATGGGGATAAAAGCAGTACATGCACATAAAAAGACAACAGATGGAGAATACTGAACACTCACAGCTCATGCTCAAATTGATTTCCTGTGTCCTATGAAGTCAATGTCTTCTTGCCTTGTTTCAATAGTTCGTCTCTTTGACCTTTCCTTCTCATCTTCTTTAGGCTGATTTTACGTCTGTGGCCTTTTCATTTGCTGTGTCCAAACCAGTTCACATTACACGTCCCAACATCTGCTCCAGTGATGACAAACCAATAACATAAGAACACTCAGACGCTGTGTGAATGTAGAGGACTGGAGCTCGTCAAATGCAAGCATTCAGATAGTTTTGTGTGGCTATCATTTTATAAAGACCTCCTCAGAGCAACGCTGGTCTGGGAAGGTGTTAATGGGGCTGCTTCAATGCTTTAAATTCTTATTAAAAAATGACTGAAATCATTTAATACTATGAATTGCTCACTGAAATCAAGTCCAAGCATCATGATGGCATTATATTTGTTGCATGCAACCTCACAATCTCACAGATGAGTCTTCGGGTTTAACGCAGCTATGAGGACAGCTGAACTTCATTTAGTGTGCGCTAGAAAGACTCACTCCTGTGCAGACTGTTTACATTAGAGTAGCGTAAATCTCGTAATTCCAGCGTCACATCCCAGCAAACATTGGTCTGACGGCAACGTCGTCTCCACGGCCAAAAGGGGTCGCGACAGGACGGCACAAATGGTGTACTATTGGTCCGAAATCAACGTCGTCTCCCCGTCCAAAATTAGTCGTGGCTGGACAAATGCACAACATGTGCACCCGCCCCTTTCCTCCTGGATGCCTCAAGTGCCCTTTTCTTGGGTTTTAGTTTTTTTGTTTTTAATGTGTATGTGTGTGTAGAGCCCCGTCTTTGCCCCACAACAATAAAATGTAACTATTAATCTCAATTTTGCTAAATAAAAGGATCTGGCTCGCA
>JAUCMS010000031.1:15541043-15553778 GCA_032357445.1 Enteromius radiatus | reverse complement strand
TATGCACGTTTAGGTGAATATTACCCCTGAATTTCGCAATCATATTAACGTCCAGAAGAGGACATATTCAGACGTCCGTGGACGTCCAGAAAAGATGTGCATTTCACGGCCAGAAGACATCAAAGACGTCGGTTCAACTTTCATTTCGGAACTATTTTTCAACCATAACGGGACGTGACAGAAGGACGTCTTTTCAACGGTCTTTACACGTCTCAATGTTTGCTGGGATGTGTCTTTTGCAGCTATAGTTAAATATGAACTATTTGGTCCAGTATTTGTATGTGCTGCATGTATATGTCGTGCTTAAAGGAGCATCCTGCCATTCAAGTATTCAAACATTTGTTTGTATGTAAGGTTATAAATTAGGTGGGCCTCATAAAAATATGTACCTCTGTGCACTTTTTGTGCAACACTGATTTTACGTACCCTACTGCACGTTTTGCTGCAGTTTCAAAGAGAAATGTGGCACTAAAACACAGGTTCAATATTAATACATTGATATAAGTATTAACGGTCCAACAAAACAGTTCAAATAGCATTTGTTGCATCACTGAAAATAAATGCATAAACAAAAACAAGTAAAAATTATTCATTAAATATCACTTTTAAAACTTTTGTCATCCTCTCAGCACACAGAGGAGAAGAGGCTCAGAAATTTTATCTATGTAGAGTATTTCAGGTCACTTATGAGCGTTGTTTTCTGCCTTAGAAAGCAGCTGCTAAGCAGACACTATCTTACTAGCCAATATGTTGTTTAAAGGCTATTTTTATTGAATCATTGACAAACTTTTTATGCAAAGATGGCAAATTTATTCACAGCATTAATGTTTCTGCAGTCCACTGTCCTCTCTGCTGTTTATTTCCCAGCATCTGTTCTGCTCTCAGTGTCATAACAGTCTGTCAGACGCTGCCTCACGCTGAGCTAGCTGTTCATGGGAAGCTGTGTTTTTATCTCCCATTAACCACGAGACACGCGTCTGACCTCTGACACTCGAGCACCCTACACGTGGAGCATCACCAGTCATCAAGGGCTTCACAAGTCAGTCCTTTGACCAAATGTGGCATCTACCCTGGCTGAGGTATTGAGCCATATGATTCATAACTGTACTCATAAGCATGATTGGTTTTCCACTGGTTCGATTGTTATATAAGGTTGAAATAACACACAAGTACAATAACAGTAATGCATCAAACTACACAAGATCCCAAAGACGTATTCATTTATACAGTTCAGACCAGATCATTGTTTTTATATTGGTCTATTTAAAAAGTTTCCCATTTTATGCAGTTTGTCTAAAAGCAAATAACACTTTCATAGAAGACATGAAAAAAATACTGTGCTCTAGCGTCTGAACTACAGGAACATATCTGACTCTGTTTTACACTTTTACCATTGACATAAATGCAGCACAGTCTAAAGCCTCCGTGCTCCAGGCATCAGCGTGGCCTTGTCAAACACATGTGCTAATATCTCCTCATAGTAGCCCCAATGAGCCATCTCAGACGTCCCCATCTGCCAGCTTCATCGAGGGATGCAGATGGAGCTCTTCAGCTTCTCCACCCGACTGGAGCCAGAACAAACGGAGAAGGATGCATGGGCACAGGTGAGAAGAAATCATCCTCCAGAACGTGCAGAACTGCAGAGACTGGTGTGAAATGCAATCTTCCTGTAAGCCACCGCCGCGGTTCATCTTATAAGGCGCTCTCATTTCACTCTGCCAGGTGTAATCTCACCAGTGCTTGGGATGCACAAAAAACTCAAAGCAAAGCAAGCCAAAGGATGCGACACCGAGGTGAGAAAAACAGCAGCTGCCTCAGACGGAAAAAGACATATAAGTTTAATAGTATCCTTTAACATCTCCTTAACCCGGCGCGGGAGTCCCCTCGGCCCCCTCCTAACCCGTGGCCCCAGGCTCCGCTCCCTCGAGGGCTGTTTGATTTTCCTGTCGGGGGGCCGCTGATGAGCTGCTCAGGCCACCGTGAAATGCACCATAACCTGCCAGCGCGAGCGGCCCGGGCGAGATTGCCGTATTTACTTTTTAATCTGGCCGCCTTAATACACACGATAAAAACTTTGTCACATTAGATGGTGACAGATGGGCCCGGAGATGTTATTGCTGGTCCAGGGGCCCGAGTGCAGACTGAGCGGCGTTCGGGGGGGATGGGTGAGAAAACCGCTCGACCCAATCATGATAATTTTTCATCACTCCAATTACATTGCTGAGCGCGCTGCCACACACACACAAACACACACACACGAGTGCAGTTCACATTAATAAGATAAAATGAGGTGCCCTCACGAGTGTCTCTTCTGCACAGTCTATTTTCTCTTAAACAAGGCCTCGGCTCCAGGTGTTTGCTTAGAAATGTTTGCATTATGCCACCATACACATCTGAAGCACTGATCTGGATTACGATTTATGATTTTTCCATGACGGGAGATTCTAAAGCATTTTAAAAAGACCAAACTCAGTAAAAGCATCATTAATAAAGCATTCTGTTTACACACAAGCAGATAGGAGAATATCTGAATATGATATGCATATATAAATGCAATGGGTTTAAATAAGCATGAAAACACTTAACATGGCTAAATGCATTAAAATAATGTTGTTGTTGTTGTTTTTGAAAATCCCAAAACAATATTAATAAATCATACTATGTACAGACAAGCAGACATGAACACATAATCCATAATAACTCTTCCTCCAGTGAAAAAATGCATCTCCTGTTGTCTCTTACTTTAAGGTCCAGCCACATACTTGTTTGAGCTGTTTTGGACTGTTTTGGCTTGTAAAAAGATTTCTCTCCTGATTCAGACCAGGACACTTTTTTACTGGAGGAAGAGTTATTATGGATTATGGATTTTGTCTCATCTTTAGTCTTCTCCAGATGTTAACTGATGGACTCGAGTGCTGTGGATTATTGTGATGTTTTTATCAGACTCTCATTCTGACGGCACCCATTCACATCCACATGCAGCGACACATTTCTCCAGATCTGTTGAAGAAACACACTCATCCTGATCTTGAATTTCGTGAAATTTCCAGCAAATTTCCATTACTACTAACTATTTTGTTAAAGGTGCAATAAACAGTTTTTCCCCTGCTGGAATATGTAGTAAATACACCAGCTGGGCTAAAAAGCATCTGTCTCTACTGATGAGGTTGCTATTAACATATGTGAAACAGACTCAATTTGCCCGTCTCCTGTCAGGATAGTCACCAGTGAGCGGTTTAAGACCATGTTTGATCCTGTAGTCTGTAGTCTCAAGGTCATGGGTATGGTTCCCAGGGAATGCAAGAACCGATCAAACGTGTACCTTGAATGCAATGCTAGTCAATTTAGTTAAAAGCATCTGCCAAATGCATAAATGTAAATTTTTTGTAAACGAACATTTGTGAAATCTGAATGCCGCTGTATTATTACAACAGGAGCGTAACGTTTATACCACATATGCATCCACAGCTGGCAATATAATCACTGAACATTTGTTTTTATTAATTCCTTCTTCATCTCAGTCCATTGCTTTTCCCTCTGTCTGTCTCTTTGAGCCTCCAGCGCTCCAAGTTTACCAACTTTGATTCCCATCTCCCTGTCTTTAATTCCTGTCTAAATGTAATAAGCGGGTTTGTTTGTGAAATGAATGTGGTCTGTAATCAGGAGAGCGCTGAACAGCTGCTGGGGCTGCGGCACACTGAACCATCGCCCTGGCTCTCCGGCTCCGTGTCGCTCTCTCCCAAGTGTCATGCTTGCATAAGCCGCTAATGAAAAGAATGTAGTCACAGATCTCATTTTTCAGGCAATTCTTGTGTAAACGGGAGATTTTCCAGACTATGCGCTCTGCTGTGAAGGGGCTCCCATAAATCAAGCGGGCCTCCTCCTCCATGACTTGACACAGATGTGCGTCTCTCGCACACAATCCCAGCAACTAGCTCAGGGACAATCAGAGATGCTCAACTCTTCGCCTAAATACTACATTTTGTAACACTGTGACATGACAACAAAATAAATTCAACAGCATTGTGTATAGAAATTAACAGTTTATCACAATTTGCTTGCATTCATGTCAAACATGTAATCAAAGTTGGCTCCCTGGAAAAACATGCATTCAGTTCATAGCTTAAATTATGATTCTAAAAGAATATGTGCCATCAATGAAGTCACACAACGTGTGGGTTTAATGGTGTTTCTTGTCATTTTGATTTAGAATAAAAAGGTAAAATACCATCCTCAGTCATTCTGTGGGAAAGTAGTGGATGTTTGACTTAATTAAATTACCTGCATTAAGCATTATATTTAGTCTTTTTTGCCTGTAAGTGTTGGAAGTGGGACTTTTACTTTATTTTCCCAGCACAGAGCTCCACAGACCTTTGTCACATTGAATTTACCACAGACGAAAATGAGGCTTTGAGACACCGATATAAGGGCAGATCAGAACAATATTGTCAAAATCACTTTCAGAACAGTTTGTTTCCAGCTGATGAATGATAAAAACTGTAACAACCTATCAGAATTTGTGCTGCATTTAAATTCTTGAGTATTCAAAGTGATATAATTAATATAATGCTACTATAATTACTTCTGTAATATTTTTATCTTTATAGCCATCATTTTTGGTGTGAATGGTTCCTTCTTTGAAGTGGAATTCACAGAATTAAGGTTCTGGGTTTGTACGTTCTTACTTAAATTTAGCAGCTGGTGTTAAACAGAGATGAACAATGATAATGGTAAGTGCAATGGCAGAGGATGTGTTGACTGAAGAGATAGCAGTTGGTAATATCAATGTCTTTGTCAGGTCCGATGGAGCGCTGGAGAACACAGAGACGCTGGAGATGATGGAGACAGAGGCACAACCACACATCACATACACAGAGGAATCCAGGAGTGAAAGAGACACACAGGAGGGATTCGGGAGCCTGGGAGAGACACAGAATACTGAGGAGCACAAGGAGGTAAGAACAGGGGTAAGTAGTAACGGTAAGTATCACTAGGAATAGCTTGACAAGAGTTAGTACACTTCTGTATTACCGAGCTTGGACAGCCAGGTGAGAGTGAGCATTGTGATTGGGTGATGATGGAGCCTGGTGTGTCTGTGACATAATCATGACTATACACTTTAAGAGTTGAAGGGGACAGCCTGTGCTCCAACTTATCCTGCAGGAAGGAAAGCACAACTGCAATCGAGCATCTCTGTGGGTGAGGAGCACCAGTCGACGAACAGACCCCATCTCAGAACGTAGGCCTGCCTTGTTCAGGGGGCTCTAGACTGAGAGATGGTGTTAATCACGGCTGCTGGCAAGCTGGAGAGGTCTGTTGCGTCCTGTCCAGGAGCCAGACATGCAGGTTCCAGAGATCGGGTCTTACCTGGGGGTGGAGTTGCCATTCTCCAGGGCTTGTGGACTGCCGTAAGAGCTCGTTGGCTGCACGGTTGAGTGTCCCTGGAATATGAACAGCACGCAGCTATTTCAGCCACGTCTACTCCACAGGAGCAGGTGGCTGGCGAGTTGCGACATGCGGCAGGAGCGTAGACCACTCTGATGGTTGATGTATGCTACAGCTGCAGTGTTGTCCGTCCGGACGAGCACATGCTTGTGGAGCAGCATCGATCGAAAGTGACGCAGGGCCAGAAGCACGGCCAGCAACTCAAGGCAATTGATATGCCACAGGGACCCGAGGCTGCTTGCCCGTTGCATACAGCACCCCAAACCGTGGAGGAGGCATCCGTGTGTACCACAACATGCCTGGACACTTGCCCGTAGGAAGGCAAGGTCTGACCACGGGCTGAAAAGGCGGCGACACTCTGGGGAAACGCCAGTCCGGAGAGTGCTACGGTGCCATGCCCATCCCGGGACTCCATACCGAGATAAGAGATCCTTTGCACTGGACAGAGTTTGCTCTTCTCTCGGTTGACCTGAAGGCCCAGATGGCTGAGGTGCCGTAGGACCAGGTCCCTGTGCTGGCACAACAACTCCCGCGAGTGAGCCATTATCAGCCAGTCGTCGAGGTAGTTGAGGATGCGGATGCCCGTCTGACAGAGATCCGCGGGTATTTGTGGCCGGTCCCTGAGATGCGGGCGGCGTCCCTCGCCCAGCTCGATGTTGGGCTGCTGATGTGGCATCGTCCAGGAATTCTGGGTGCCACAGGGGGGCGCCATCAGCGGCGAGCAGGCTGAGGCTGGGTACTTGGGGTCTTGGCATACTCCCTGCGTGGCAAGACGTGACTGATCACCTCAGTCTGCTGCTGGACTGCCGAGAACTTCTGGACAAAGTCATTGACAGTGTCACCAAAGAGGTCAGCCTGGGAGATTGGAGCGTCAAGAAAGCAAACTTTGTCGGCGTCAGCCATCTGTGCCAGGTTCAGCCGAAGGTGGTGCTCCAGAGCCACTACCGTGGACATCACCTGGCCAAGGGCACGTGCGGCAACCTTCGTCGCCCGTAGAGCGAAGTCGGTCACCGCACAGAGTTCCTGCATCACCCCTTGGTCAGATCCACCCTCGTGCAGATGTTTTAATGCTTTGGCCTGGTACACTTATAGTGTGACCTTCGCATGCAGGGAGGTGGCAGCCTGCCCAGCGGCATAGTAAGCCTGGCCCGCGTGAGCGGACGAGGTCTTACACGCCTCGGACGGGAGCCGTAGCGGTCCACACCAGGCGGCTCTGTGCGGGCAGAGATGCACCGCCACAGCGCGCTCACCCTGGGGGATCGACACGTACCCCCTGGCTGCACCTCCGTCGAGGGTGGAGAGGAGCTGGGGGCCAGGCGTGATGAGTACGGGCTCGCCACGATCTGGTCAGCTCCTCATGCACCTCCGGGAAGAAGGGCACTGAGGGGGACAGCGACAGTGTCGCGAGCCGAGAACTCAGAAACCAATCATCCAGCCTCGATGGATCGGACAGGGGCACACGCGGTACCTTCAATCCGATCCCCTCGGCAGCTCGGAGGAGCATAGTTGAAAGCTCAAGGTCCGCTTGGGATAGAGCAGCGACCGTGAATGGCCACTGTCCCGCACCGGCGTCAGTTTCGCCGCCCGACTCTCCCTCTGATGCTGTGGGCGACATCTCAGCCTCTTGGGGTGCACCAAAGGAGACGCTCAGCCCGGTGGCTTTCGGGGAGCGCACTGCTCTGGAAGCACCATCACAGGACTATGGGGTGCCGCAGACGTCCGCAGGGCTTTTACACCTGACGGAGCATTCTGCACAGTCTCCGTGCGATCCCCCAGGCGCCCCCCCCCCCCGTGGCCGCCGAAAAGCCAGAGCGGCTCTCCGTCTCACCACGGGAAGGACGCGAGGGATGCCGTCTCGCGAACGAGAGGCACGATCGCAGTGTAGCAATGGTCATGCGCTCGCAATGAACGCATGAGTCATCTACAAGCGCTGCCTCAGCGCGCTCCCGGCCCAAACACGTAAAACAGCGCTCGTGCCCATCTAAGGAGGTGAGGAAACTCCCGCACCCACAAGCGCACGGCCACATCGACATTCCGCAGAATGCCTCTGTAACCGTGACAAAATCACTCTTTTGTGAAGCCCGGTTTGCCCAGGGAGAACCTCTCGTGGCACACCTTGCACTCAGTAATGAGGTCTCGCTGGTGAGCAAAAGCTGGCTTGAAAAATTTCTCCTCTAGCAGACTCTTCCAGCATTAAATGCGACGAGTGCTCCAAAGCGAAAAGGTGCCGTGCCCTCTTATACCCGCGCTGTGATAAGGTGCACCTGGCTGTAATTATTGCACGCCAATATTCATTGGCCTTTTCTCAAAGACTCGAATACGATTGGTCTCTCATTGAGATCCCATATGTAACGTCGGAGTGAACTCGACTGAAGGGGAACTGTGTTTGACTAGTTGGGACAATTATTTAGTTTCAAGAAAATAGTATGTGAGACTCAAAAGGTTTTGTAAACTGGAAAATGTTCAGTTGCATTTTTTACAGTGCAGAGGCTCACAGTTTAGGGGTATTAAAAGTTTATTGACACATTATTCTCTCTCTTACTATGTAGGCTATGTGGGTTTAAATGCCCGCAGCATTTTATATAAGGAATGAAGGTTGCCGGGTAAAAAAAAGAGCATATTGATGTAGTTGATAGCCTGATATTTTATTTCAACCATTACTTCTTACTGACTAAATAATATTTAATAGTGCATAAGTTGCAACTTAGTGCCCAAGTTAAGCTGTATGGAGTTTTATCAAAGACTTAAAATCTTTATGAAAGACGTTTCATCAACTGAACAACAGGACAGTTCATCAAAGAGGCTGTACTTCTGTTCCTCATAGCTTTATTGCCATTCATTCATTTCATGTCAAAAATGACAAACAATAAAACATTAACTCATGGTATTTCTCTGTCTTCAGTTTACTGTTTTTAAGTCAAGTCACCTTATATAATGCTTTATACAATACAGATTGTGTCAAAGCAGCTTTACAGCATCAATCAGGAAAGTAGTTTGTCAATAATGCAGGAGGACAAAAATAAAGAGTCATTTTTCTAGCATCGGGGGCAGCCGTGGCGTAATGCATAGAGATTTGGACCTGTAACCAAAAGATTTGAGTCCCAGGTCCAGCAAGGATTGTGGGTGGTGGGAGTGAAAATCCAGCTCTCTCTCCACCCTCAATACCACGACTAAGGTGAGACCCTTGAGCAAGGCATTGTTCCCCCAACTGCTCCCCGGGCGCCACCGCAATGGCTGCCCACTGCTTATTATGTGTGAATGTAAAAACAAATTACATATATTTAAATATTCATATAAGTAAATCTTTCTAAAGTTACATTATATATGTGATACATTTGATATAAACATAACATATTTTGTAAAAATATATACATGCATGTGTGTGTGTGTATATATATATATACATACACAATACATTTACACAGTACACACACATACCTTATATATATGGAAAACATTTTATTTTGAATGTGATTAATCACAATTTATCATTAGACAACACTAAATATAGTTCTATATTTCAGTAATCTTGATGTCTAAAGAAATGTCAAATGCCAAAAAAATGTATAAATAACATTAAAAAAAGACAACCACTAGGAAATAACAAGCAGCTCAGACATATTACCTAAGAATGTGGTATATTTGAGACAACATGAGGCTGAACTATCGTGTCATTCCATACAGTATGTGCATGATGAGAATAAATACATTTTTTGCCATGAATAACCTTGCAAAGAACACAAGCTCATAAACCAACTCTCAACACTTGATTTAAATCCAGGCATACTGACCACCTTTTAAATGTTTTTTTTTTGTATTTTTTATTCTCTCTTCATATCACATTCATTCCCTGACAAGCAGAGGAAACCATGGAAAAGCATTAACAACAGAACTAAACTCTGTAAAAGAACCTTCATCACATCCTCCCTTCTAATACAACAACACACACACACAGTGCAGCCTTAGGCAAGGCAACCGGTCGGTGATGCCTGCCTGCCTGCATGCAAGCCACTGAAATGGGTCATTTTTTAATTAAATACAATATTAATTACTGCGAGCATCATTAACGATATGTGAGATTTGACTAATTAGTGTAATAGTTTTGGAGTCACGCTCATTAAATATGAAAATTACAGCGGTCTGAAGAATCGCTTTCGTGATCAATCTTGTATGGACAGAAGGGAAATGATTTAGAGAGGCGCTTTTATTGTACAATTATCTTCATTACAATTCTGCCATACTTGAAGAGAAAGAGAGAGAGGCGAGCGCCGAGGGGCCGCGGTGGGAAGGGGCCCGCAGCGCTCAAATACAATCGCCTGCTTTTAACCAGACGAGACACGGCTTCAGTGATGGAGGCGCTCAGGATGGCTGTTTGCAGGAAATGACACGTGGTGTGCGTGTGTGTGTGTGATGCCTTCAGTCACGCTTGTTTGGACACGAGGTGCTTTTCTGATTGGCTGAACCAAACGCTTCGGATTAACTCTCAGTGTGCTGCCATTGTGCGTGATAAATCTGACAAAGACAAGATCATATGAACTTCATTGTGTAGGTTTCACACCATTAAAGTAAACTAAAACCATAAAAAAATAGTTACTTGAAATAAAGCAAACTTAAAAAGTCAAATTATATATATATATATATATATATACATGATGCACTAAAATGAACTGAAATAAAAATGAAAAACTATATCAAGAGTTCATTTGTAAATACTGATTCTAAAAAATAAGGGTGTTTTTTTGTTGTGCATTTCAATTAATCTCAGTCAAACTGCATGGGTTATTCTGAAGTATAATAAAAATTTGTTCTTTGCAAATAAACTCTTCATATGCATATTAAAAACTAATCAAATTAACAAAACACAAACATAAATGACTAAAACAAACTCAATTTAAACAGAAAATATGAAAGCAAAAAATGTTAAAGGGGTCACTAAATGGAGAATCAAACTCAAAACTAACTCCCCAGTTTAAAATGTGAATTACTCTTTTCTGAAACCCCAGGATTTGAAATCGTGGGAAATTGTGACGTCTGGATATTCCCTTTATCAATAAATTGCTGTAATCATTTATCATGGTGGCTGCTAAAGTAAAAACGCAGCAAAAGTTTTGCATTTAATGCTCATTTCATATTCAAAGGTGCTCTAGCCAATCACAGCAGTGGGCGTTTACATTGAGTCTCGCGGCAGACACGCCCCTTCAATGGGAGCATTTGAATCAAAGGCTAAAATCAGGCTAGGAAATTCACATCTAAATAATTTATTTTCATTTCAGAATGAAGGATACGTTTTATATGCACAGCATTTTAACATGGTCTGCTCTCGAATTTGAAGACTTGTATTTGATCAAAATAATAGATTTTTATGAAAATACCATACTAAAATTATAAAATAACTTGCATTTAAAATAAATGTATTTCCTGAGCCCTGTGACATAGAAATTAAGGCCAGGATTTCTATATTGCTTTGATTCAAAGTACCTCCAGAGCGTCTTTAAAACACTAAAAAACTGATGTCATATACAGATCAGTCTGCACAAGCAAACAAAGCCAAAACCTACATATTTTAGGCAATATAGAAATCCTGCCCAGGAGACATCTGGAAAATGGCACGTATGGTCACCCTAATTTAACTACTGTATATGTTTACTTTGATACGTTGTGTTTGTATTTGTTGTTATTCTGTTAGCAGAAGTGTTGTTGAGTAGCGTCTTCTGTGTGTCTCTGCTCAGTCACAATGACAAATGACAATCATTCATATATCTGTTAGCTGCGCAAACATTGTCACGACTTATCAAAACACTCCCCTCCACATCCAGCATGAGATGTGAAAAGTTTGCGGAAGGAAGCCGCAATAAAGTGAGCCGGCGCTTTGATTCACGGGTGACCTTGTATCTTTGATGCCCCTTTTGAATATCTTCATTTTAACATAAATACATCTCCCCGGCGCCTTAAATACATGCAACAATGCTATCGCCGGGGAATTCGAGTCCACTCATAATATTGTAATGGTCACCTCCAGTCCAGGTGCCCGATAACCAACGCTTTTTATCACATTTCATTTATTTTGTATTTTATACGGCCTCTGTCTTTGTGAAACGATTGCACCTGTTTTGATCTGATTAATTTTGTGCCAGCTCAAACAATTATTTCTCATCTTTATCAGTTTCAGGAATCACCCTCCTTTTATGGGTATCATTTATAACAAGCGGACAGCTACCTGTTTATTAGAATTTCAAGCAGCATATCGCCGGCGAGATCTTTCACCGTCCATATTTACATTTCAACTTTGGCTAAACAAGCATGACAAATACACACACACACACACACATACAGGCCTCATTTTAATACTGCCCTCTCTCCCCCCGTTTGCAGACTTTATGCAGAAGCCTCGGAGACGCCTTACGGTCAGAATGAGTGTGCTGCAGATTACAGGTGTGTGTCGATCAGTGTGTGTGTGTGTGTGTGTGTGTGTGCGCGGATGGCAGACAGAGAGAGGGACAGAGATCGTGACCCCGGGAAACACAGCCACGGCTCTGAGGCGCAGGCTAGGAATACAAACATATTTGCATGTGCCACGGCCGGAGTCGCGTTTGACATCTCAACAGCTGTTAATTATGAACTGGCCTGCCGAGAAGTCGACAGAGCTGTGAATATGCAAAAGCAGGAGGAGCGGCCAGGGCCTGTCCAACACGTGTGTCAGCTCCCTCCCTGCGCTCGCTGAGACCGGGCCTGCCGCTAACATCCATCACTCCTGAGTTAGAGAGCTATTCAGTTCAAGTTTATTAGCATAGCGCTTCTCACCATACAAATCACTGCAAAGCAGCTTTACAGAATGCATTGTATTTAGGAGTAGGTTATTAGTGGTCGAGACTGCCTTTACCAAAAAATAGTATACTTCAAGTTTATTTAATTTAGCATACTAAGTTCAAGTACATTTCTAAGCATACTTTATGTAGTAAGTATGCAAGTGTCAGTGTACTACTGTAGGTTTGTGGCTAGAAGGGAATGAACAATGAAATAAATGTTCTACCTCTTACAGGCATCAGAAATAGTATTTATTATTGTACAGTGTGACAAAAATTCCCAGTAGAGCCATACTGTACATATCCCTTCTAGCCGTGTATTATTATTAAGTTGGCTTGAGAAAGCCAACTTACTGATGTAGCACTTAAACTTATTCTTATTATTCTGAGACTAAAATTTTTAAACACTACTCCTCCTAGAGCTTTAACTCTACAGACTCCAAACTCGGCCCAGATCTTCAGACTGATCTCACCGGGTGTGCTATAT
>JAUCMS010000031.1:15503698-15521934 GCA_032357445.1 Enteromius radiatus | reverse complement strand
TAAGAACCACCCACAACACACTAGCTTAGAAACCACCTACCAGCACCTTAGCAACCACCTAACGACACATTAGTAACAACCTTGAATGCCCTAGCAACTACCTAAGAACCACCCACAACACACTAGCTTAGAAACCACCTAACAACACCTCAGCAACCACCTAACGACCGCCCAGAACACACTAGCCTAGAAACCACCTACCAGCACCTTAGCAACCACCTAACGACACATTAGCAACCACCTTGAATGCCCTAGCAACTACCTAAGAACCACCCACAACACACTAGCTTAGAAACCACCTAACAACACCTTAGCAACCATCTAGAAGGCCCTAGCAACCACCTAACAACCACCCAGAACACACTAGAGACACCTAAAAGCAGTGTGATGGTAAGTCTGCCCGGTCAGGTCATGATGGTCCCGTGTACTCCAGCGACTGATGATCCCGACGCAGCATCTTTAACGCTCTCGTTTTAAAGCACAACTCATCATTGTTCACAGTGGCAATAAAGCAAATACAATGTCAGAATCATTAGGAGAGCGCTGTGGATGGGCGCTTTGATTTTTTGCAGCCTGTTGCTTCGAACTTAACTGCTCGGAAAATGCATGAAAGGACCCGGTTCCCATCGCAGGAATTCAGGCAGCATTTCACACCCTTTGAAGGACCCGGCTCGGGTGTGAGAGTGGATCTATCCGCTGGCATTATTTCCCCAAGAGTAGCTCCGCTCACTGTTGACACGTTTGTTTCTCGTGCATCTCCAGACACAAAAGCGGGCCCTGGGAAAGGAATGTCTTGGTGCTGAGGTAAAGACAACTGTCTCTGCTCGTTCCCATCGGCCGGCCTGCCACTCTTGGGATTTCTGGCTTCTTTCGCATCAGTAGCAATCCAAACGCCATTCAGGCGTGGCCTGGCCGTAATCTCAAGTTGTTTTAGCAGATGCTGCAGCTTCCTCTTCCCACAGTTTGATGCAGCAGCGCCGGGCTCTGGGATAATGAGGGTCCGCGGCCGGCCAGCTACAGGTGCAGCTCACAGGTCAGAGCGAGGACAGCTGCTTTATGCTAGATTACCAGCTAAAATTCATCATAACGTGAAGCTGGTTGAGAACCCATGTTGGGATCACCAGCTCACCAGAAACTCACACCATGCTGCAGATCAGCGTTCCTGGCTTCTGCGTGTTCACTTAAGCGACCAGGTTGAGTGCGAGTTAAGCTCAATCGACAGCATTTGTGGTTAACGTTGATTACTAAAGTGAATTATTTTTGGCTTATGTATACTTTTTTAAAAAGCAAAAATCTCCCATAAATAAATATTTTGACCCATGCTATTTAAATATTTTTAAAAGCTCAGGTTTTAACAGCATAGTCAATTTTAAAATAATTAATGTATACGTTTTAAAACCTTAACTCAGTGTTAATCTCAGCTGTTGTTTTTAAAGAAATAATCAACATTAAATCACAAATGCTGTCTGAACTTTACCAGTACCAGAATATCCCATTGATTCAGCTCGTAATTCTCTCAGCGGTTTAACACGTCTTACCATGTTGACATCCATTCCACAGAAAGTCAAGGCAGTATACGCAGATTTGGACTGGGCCTAGTTCTAGCAAGTACTGTATGGATTATTATATGATATTGATTGATTCGTGCAGAGGTGTAAGTACCTGGAAGTCGTTGGCTTTGTTGTAGTGCATGTTGAGGGCCCGGAAGAGCTCGGACTCTCTGGTGACGGATATGTCTTTCACATCATTAACGCCGTCGATGATGGCCTGACGAGCGAACTTCTCCATCTGAATGTAGTAGAACTCTCTGAAGTTACTAAACCACTTGATCAGCTGCGACGTGATGCAGCGATTGAACTGAAAACATTCAAAAATACAAGCGTCAGATCAATGTTAATGTTCATAGTCAAACCAAATATTATTCAGACAACAGATATAATTGATATTATTTCACTAGTGGGTGCAGGACACTTCAGGAAAACTAAATGAAGTGAACTGACATATTACTCCCAAATATTCTTCATGCAGTGGACTACCTGTAACATTTGGGACCAATGGGACGAAGCGTTTTTCTTTAATAGCTAATGCAACCACAGACTGAACAAAATAAAGCATATCTTGGTAATTGCGCTACATTGAGCTACAGAACTCTGTGTTCTTGTCCTGAACTGTTAGGAAAATGTAAGAATGATCTGAATGCATTTTGATTTGAAGCTCATAACTGAGTAATTGGTGCAAAAATAATGAAACACCTCACCAACGGCTTGACAACCACCAACAATAATCTAGAAGTGCTAAAAAAGTAAAGTTTTGATTTTTATTGTTCTTATTACGGCAACGACGGTGTGAAGTGTTTGCTTTCTAAACTATTTTCAGCAACAGTTTGTTTAATCAGCTGTGGTCTTTCCCAGCCGATGTCTTGCACTTAGAATAACATCTATCCAAACAGCAGACGAAACTCTGTCTTCACATTAGCCCTGTTATTATAACTGCTCATCCGATAACAGAGGGGCAAAAAGAGCTAAAACCTGCCCAAGGGCTCAAAGACGCTTCTTCACGCCGAGTGTGAGAAACAGCAGAGCGCGAGATGTTCTTCTGAGTGACTTCGGCTGACGGGAATGGAATCGGACACTGGGATTATCCGGGGCTTTGTGTGCCGTGTCTTCCCACCGAAGGGCCGTGACTCTGCCCGCTGATCTCAGGGGTCAGGAGAGCCCGGCCACACACCTCCTCGGGTGTCTTCTCCAGTCAGCTTCAGTTGCTGGGAGAGTTGTTTCTGCTTTATTTGCGCGAAGAGTTCATTTTCATTTGTTTTATAGCAAAGGAGACAACTCCACAAATCCTGTTGTAAACTTAAAAAACACTAATTTAATGTTTGCGATCTCCTCAGATGATGATGTAGATATCTGATAAAGGTTGTTGTTGTGATCATAGACTGTATGGGTGTAATTACACGCAATACCATTGAGAGCCCTGAAAAAGATATCACTTGTTTGTTGATATGATCCATCCTCGATCACTTTTAGTCAGCTTTGATGAAACTCCTCTCATCTACAGCACCTCTTTTCAAAGTGATAGTAGCCGTGAATAGTAGCTTTTTTCACCAAACGTGATTAGAGTACAGATCGCGCTATATCTGGAGAAGAATGCATGGCAATCGTTTTTTTTTTTTGCAAATGAAATCTTCATATCATTATTGGATGTGTATCATACTATACTTTTGTTCTACACTGTTGTGCACTAGAGACATACAGCAGTGGCCAAAATGATTAGAGCACTAGTATTTTCAGCAGTGTCAGTAGAAAATATCGCTTTACATTTACAAAGATTAATTTTGCCATTAATTTAGTAGTAATTTTTGTTTGCTCCACACAGTCTGCCTCCTCATCAGTCTGTCTGGAATGACATGAAGAATCAGAACAAACTGAGACAGACTCAATCCACAAAAATCTCACCAGATTATTACAATTAATATCCAAATGAATGCTTGGAAAGGTAAACCAATATCTCCTACTGACGCACTACAGCAAAAGACAGAAAGTAAAACAATTTTAGCTGCTGAAAATACTAGAGTTCTGATGATTTTGGTCACCGCAGTGTAAATGTTCATTTATTTACACAGTCATTTATTGACATTTTACAGAGTTTTCTCAAGATGAGTAATTCAGTCACAACCACACATTGATTTTCCTCACCCCAAATGATCAGTATGATGATGTGGTTTACCGATATTTCATTTACTAGTCACTTTCAAAGTTAAGTTTCTTCAATTATGTGCAATTTATGTGCAATATATTCACTAAGTGAACCATAATCCTATAATATAATATATAATGTAGCACATATGGCTTTGGCTTAGGGTTAGTATTATAAATAATTAATGGTACATAGCAATTACATATTTAGGATTTAGCATTAGGATGAAATCTGCCATTTAAAACCTAATATTTGATCACTAATCTAATACAGGAAAGATGCCTCAGTGTCTATGCTGGTCACAGCACTATTATGTATGAATTTATCAAAAAAGAAGATTAAATCTTTTTGTTTTTTGCTTTTTTAATCAAGGACAGTGTTTCCTGAAACTGACTCTCCACATTGAACAGGGAGTCATGAAATAACAGGCAAGCGCTCAGTTGCACCAGATTTTTCCTGTTGTGTCGACTCATCACAACACTTGTGCCTCAGGACACGTTACACACTCACAGGATGCGCGTGTTGTTGTAGGCCTATCCTGCCCTCAGTATCCGCGGCTCAGCGCTCTGCTATTGTGTGTGCTGAAAGCTGGCGAGCTGAAGGGTTAACGCTGAATAGAGGAGGTTGTGCTCCTCTCCGCCGCCTCTTTTGTCTCCTTTTGCTGACTTGAGAAACTCCTCTTTTAACTTTGTCAAAGTTAAACCAGCAATTCAGGATTTGTCACCCCAACATTCGGGAATATTTGCACCTAAATTTGTGTTCATATTCTGTACTCTTGCCAAAGAATCCACACATAAACAACCCGTTACGATTCAGTGTGATTTACAGAGCAAAACGCTTATTAATGCAGAACTGATTAACTGAGTAAATATTAGCTTACTTATTGTTCTTAAATAGTTTTAATAATATTTAATTATTTTCAAATTGTATTTTAACTAGGTAGACATAAAACTCTTGATTGTAACTTTTTAATAGGATATATATATATATTTGTAAATAATCTTAACATTATTTAATCATAATAAATATTAAATAAATAATACAATTATAATATTTAATTATTTATTATATATATATATATATATATATAATTTATCCTAATAATCAGGTAGACATTAACATGATTTTTTGATCTGACTCCTAATTGTAACTGTTTATTAGGATAAAAAAATTGTGAATAATAAGAAAATAATAAGAAAATTCATATTTAAGAACACAAAAATTATGTAAGCATAATACATAATGAAATTAGAATATTTAATAATTTATTATTATTTACAAATATAATTTATCCTAATAATCAGGTAGACACTAAAAATATTTTGGATTGACTCCTGATTGTAACTTATTTTTAGGATAAACAAACAAAATACATGCAAATGATAACAAAAAGCAATATTTTAAAAAAGATAAATATTATTCAAGCATATAAATATTAATTAAATAATAATTTATCCTATTAAATTAATTATATATATATTTTTAAAAACATTATTTTGAATCACAGTGGACTGTTTACATGTGAATTCAGTGTTGGCAGAAAAACACCAGTTATAAAAGGGCCTATAATTGACCTACCTGTTTATGAAATGTAAGAATTAACATTAGCAGAGGCTTTACTGAAGCATAATGTGGTAAAAACATGACATACCTTGACGTCAGGGAAAAAGTTCTTGAGCAGATTGGAGCTCGGGTAGCGTGTGTAGAAGAACATCAGCTTGGCTTTCTTCAGATGGTTTGGGGTCAGACCTTCCTGAATGTGAGGAGAGTTAAGGCCTCAAAAACCACTGTAAACGCTTTTCTTTCAAGATCTGACGAACGTGACACGGCGATCAAAGCCAACTTCCCTTTCATGTATAAATTAACTCACAGAACTCAATTCACAAGCATTTTCAACAATTAAACAGCATCAGCGTCATGTCCTATCCATCGGTCCAAACCAGCGACCAGCTCTGTATTGACCAGAGAGTCGATTAAGACGCGACAGCATGTGCTAACTAGAAAAAGAGCCAAACAAATTAGATTAAGGACTTCAATTAGTTTGCTCCGTATATCTGCCCGCAGTAATTGCTTCGCTGCAAAACGCAGATATTACATTTTCTCTTCGAGGACGGAGGGGATCAGTTTACACCCTTTCTGTTTCTTTCTTAAAACCGAGGCAGAGTTTGTGAGTTCTTCACATTGATTGCATCTATGCAGTGTCGCTCCTTAATGAAGCACAAACCGCTGCTGTTGTTGACCATCGTTGTGAATGAGACAAACGCTGTTGTGCCACAAAAAGAGCCGTATTATATCAATCTGATGATGTTTAAATGCGAGCTTTCTGCATGCTGCGATGTCGTCACATACATGCATACTACACTCCGAGCATTGATGATGGTGTATAATGACGGCTGAGAGCTTGCTTTTCACAAACAACCAAAAGTGACCTCTCTCATCCACTCCAATCACACTGAGAGTGCAGAAACATATTCCGCACCTTTTCAAGTCTGAGCGGGAAAAAAAAAAATCAGAGAATTTCCAGAAGAGAAACTGTTGCTTTTTCTGCCTTTGAAAATTGGCTTTTGTTCCTAACAATTCTTATCAAAGCCTTGTATTCCTTTTTATTTGTCTTTTCCTGGACTTAAAGTCATTACTGAGCCCAGATTAAAGAAGATGCTACAATTTTCTTTGGGGTTACCGAGATCAAAGCAAAAATTCTCCTTGAAGTCTGCGTTAGTGGAACTGCTCACCGCTGCACTCAATTCAACGATTGTTCGCCCAGCTCGAGAGCTGGTAGTTTGTTCGGCAATATCTCAATGTTAACTACTATATATTAAATAAAAGCAGTCAACTAAACAAAGAGGGGGATTTTTCAAAAGCAACCGAAGCTAAACAAAGAACATAATCCACAGAAAAAAAGAGAGCCTTCCTGTGACTCCTCAAACACATTTGTTGTGCATTCGCATGCAAAACATCTTTACCATACAGGAGCTATAGAAATGACTAAATGAAGATTAAACAAAGACGTTTCTTCTGCCTTGGAGAAGTTTCCCCTCAGTGTTTTTAAAGACTGCGCTGTGAAACATTTCTCAAACACCTCTCGTGCCTCGATCAGATCATCTCATTTCACACTCACTATAATCACAAATCGGACTCATCTGTGTCTTAACGTTAACATGATCAACATGAGCTGTATGTCAACAGTAATTCTACAGCATTTATTAACGTTAATTTCGACATTTACTATTATTTTTCAAAAGAGAAGTTGTGTTCACAAACAATAAATACATGTATTTCTATTTACCAATATTAATAAATCGTTTAAAAATGCACTGAACTAACCTGTAAAAGGTTACCATTTCTATAATGAATTACAGGATTAATAAAACATACTTCAAAAACCTAAGAACTCTTATGAGATATGAAAGAGCAGCCTCTGAGAAATACAGCACTCCTCTTGTACTTTCGATTAACTGAATTGCTTTTGACATTTTTGTGGTGTTTTGGCATTAAAGGGACAGTTCACCTTAATATATGACTTTCGTTCTTCTGAGCAACTCCAAAGAGATGATACTTATTAAGATATTATTACAATATTCTAAGATATTACTTTCACTGTGTAGACTAAAAACACTGAAACATTTCTCGTAGTAGCATCTTAACTATCATTACATTAACTATCTGTAAACTATGACTTCTGCCTCAATAAACTGCTTATAAATAGTTAGTAAGGTAGTTTAGGTGTGGGGTGTATTAAGGGATCTAAAATATGGTCAAGCACAACAAGGCATTAATATGTGCTTAATAAGTGTTAGTTATATGTGACCCTGGACCACAAAACCATTTTGTCATTGTATATGTTTTATACAGATTCATACATGATCTGATGCTGAATAAATAAGCTTTCCATTGATTGTTAGGATAGGAAAATATCTGGCTGAGATACAACTATTTGAAAATCTGGAATCTGAGGGAGCAAAAAAATTAAAGTCTTTAAAGTTGTTCAAACTAAGTTCTTAGCGATGCATATTACTAATCAAAAATTATGTTTTTATATATTTACAAAACTCCTTCATTAAACAGGACTTTTGGCATAAAAAGGAAATCGATCATTTTGACCGTATATACCCATGACTGGTTTTGTGCTCCAGAAACACATACGCATTCTAATACGCAGCTTGTTAATAATGAGTTATACCATTAAATAAAGTGTCACTAGAACTAGACGTCCTACAGATTTGGAACCATGTGAGTAAATGATGCCAGAACAGCATTTTTGGACGGAATATCCCTTTTAAAGTGCTTTAAAGGATATATTGAGTGACATGAAGGAGTTCCTCTCAGCCATGCTCTGCAGATCTCCACACTCCATCTTGACGTGAGGCAGGCAGAGGGCGTCCACCGACACCAGCCCGGTCTGGTGCTGACCCAGGTGCCCCGAGCTCACCTTGGACCTCATGGCCACGCTCTCCCACGGCCGCTCCATGGAGTCCGGCGAGGCCCTCTCCAGACACGGCAGCGCCGAGAAGGTGGAGTGAGGGCCATACTTCAGCAGGTGCTCCAGGATCTGGGTGTCATGAAGAGGCCCGCCGTAGCCCATCTGGAAGGGCGTCTGGTGCAGCGGGAACGGCCTCTTCACAGCCTGGCTCAGGGTAGGTTTGCGGACCACCAGGGACAAGGCTTCGGTCTGGTGCTCCGGCCCGGCGCTCTCGAAGCAATGCCTGCCCTTCACGTTTTCCTCAGAGTCCGACAGATCCGATGGGGAGTCGTCTGGGATCCGCTTTTCGCTTTCCGAGCAGTCCGGACTGTGGCACGGAGACTGATTTAGGAGAGTCGTGGAGAGCTTCTTGAAGACCGTGTCGACGCTCTCGCTCACAGTCCTGGTCAGCTCGCATTTCAGAGTCTCTTTGAGGTTCTTCATCGCCCTGTCGGAGCCGAAAGCACCAGCTTCCACTTTGACTTGGTCTTTGCATCCGGCGTCCAGCCTCAAACCGGAGTGCTCTGACCTCGCATCTTCGCTCTCCGAGTAATTCTGGTCGTACACGTGTGAGATCTTCTCCTGGAGCTGATGCAGGAGACGCTGCATGCTTTGGAGCTGCTCCTTGAGTTTGTGGCACTCCTCGTCTTTGCTGGTCTTTGCGGCGGACTGACTGGGCTCCTGGTGCTGGGGGAGCCTCTGCTTGCGCTTGTTCTCTTTCAGGAGGTCTCTTCTGCAACGGACGGCTTCGCTCTCGCTCTCCGCTTCTCCGCTGGCGCTGGGCGAAGCAGCCATGCCTCGGATGATGTTCTCCACCCGGGCGCGCTTGGCTTGGAGATGCTCACTCACTGACAGCTCCTCGTCTTTGAAGGACATTCTGCTCTGCTCCTCTTGACCATAGTCCTCGGAGCTGCTGGCCTCAGGGTCGAGCCCGCTGGTGTTCGCCGAGGGCAGATAAAGGAGGCCGTTGTCCAGGGAGGTCAGCTTGTTGTGAATGGTTTTACGCAGGAGGTGAGATATGATGGAGCTGCTGTGGTAGGACGCCAGAGGCTCATCAAACGCACTGCGGCGGAAACAAGGTAGCAAGTGCTCGGCTTTGCTGGTGTCCATGCAGCCGTCGCTCGGCTTGTGCACGCTTTGCTCAGGCGGGCTCAGGTTCATGTTTCTCGTTGGATTCAGCTGCTGGACTTTCAGTACACTATAATGAGCCTCAGAAATGGGTGATCTGTAATACTTTGTACAAAAAAAAAAGAAGAAATAAATCAATAACTGTGCATTAAGCCCTCGTATGTAGCTCATACATTATGTAATCAGTATTACACTGTTATGCATAAATGTAAAAAAAAAAAAGTAAATTAATAAATAAATACTAAATTAGGCAATAAAATAACTGTGCATTAAAACCTTGTATGTAGCTAATTACCTAAAAAGTATTACACTCTTACCAATAATAATAAAAAAACATTAAAAAAATAATAATAATAAATAATTTGAAGCAAATTACGTTACAATATTATTGCATTGCAATTACTCTGTATTAAGCCCTCGTATGTAGGTCCTACATTACTATAAACTGTATTACACTCTTATCCATAAATGTATGCAAGCTCATTGCCACAAAAACAAATTTCATATTTAAACCTATATCATATTCATTCAGTGTGTTGTTTATTTTATACTAAAATAACCCTCTTTAACTTTTTTAATCTGTTTCACGTTAGGATTTCTCTACAAACAGATCAAACAGAGAAATTATTTTAAATATTTCAAAAGAAAAACAATTAACATTAAATATACAGAAGCAATATATATATATTTAAAGAAACACGAAACACGTTTATTCATTCGTTTTCAATTAAACCTTCTTCTTGTGACATTAATACACATTTTTTTCTAATGCTTTCTGTATATTAACCTGGATATCTATATGCTTTCGCACTCTCTTCATACTTTTAATGTAGATGTTCGATGTAAAAAGAACATGAAACATACTTACATATTTGAGTACGTGTCTTCTGTCTGTCATAATAAGTAGGCTATATACTTTTCATATTAGTATTGTCATGAAGAAAGACACCGTTCATATAGCAAATATTTTTCCTCAGACAATGAACGCGCCAGTTTTCTGAGAGAAACTTCAGTAGAGGATGAGAGCTTACCTGTTGCTCTGGAGACGCTTGACTGACAGTGTGTGCTCGGCGCGCGCTCTCTTCTCGCTCCAGTCAGGTGGGCGTGGCCAGAGCCGCCCTTAATCAACACACCAGCCAATCAGAAAGGACACAACAAGTTTGTTCTGTTAAAATTATGAATATTATTGGCCTAAAACGTAAAGTATGCTTAGTGCACAAAAGTATCTATTGCACATGTAGAATTATCAAAAGTAGACTGTATTTAATGAACTACAGTAGTCTTGTATTGATTTATATGAATATTTATTTTGAATTGCAGACAGGGTTTAGCTACATTACATTTAATGCAGCGCTATAAAGAACTTGCAGAAATAATCCATTTTGTATATAATGAGTAATGCTGGATCCTTGACGAATTGTTTTTTTTTTTTTTTTTTTGATAAAAAGCATCTGCTAAATGCTTAAATGTAAATGAGTAAAACGTTTTTATGAGTTTATTTTTTTATGAGCATATATATATATAGTGAATTTGCTCATTATACTCGGAAAATTACTCATTATTAGTGATCACAACCATATAGCTACATTAAAAGAAACAAGAAATAACAAAGCGGAAAAACTATTTTGATTTTAAACTATTGTAAATTATTTAAAAGTCTTAAATCTATTATTTGAACTATTTGTACTTGTTAGCATATACATATAAATAAATATTTATATGTCTATTCTTGTTAGGACATGTCATTTTCCTATTAAATTTCCTATTGTATAATTTCTTAATTTGGTATCTATTTTGATTTAATTTATGTTATTGCCCTTGTGTGTTCTTTGTTATAAAAACGAAAAAAAAAAAAAAGAAAAACAAGTGGCAAATTAGTGGTACATGCCATGCACCCCTCACTGATTCGTTGTGGTATGCTCCGCCCAGGTTCCGGTTGGCGGCGCTGCTGTTTCCGTTGCTGTGCTGTGAGAGCTGCAGTGTGTGCGGTCTACCCCGACGACATGTTATCCCGTTCCCGCAGTCTCACCTGGAGCCTCGGGCGCTCGATCAGCGCCCTGCGGCAGGTAACGTGTGTGTGCCCGGTGTGTGTGACCCGTCTGTGTGCCGCTGATTGTCTAATAACCGTTAACCGTCAGCGGAATGGCGCGAAGCGGTAGGCCGCGGGCCCAAGGGCAGCAGGACATACCCAGAGAAAGAGAGAAAGTGTGTGTTTACATCATATTAATGACATCTACACCAGCTTCTCGTGTGTTAGATGATGTGTTTCGAGCTTTAAATCCAAACTGCACATGAGTGGAGCCTGCTGTCAAAGTGATCACGTGATCGAGCTGTCACTTTATAAATGATAACAACGGGCCTAAAGCACTGCTAATAATCACGCCTGATATAGTGCGTTATGCTGGTATGTTTGTTCTGCGTGTGTGTCTGTTAGTTTTGTGTATGGGCGCCCTGTCATATTGTCCTTTACTGTTCACGTGTCGGCGAAGTGCTGTCAAACGATTAATCGTGATTAATGGCATCCAAAATAAAAGTTTTGTTTACATAATGATAACAAGCCTAAAGCACTTATAACATGTGTCATGCTCTCCTCCTTCATGCGTGTGTCTCGGCTGTTTTTGTGCATCACGTTCACTGTTTTCTGTTCCTTTGCTATCATTTTGTAAAGTTACATTATCATCAGAATTTTAATACCTGCCAGGGCAAATAATCTATACAGCAGATGATTATTTCTAGGGATGTGATTCGTCACTGGTTTCTTGATTCAATTCGATTATGTCATGATGCATCACAATTGTATTAAATTTAGTTTGTGCACTTTTATTGAATTATGTATGCAGGCTACGTTTAGAAATATTAATAATAAATCAAAACAATTAAGAATGTAAACCCGTAAATATAGCTTTAAAACTTACAGGTACATATAAAGTCATAAAGTGGTAACAAAGACAATTGCAACTGATATACTATAAGGACTTTCAGTATCCAAAAGTTTACACACAATCATAGTTATGTGTTTTTCTATTTTCTTCAGCAATATTGCTGTTTGATTTTTACTGATGAGATCATAGACAGTGGCAGCTTTTATAGGCTGCATTCACACTAATGCACAGATCTGTTTGCAGATGTTTTGTCCTGTTCTGAAAAGTGACTCCGTTTACATCAGTTTGCTATTCTAAAAGTATTTGGCATATCTGAAGTAAAACTCATTTAAAGTAAAAGCATATTTAGTGTAAATTATTGAAAAAATTGCACACACTGTCAGGAAATGTGGACAATATATTGTAGGTCACTTTCATAAAATTTTCTAATTTTTAATGTTTAAAATAAATATATTTAATTCAATGTATTTTTATGTATCTGTAATAAATCATTACTATTCTAAAGCACTTTACAGTGCAATCGTGGCGTTAGGTAAGACATGTAAGTATGTAGATGAGAACTAAGCTTGCATGATCTATAATTTGCATGCATTAACGTGCTTCGTTTAGTAGCTGTCAATGTCCTCCCAGCTGCCCCATTGATCTTCCTTTGCGTCCCATTGACCCTGTCAAACTTTGACTTACATGTATCACATGACTCCCATTTGTGCCTGACTGTCACTGCAGCCTGCACATGCCTTCAGCGCTGGCCTGTCAGATGCAGCTTTGTAGCAGCGCTTGTGTTTGTGGGCCAAAGATTTTCAGTAATGTTTGTTTGCCGTGCTGCAGAGTGTGATTGATTAGCAGCTGGTGTATGTTAAAATATGTTAAGTATGTTAAGATCCTTCCTCGTAGTTCATCAAATTCCTAATTTCTTTGCTTAAAATCCATCACTTTGTTTAAAAAAACCTTTAATATATAGGATTTCCTTGAATTCAAATTCAAGCAGCTGCTGTGAACATGTTTTTGTCCATCTGATGGTGTGTGTGTGTGTGTGGGGTTGTGTTGCATTATGAACTCTTCTGTGAAACCCATTATAGCATTATTGTTATGACACATCCCCCCCCCCCCCCGTTTAAAAAAAAATGCAGATTAATAAATTTTTATTTTATAAAAATGGCTTATTCATTCGTTTAATCAATTATAAATCAATATTAGATTTACTATGTTAATTAAATATGAAAACAATAAAATGTGAGTATTATTCTATTTTATTATAAAACTAAAATATTTTATTTTAGTATAAAATATTAATGCATTCTTCTCATAATTCTCACCATTTCAGAGATCCAATTAAACCAGACTTTTATTTAGGCGAAAGCTCAAAGGTCTGTGCTCAGTTCCCTGCTCCAGATGAAATGCTGAGGTGTAGATGTAAGACATCACAGAGCATCTTCAGTGTGTTTGATGTAAACCTACAGTGAGGTTCAGATATTACAGGTGTGAATCAGAATCGTCCAGATGTTGTTGTTTGTCAAACGTCAGGCCAGATGAGATTATGTTGTTTGTTTGCTGCTTCTGCTCGTTGATGCACTGCTGTCGTCTTGTTCTTCTGTGTAGGGTAACGGTGTTCTCGCCAGACGAGCTGCTTCAGGTGAGTTGTGAGATTAAGTATATAGCATGCATGCATGTCATAGGGTTTTTTTTTTTTTTTATAAAGGCACAAGTTTGAACTGTCTTGTATCTTTCCTTCTCTGACAGTGCAAACAAACATGATTTGATGTTCCTGTGTCTCCTTTTTCTTCCAGGTATATCCGCGAGTCAGTGTATCACCTTCAAGAACAGCCCGTGAGTATCACTGAACTTGTTTATTGCACGTGATGTGACTTTAGCGTGTGTTTGGGAATGCAACAGCCCCAGTTATGCTTTATTTTCACGGCAGATGAAAACTAGATTTTTCAGTAAGACGTGTTTGTAAGCCTGTTTATACTAAAGCTGGAGATTTCCTTCAAAATAAAAGCTTTATTGCCGTTTCTCACAAATTAAGATCTTAAAAGTGCAGTATCATTTGCTAACAGCTGTTGGTTTAAATGCAGTCCAAATCCAAAATATCGCTTTCAAGTGTACAAATAATAAAATAAGTACTGTAATTACCCATACTGTAGTGTAAAGCAAAAATAATATACCTATGAGATTTTCATTTTCACATTGAAGTTGTTTTGCAATATATGTCTCTTACCGTCGTCGTTGTTATTCTATTCTAATTCATCTGGATTCCTAAAACACCAGTGTTAATGTAATTTAGACTGAGGCAATATATCACAAATAAAAAGAGGTTAGAGTCCCCTTAGAAGTTTATTCACTGACTTTTTTCTGACCTAAGTTTTATTAGTAAAAAAATATATATATATATATCATATCGTGGACTTCCTATTGTGATCTTATATCATATTGTGAGGTTGTGATCCCTCCTGGATAGTGTTGTGATGATGGTGTGTGCTGTTGATTTTCAGAAGGTGTGAGACCCGGCCAAGCGTCTATCAAATCAGATACTTCAAGACCTCAACCGCTCACAGTACGTATCCACTCATACTCTGCAAGTTCTGGTCATATACTGGTACTAAAGTGTGTCGTGCAGCAGCAGCAGCAGTTTTCCTTACTTTGTGGTCATAAGGCTGTGTACCATTCCCATCACAGTTTTTTATTCATAGTGTACAGGGTCATCACAGTTCCTTCACTTATTTAAGATCAATTGTCTGAGATACAGCTATTTGAAAATCTGGAATCTGTGGGTGCAAAATAAATCTAAATATTAAGAAATCTACCTTTTAAAGTTGTCCAAATTATGTTTTTAGCAATGCATATTATTCATAAAAATATTGATGTATTTATGATAGTAAACTTACGAAACACCTTAATGGAACGTGAACTTTACGTAATATCCTAATGATTTTTGGAAAATAAAAAATGTATAATTTTTACTTGAACCCATGCTATGCATTCTTGGGTTATTCTTGGTACAAATATACCTGTGCTGCTGATGACTGCTTCTGTGATCCGGGGTCACATATAATAAAATATGTATAGCATTTCAACTAATTCAAAGTACTTGGCAAATTTTAGAAAAAGAGAGTAGTTTCTGTGAAAATGTAATATTTTAAATATTAAACTCTAGTAAAATGCATGCAGCCTTTTTAATGGTTGCAGAAATCTTATCAGTCTTGAAATGGGGTCTCAAGTTGACTTTAAAATATTTTGCATTATTACAAGGCTCTCTGGAAAACTTGATTCTGATTGGTGTTTACCTTTCAGATTTTAATTAATTTTTTTTTTACCGTTTGCTTTAATCTGTGCATTATCTCTATGTTCATGGCTAAAAGCTTCTTGCTGGGAACTGTTGTTTTTTGTTTGTGAAACTTGAGTATTGCAAGTTAGACTTTTATTATCTTTTATTTGTTTAAAGATACAATAAAAACGGTAATATTGTGAAATATTATTACAATTTAAAATAACTGTTCTCTGTGAATATCTGTTATAGTGATAATATATAATTTATTTCTATGATGTTCAGCTGATCCTTTAGATACCATTCTAACATACTGATTTACTGCTGATCACTTGCATGCTTTTTTCTTGCCGTCTTAAAGCAGCTTTTCTTCAGAAAAACAGCTGGTCAAATAAATATTTTAAACCAAAATGTAGTGTGTAGTTATTTACTTGTGTTGCAAGTAAATAAATGCTGAAGACAGCACCAGTCCCAGTGTGAAATTTGGAATATTTAATATTTAAGCACTGGAGTTCAGAACAACACCTGGCAAAACTTGAATTAGTTTGAGTGCATTGTTCAACTTTAAATCATGCTGACATTTAATTATTAGCTCTATTAATCATTTACCTTACCTGTCATAAAATATGCCAAATAAAGGCTTCTGCGGACAGACATAGTCAGAGCGTCTCTTATCTTGTCATGTGCTTGTGTCCACTGCAGAGAGAAAACAATTACTGATTACACATGTTTTCTTTCTACTTTTCTTTCTAAAATAACGAAACAATTTGTATATAGTATTATGGTTGATCATGTCTTTAGCTGGGTTTCTGTATAGTTTCTTGATTCACAAATTCTTCATGAAGTCATAAAAATATTGTCTTCCCCAGTATTTTCATCTTGTTTTCCAGTACAAACATCTAAACATCCTTAAATCAAGATACATTTAATTTAGATGCAAAATAAAGATTAAAGCCTTGTTTAATTTCTCATGAAACATTTTATGATTAAATGAGTTTGATTTAAAAGAGAACATATACAGTATCTATCAATGGTTTCATGGTGGAATCATGTTGATTTTTCTGACCCCATTGGCAGATATTTGTTCTTGTTTTCATTAAACTCTTCAATTCATTTTGGTTTCTCAGAAAACAAGACTTCTTATGTCATCTTGCTTCTCCAGGAAATAATCTTTAGTCATTTGCCCTGGAAAAAAGACAAAAATATTGAAAAAGAACATTCACTTTTTTCAGTGTGATGAAAATTGTCTTTTCTAAAATAAATTAAAAGGTAATGGAGATCTGTTGCAAGTTGTATTTTCAAAATTTGAGGTGTGCAGCTCATGTTATGCTCTTTTAGACAGTTACATTTATAAAACTTGTGACTTATTGTGTTCCCTTTAATATTGTCCATAGATTTTCTGTACTTGGTTTTAAAAGTGTCTTAAATGTGCCTTCCTAACACCTGCAGAAACCTTATTCAGTGGTATAAACACTCTAGAAGACTCTGTTGGTTAACACCTTTCTACAGTTGCACAGCACACAGCAGCCCACAGAAACTTTAGCACACCACATTAAATGTCTTCTGTGATTGCAGGGAATGAAGTTATTACAGTAAAAACACCAGCGTTTGCAGAGTCTGTCACAGAGGGAGACGTCAGGTGGGAGAAAGGTAAGATGAGCTCATCAGATGTGATATAAAGACATCTCACCCCGTTTGACTCCATTAACCCTGTTCTGTGTCTCTTTAGCTGTTGGAGACACAGTCTCTGAAGATGAGGTGGTCTGTGAAATCGAGACTGATAAGGTAGGAAGCACCCTTTTTTTTGTTTATCATAATCGGGGGTTTCTATAAATACTGAAACTTTCCAAGGCTGAAAGTTGTAAAGTAGGTTTTAATTGTTAATCTGTGTATATATTTGTGAGGTGCACATTTTTGGCCGTTGCGTAGCATCTCACTGTTAGTGCGGTGTTGAGCATTGCATTTAAATGTGTCAAGTTAAAAATAGTTCAACCTTTAATAACATGCCTCTGGACACCTGCCTTCAGTTCCAAGCTGTGTTTGATGGCGAGAACATGTCCTATTTCAGCTACCCCTAAGAAACTCATCTGATCAGGGTCTGGTGAACATGAATCTGTCTGATATAACAGAGCTTCCTTAAGATCATCCCTATCTAATGAAATTTATGCACTAAAAAGTAGTTTGCTAAGTAGGGCTATTAGTGATAATAAGTTTGAATAATTTGATAAAAATTGTATATACAATGTACACAATGAGTGTGTGAGCATAAGTGTGTGAGAGTGAGTGAGCAAGTGTGTTAGTGAACGAGTGTGTGTGTGTGTGTGTGTGTGTGTGTGTGAGAGTGAGAGTGAGTGAACGAATGTGTGAGTGAGCGAGTGAGTGTGTCAGTGAACGAGTGTGGGAGTGGGAGTGTGTGTCAGTGAACGAGTGTGGGAGTGAGTGAGTGTGTCAGTGAACGAGTGTGGGAGTGAGTGTCAGTGAACGAGTGTGGGAGTGAGTGTCAGTGAACGAGTGTGAGAGTGAGCTAGTGTGGGAGTGAGTGTGTCAGTGAACGAGTGTGGGAGTGAGTGAGTGAGTGAGTGTGTCAGTGAACGAGTGTGGGAGTAAATGAGTGTGTCAGTGAACGAGTGTGGGAGTGAGTGTGTCAGTGAACGAGTGTGGGAGTGAGTGAGTGTGTCAGTGAACGAGTGTGGGAGTGAGTGAGTGAGTGTGTCAGTGAACGAGTGTGGGAGTGAGTGTGTCAGTGAACGAGTGTGAGAGTGAGTGTGTCAGTGAACGAGTGTGGGAGTGAGTGAGTGTGTCAGTG
>JAUCMS010000031.1:15489241-15503639 GCA_032357445.1 Enteromius radiatus | reverse complement strand
TGAGTGTGTCAGTGAACGAGTGTGAGAGTGAGTGTGTCAGTGAACGAGTGTGAGAGTGAGTGTGTCAGTGAACGAGTGTGAGAGTGAGTGGGAGTGAGTGTGTCAGTGAACGAGTGTGAGAGTGAGTGAGTGGGAGTGAGTGTGTCAGTGAACGAGTGGGGGAGTGAATGAGTGGGAGTGAACGAGTGTGTGAGGGAGTGTGAGAATGAGTGAGCGAGTGATTTAGTTAAGGTGGCTCATGTGTGTCCCGCAGACGTCGGTGCAGGTTCCCTCTCCAGCTGCAGGAGTCATCGAGGAGCTGCTGGTTCCTGACGGTGGCAAAGTGGAAGGAGGAACCCCTCTGTTCAGACTCAAGAAAGGAGGTTAGACATGTTTCTTTTAGCGAATACGTATTAAAGAAATATTTTGGACTAAATGCATCTTATATTGTAATCATTACGATCATAAGCTGAAGTCACTTCCTAACATGCACATGATGTAATCATTATAGTACTGCCATATGGATGATGCTTTAACTCTAAACCAATAACAGAATACTTCATGTTTGTAACATTGAAGCATAAATGTTATGCAAAGCTGCTTTGAAATGTAAAACGCTATGTGAATAAACTTAAACTGAATTAAATTAAATTCAAGGAACATTTACTTCTGAACTACTTTTTGAAATCTTTATTTGGACAAAATAATACAATATGTAATGGTGTAATTTATGATGGACTAAGATCACAGTTTATTTTATTCAGGTCAGTACTAAATGAACAATAACATACATTTTGTATGATTCCTATTGATTCCTCTTCCTTTTGGTAAAATAATTACTATTTTTGAATTACTATATTCAGGTATGCTGAACTGTATACAACAACATTTAAGGTTTATTAAATCTATTGACTGAAGACATCCCCCATTTAAAATGTCCGTCATCTTAATAACCATAACCAGAAATAAAGCGTCTGGTCTTTCCGTTCTAGGAAGTGGTTGTTGTTATTATAAATGAGTGCTGCTGTGCTGCGGTTTCATCTCTGACTGTGTTTCAGCTGGAGTTGCTAAGACAACAGCAGCACCCTCTCCTGCAGCAGATACTGCTCCTCCTGCTCCTGCTCCTGCTCCTGCTGCTCCTGCTGGAGGCCCCATCCCCAGCACCATGCCCCCTGTACCCCCTGTGCCGGCCCAGCCCATCCAGTCCAAACCAGGTCAGGAGTTTTCCCTGTTTACAGCATGACATATCATCAGAGATGCTGTACATTCAGTAGAGGTGTGTTGTGACAAATGCACAATATTGGATTTTTGCAACGTCTGATTATTACCAATTATTAAAATCAAGCAGCAAAACCAACTAAAAATAGCTGCATGCGGATGAGACCTGAAAGTAGACCCATGCAAATGACTACGTCTATTTTTATGGCAAAAAAAGGTGGATAAATAAACTATATATAAATTGCTGCCTTTTCTTTCCCCAGAAAGATGTCGTGTTAATCCTAACATTTTATTTTAAGATTTAAGATTTGTAGATGGTCTAAAGACAAAAGAGTTAGAGCTTATGATTTGTTTAAAAAAAATAAACAAATTACACGTTAATGAATAAATCAGTATAAATATAATTATCATTCATAAATCTGCTGTCAGCTGCACTGACGACTTTCTGGGGGTTTCTGCCAAAATAAAAGCTACATCAACATTCATAAATGTTAGTACTGTAATTGAACTGTTGTTCTGCAAAATTAAATAAAGACAATGATGAGGATAATAATAGTTATTCTTATTAACAACAACATAACAGCTCTATTTATACATTTACTATAACTTTCACACAGAGTGTTTAAATTGGGATGTGTAATATTTTCTAATGTTTTAAAATAACTGTCCTCTGCTCAGCCAGGCTGCATTTATTTGTACAGTAAAAAATAAAAAGCCAAATTCAACTCAAGGGTTATTTTACTAGCGTGTTAATTTTAAGTTAAATTGTGCTTTGCTGCTTAAATGTTAAAAAATGTTCAGTGTTAAATAATTGATTTTTAATTTTTTTGAAAAGCAATACAAAACCCTAAAAAGCACATTTTGGCTTATTAAATCATGCAGTGGAGATAAAAATCGGGAAATGAATGGGGAAAACGATGCAACGGTTCTGTATTTGGCCATCAGCCCAGTGTTTCATTGTTTTTGACTTCGCCCAAGAATTTTAGTTTCGGACTGAAACACTCTTGTCCTGTGTCTGTGCTGTAGTTTCTGCCATCAAACCCACTTCAGCTCCTCCTGCTGCTGCTGCTGCTGACGCTGGAGCCAAAGCCGCCCGATCAGAGCACAGGGTAAGACTGTACTACAGATATTTCATACCCCCGTCTGAAACCCCCTGCTGCTTGTGACTCGAGTGCGCCATTAAAACCTTCCCACTTTAAAGTGAGCATTGTCATTGTTTCATGTTGATCTGTTTGTCACTTCAGCATTAGTATCAACGTTTCAGCACAATCAGATTAGTTACAATTAATTTAGAAGGCCTTAATGCAGGCATGTGGGAGATCTCCGAAATAATTAAACTATATCCAGTCCTTTATTTGAAAAATAAACAAACTTCATGGCATGCTCATTAAATTGATTTAATAATGTGGAGTACTAGCAAAGCATAACCGTGAATACACATGCACACACACACACACACACATAAATGTTGGGTTTCTATGTTTTATGGGTTGAGTCCATATGTGTAATAGGAACGTCACAATAAAATAAAAAAACGATGTGTCAAAAATATGTATTTATTTTTTTATGCCGTCGCTGAATGAATGTGCTGACGCACACCATGCTGCCAGCTGAGGATAATGAGGAAATGACATCGCTCCCTTTGACAAGTGCATTCCAGACGACTAAATAATGGCACGCACGTGCTCTATTCACTCCAAAGTCCTCACTAACAAGGGGACAAGGAGGATCACTTTGATTTGGAAAAGGCCTGTGAACTGTTCGCTCAATTGTATCCACTAAAAGAAAGGGCTTCTGTGAAAAAAAAAAAAAAATTGGAGCAAATCCAATCGAAAACCAGAGTCGATATCGGAGTTGCGTTACCCTGTCCATGATCGCCACATCCTCTGCAGCCCATATGTGTGACATTTCAGGTCCCCTATGCCAATCACTACGCTCACGTCGAACAAAGTGCTTGTCTCCATAGAGACGTCAGCGGAGCCAAGCACACTGTCGTTATGGAAATCCTTGTATGCAAGAAATAGATTTAAACACTGACAAGTGTTGCTTGCTACGCAACCGAAAACATGCTACATATAATTCAGTTTTTCAAAATGTTTGGAATTGTGGAATTATGAAGTACTATACAGAGATCTCACCGGTGAATGGCTCATGATGTAATGTTTAAATGTTGCCTATGGTCGTCTTCTCGATGTGTGTTCAGGATTTCAGGATGCCTGGCTTTGGATGGCATTTTGCTTTAAGGAGGGACGTGCGTTTTCAATGCTATCAGGCTAAAGTTAGCATTTTCTCCGACTGCACCTTTAAATAATGGATAATTGCCAATACATTTCAACCTTTTCTCATGGTTTTGCTGCCTATTATGTGTACAGATACATTTTATACACAAGAAGCATGTTCAAACAGAACTTTTATTTGAAGAATTATGTTAAGAATATTGAGTTATACTTATTGGTGCTGCACTGTCTATTGATTTTTGATTTTTCACAATTATATCTATATTAGAAAATTTCAATTAAGTGATCGCAAGCTCTTCACATGTATATGACCTGTTTCAGAAGCATGTTAGATTCCTGCATCAAGTAGGTTATTTAAATGGATTGTTTATACAGACTTTTTTTTGTCTGTTTGGGGGTTTGTAAGATTCATCAGTTAAATTTATTTTAAACCCATAATGAAATTGGCCTTATATATGTATTTTAGTTACATTAAGTGTGTATTTCTTTCAGGTGGGCTTGAATAGCACCTTACAGTACATCAGGTTGAATGAGAACAGTACTGTTTTTGTACATTAGCAGATATTTGTAGGTGACATTTTACTCCAACAAATGTATCTTTACCCTAGAAGAGTTTCCTGAGATGGATTAAAGTAAAATGTCTCTTTTATGCCAAATTTATCTGCTTTATCATTTAAGGTCACTGCTGCCTTTGTGCATTACGAAGACGTTTTATTATGATGAATAGCTGAAATGTCAGGCAGACATACAGTATAGTGATGTTTGTGTGCGTCCATATTGATCAATTCCAAGTTTTGCGTTGAAATGACCGTACTCTCATATTTTGGCATACGCTCGTTTAGTAAATGAGGCTCAGTATCTCTACATTTGATCTGAACTGACTTGAAAGGTTTTTCCCACCTCTTAAATCAGTAGAGCCTGTCACCAAATGCAGTGAAAAATAATCAAGGCGTCTTTTACCTTTAAAATATACATATGTGAAATGGTGTTAAATGCCATTTGGATACTTTTTGCTATTTGGATGAACAATTTCAGTGCCCCTAATCACACAATCTGTGCTCTTTAAGAAACTTGATGGACAAATAGAAAACCCATTGAAATAGTCTCTATGTTAGCAGTGCTATTTGCATGAACTGATATTACAAGCAGCACAGGCCCCACGTTCTCTTGCTCAGCCCTTTTGTGGTTGTGTTGCAGGTGAAGATGAACCGCATGAGACTGCGAATCGCTCAGCGGCTGAAGGAAGCACAGAACACCTGTGCCATGCTGACAACCTTCAATGAAGTTGATATGAGGTTTGTTCCTGTAAAGGCATCCAGCCTACTACAGACTGTACAGTCACTGCTTCTCTGAATTGTGCTTTTAATGCATGGTTAATTTAAATCAAAGGTTAGTGCTCACCTCCTCAGTTTCACTATTAGTATCTTCTGCACCTCAGAGAAAGAACTGATTAACTTGACAAACATGACACTAGGGTTAGGTATTGAGACAAATTTCACCATTTAATTTTAATTCCCTAGCCTGCATTTTGATTCATTTCATATATTAATTTCGATATCTATCAAATTATTGGGCGTCTAATTAAAGCTTTAATCTATAGAATTGGTAGTACATTACTATATTAAATAGATTTGTATACCAGACATTTAAATAGCATATAAAGCAGTTTTTATAATAAAAATGTATTTATTTTTGTTGGTTTTTGAAATATGAACATTTAAACGGTGCATATCATAAAAGATCTATTTAAAAATGCATTCATTTTTGATAAGTTAATAAAAATATAAGTAATATAATGCATATATTTATCAAAAGAGGGTTTTTTTGTTTGTTTGTTTTATGGTCACTGAATGTCTTTCCTGAGATAAATGACGTTTTAGTGTTGTGGGACATTGATCACAAACTCTTGTATTGATGTCTTTCTGTGGTTGCAAGTCTCAATGACATGAGGCAACCCTTACAAGCCCAACACTTGATGTTAATTGATGTTTATTCGGTGCTGTAAGTAGTAGTGAAGAGGAAAATGTGATCGGATCATGTGAGGCTACAAAAAGCTTATTGCAGTTATTAGATGTGAGGCGTGCTACAAATAATGTTTAGTGACGTTTTGTCTAGGATCTTCTAAAAAGATCAAATATTTTGTTTCGTCTAGACTGTTGTCTAGATATCTCTTTTCAGCTGCTAACTGTAAGTAACTTTAACCACATGTCATTAATATTCATCTCCATGTGTACTAACTCTCAGAGTAACTGTTAGGGTAGGTTTAGGGTTAGTAGAATAAGTTTCTGATAGTCATACTCATCAAAATAATGTGTTAGAAGATATTAAGCAGTCTACTAATACTCTAATGACTGCTAGTTGACATGTAGTTGACAAGTTACTTGCTGTTAGTATAATGTCTAAAGTGGACCATCGAAATAAAGTGTTTCCAAATATTGGTCACACATTACTAGTAACTTTCTAAAAAATACAGTAAAGAGTACAGCTCTCTTTTTTGCATCGTGAATTTTATGCCGAATCTTACCATACCTAATACATAATCATGCTTTATATCTGTGCATGGTGCAGACTTGTAAGCATGAAAAGCGTCAGTGTGCCCAAACCTCTGCCTGTAAATGTGTGGTAAGGAGCACTGACACATAGGAAGGTCTGTCGACGGTCCTGTGAAAATTTTGCTTATTGGCCAAACCTGATTAGAAGCTCCGCAATGCCCATCCAAATGGTTATAGATTGGAATCTGGCCTACAGGAAGAGATTTCTGAAACACAATCTCCACTTAAAGCGCGGAATGTAAATATTTGGTCCTAATGTTGGTCAAAACAAAGATAAGAAGGGCAAAATGGGCTTTATTAATTTACAAGGAAACGTTAATGTCCACAACCTCCCTCGCTAACCTCTGAAGAGGACACTTTGAGGATTTCTCCCCAGCGCAAATGGCCGTATTAGCTTTCAGCTGCTCGGGGTTCGTGTTCTGCCGCTAATCTCGTTGGCATTGATGGGATGGAGGAAGACTCTGCCGGTCTGGAGTCGAAGGAGCGCGCTCGTCTGCGGCCCGTGAGCATCTGCCCAGGCGTCCCCTGAGACGCGCCTTCGGAGGGAGCGTGCGAGACGCCCGGAACGTTATGGGCTATTATGACAGGCCAATAAGATTTGAAGGCTCTGGAAAGTGAAGATTTTTATCGCGTCTTCTCTCCTTTCTCTGAGAGCGCGTGTCTTGGGACGGTCCTAATTCCGTTAGCGGAGAAACCGGAGAGGCTAAACGGTGTTAGAGACAGGAAAATAGAGCATTACCGTCTCGGCCCTTTTCACTCAAAACCTGGCCAGACTGTTGTCCACAACATCCTCCTCTGGTGTTTCAGTAAGGAGGCTCACCTAAAAAGGTGATTTTAGCTCTGTTTCCATCCAAAGATGCGAATTTAACTTGTGCAGAAAACATTGCGCACAGTTCCCATTCAACCAGTCAAAGCAAACTAAATCAGCACTGCCACTATATATCCACTATATGTTTTCTTATCGGATAAAAAGTTTATCCTACTCAGTTGTGTGCATATGTTTTTATGACCAGTTTTTAGTGGAATTATTTGCATTGCATTGTGTTACAGAGCCATCGATTACATATAACAGTTAGCAATGGGGATTTTTATACATTTTGTTGTTATGTTTAAAAGCAATATGAATATAAATGCGTTACAAATATTCCAGTCATAATAAAGTCAGGAAAACTAACAATAAGGTTAAAAATTAAAAACATTGTCAGTCATGTTCAATAATGTAGTGCTGTGCCATTAAGGGGAAAACATATTTAAATTGATATTTTTATAATAGGCCAGTTTGTCATCAGCTCATCTAGAGTATAGAAGAATCTAATGTGGTTTGAAAAGGAAGCATTTTAAAACAATATGATTATTTTTCAAATACTCAAATAAATAGTATTGTTGGCAGTGTTGTGTGCACTTCAATAGATCAGTGCATTACTGAATATTACTTTATACTTATGTGTTTGAAGTTATTCATGGATGCCGTGTCTGTCAGTCTACTAAATTGATTGTACATGATAGATACACTAATTAAGGCATGAAGTAATCTGAAAATAACTTCAATTTTAGTCTCACAAAAACATAATTATAGAGACCGTCGCATGTACTGCCATCATCAACATATGCTTTTATTGGAAGATAAAGAGCAACGTGAACATTACGCTGAAAATCTGCTTTACGTTTTCTAGCAGACCGACATGTGAACGAGTGTCTGTAATGCTTGGTTGCGGTTGTCTTATCTTTTTTCTGTGTTTCTCTGCTACAGCAACATCACAGAGATGAGGATACAGTATAAAGATGCTTTCCTGAAGAAACATGGCATCAAACTGGGCTTCATGTCTGCGTTTGTGAAAGCGGCTGCCTACGCCCTTACAGACCAGCCTGCCGTTAACGCTGGTACGTTCACACACACACACGAGCCTTGCTAGTTCAGGCTCAGCACTTCACCACTTCAGATTAAGCCGCTGGTAAAGCGTGTGTGGTTATGTGGTCGTCTGTTTGAGTCTGAAGAGAACATTCTACAGATTACCTTTCTGTTCACCCCCTCCTCTCTTTCCTTCCAAACCTCATTGGCTTGGCCTACATAGAAAAGCACGTTTAACACGGTTTCATCAGGCCTGTGTGTGTCTATATTTGCTCAGAGTTTCACCATTTCATGTTCTTCGTCGGATACCGGCATGTACCTGCTGCTGAAGCCGTCGTGTTTGACCGAATACCAAAATAGACTGAGGCTGGCTGTCACCATTAGGGTTGTAGTTAGCTAACAAACGTTTTTGTGCTTTTAGATTTAATGTCAACCATAATCAATTCGTGAAACTTAAACTTATTTTATAGTTGCCTAAAATAACTAAAACTAATAATAAATAAATATAAAGACAAAAATGACAAATACGCTACAAAACTACCAAAACCTTTACATTAAAAACAAGAAAATAAAAAATGAAAATATGAATAAAAACCATCTTGTCTTCCTGTTTGTTAAAGGTCAGTGTCCCTTTAAACATACTCCTGTATATACAATAGGGCTGGTAATTTAATGTGTTAATTAGATAAAATAACGCGTTTAAAATTATTAACGCATTTAACCCACCAGCCACCCGCCCCAGACTTACGTCTGTCATCTGACATTTTATACAGTTGATTGATGACAAATATTAAGGAGGACAAGAACTCACTGCATGATGGGGCCTAAAGAATGTAGCTAGAATGAGTTTTTCTCTCATATGTATATCATATAGTTCAGCGGTTTCAAACGTGATGCTTCTCAGGAAGGAAGAAGGTAATATTGTGTTGTCCGTTTTGTCCAATTCTTCCAACAAAAATAAATAAATAAAGACAAGGCAGAACTGTTTGTCTCGGAGCAACACACAGTGGCTTTTCGTCTCTTAATGCATGTTTTGAATTAATTGGGTGAATGTTGTGGTATTTTGTTGTCACACACCAATCAGTTTAATCCGCTTAATGCCAGTTTTAGTTTATTATTTAGAGTTTAATTTCATTAAATAAATCATTTCATATGTCCATAGTAGTAATCATAGAAATGAATAAACTACATTATTAAAACATCAGGCAGTTAATTAGATACAAATATTTAAATCGCTTAACAGTGCTAATATATATATTTATATATATATATATAATACAAGTTCAAAAATTTGAGCTAAACTCAAAAAAAAAAAAAAGTGAAACATATATTGAAAGCCATTAACTGCTGTTTTTTTAATCTGTGCAGTCATTGATGACACGACCAAAGAGATTGTGTATCGGGATTATGTGGATATCAGTGTGGCCGTCGCAACACCAAAGGTAAATCTTACACATTAATGCCTCTAAAGAAGAACTTGATACTTTCTTTCCTCAAGGGTGCATTTAACTGACCAAACAGTATGTCTATTAATGATGTTACAACCGATTTCTATTCTTAAAAAAATGCGTCTTTATTCATCTGTGAATCATGAAAAGTAAATATGAATGGTGACATGATTTTCATAACAGCAGATATTTAGCTTCTTCTCTTTATTTAGTGTTATAATGTCAGTACAGTCATCATCTCTGCAGATGTGTATTGAACTCGTTCTCCTCCTCGTCTCTCAGGGTCTCGTGGTTCCCGTGATCAGAGGAGTGGAGGGAATGAACTTCGCAGACATCGAGAAGACCATTAACGAGCTGGGAGAGAAGGTGAGAGCTGCTCTCTGAAGATGTGCGTATCGGGCTGCTGATGGAGCAACTAACCAGAAATCTTTATTTAGCTAAATATGTTACATGACCTAAAAAAACAGTGGTGGTATCACTGGTAAAACTGATGTCAAGTGAAGGGGAAAAAATTAAACCTGAAAAACGCTGCGGTTTACTCCTCTGATGACTCTAATGACATTTTTAAGAGCATTAATCAGAGCACAAGTTACGTTTATGTGTTTAGCAGGCGCTTTTATACAGAGTACAAAAGTAATCCATTAAAGACCCAGCAATGATCATAATGTGCAGAAGCAGATTTATTATTATTTACAAACTAGAGAAGAGAAAGAAGGATGTGATAATTGTCCGTTTTTTTTCTGGTAGGCTCGTAAAAACGAGCTGGCTGTGGAGGACATGGACGGCGGCACCTTCACCATCAGTAACGGAGGAGTGTTTGGATCTATGTTTGGGACTCCCATCATCAACCCGCCTCAGTCGGCCATTCTGGGCATGCATGGCATCTTTGACCGGCCCGTGGCCATCGCTGGGAAGGTAAGAGGGAACGGTTCAGTGTCGTCTGTGCCTGTGTCAGTAGAGTCAGCAGTCGGTTCAGGAAGTAAATTTTTTATTTTTAAAACAATAATTTTAAACAGATGAATTCATGTAGGACAAATAACCTCCAGCAATCAGAGATGAGGCGAGATAACCGTGCTTAGACCTAAGCTTTTTTTTGATGAATAAAAAGTTGAATAGAACATCATTTATTAAAAACGGATATCATTTCTAACCATATAAGTCTTTACTATCACTTTTTATCCATTTAGCACATCCTTGCTGAGTAGTTTTAATTCAAGTTATGAATAGTAGTGTATTGCAAAAATTCTATTTCAAATAAATGTTACAAAAGAACAGAATCACAGGTCCCAAAAACTATTAATCAGCACAATTATTTCCAGCATTTATTATAAATCAGTATATCAGAATGATTTCTGAAGGATCATGTGACTCTTTGAGTAATGATGCTAAAAATTCAGCTGAACAACACAGAAATAAATGACATTTGAAAGTTTATTCAAATAGCAAGCTGTTATTTTAAATGGCAATGATATTTCATCAAATTTAATTCAGTCACTATGATGTTACGTCATTGACTGACGTCGTTAGATCCCACCTGGGAGACTAATTGATTATGATGTTTGGATAAAAAGCCAATGGGAATTGGCCAGTGGTATATGCATGCCTAGACTCTCCCCCGTACATACGAGTAAATAAAAATGTCGGCGTGCAAATCACCATTAGCTTTCTGCTTTGGAGCTGATCGCTTGGAGAAGACGTTTACGTGCTGTAAGAAGATTCAGTCATGCTCAGACGACATTCGCGGATGTACAACGTCACATTTGGCGTTCTGGAAGAGAATGAGATGCGCATCACTGCATCAGCTTCCGTTGAGGAAACTGAGCAGCCCCCCGTTGTGACTGCTGTTCAGAAAGAATCAGCCATGCTCCTCCGGGCTGCCAAAAGCATCGGGATGAATGGTATTTGGGCTCCGGGCGTGACTCCCAGCCAAGCTCGGCCCCAGTGCCTTTCTTCCCAGAGTTTCATGAGGACATGGAAGGCTCTGTATACATCGAGGGTGCTTCTGAGCTCCTCACTACCCTCGATGGCAGAGTGGCCAAGGGGTAGGCGGAGACCCCCCCCCCCACCCTAACCCCAGGCAGAGCGTGCGGTTGTGGTGCACTTGTGCCCGCAAAACGATGCCGCCTGGAGGAATCGCCCGCGCAAGCTGTTGTCAGTGCCGATGCCAAGGCTTACAGTGCTGCGGGCCAGGCTGCTTCCACCCCGCACGCCATGGTCATCCTGCAAGTCGATCAGGCCAAGGTGCTAAAAGAACTGCGTAAGGGTAGTTCTGACCGCAGGTTGCATTCAGTGACTGACTTTGCTCTATGAGTGGCAAAGGTCACGGTGCGGTCCCTCGATGTCTATTATGGTGGTCCAGGATCGCCATCTATGGCTGAGCCTGGTGCAGATGAGAGCTTTCTCAACGCACCTGTCTTCCAGGCCTCTTCGGCGACACTGTCGAGAACTTTGCCCAGCGGGAGGGAGTTTTCCACATCTCTGGGCCTCATTCAGGCTCATGGTGCTACATCACCACCGTAGGACGGGGGAGACCTGGTGAGTGCTGCTTTCAGCGACCCGTCTCATCTCCCGGACGCATGGCTTCCGGAACCGAGCCGCCACTCTCCCCCTAGCTAACCGCTCTTTTGATCCCGCTTGACTGGGGGCCTGGCTAGTGCTTCCTAGTCCGTCTCGCTGGTCGATCAGGACAGTTCAACTCGACTGTGCAATTTAGTTCACTGGGCACACGCATACTTTTCACCTGTATTCAGAGAAGGATGCCTCTGTCCTGCAGGCGGAGATTGCAGAATCGATCCTGTCCCTCCAGCTGAATATGGGATTTTACAGCCCCTATTTCATCATCGTACGCCTTTACCAAGGTGGCGGAGAGTCACCTGACCCCGCTTTGGGGGAGGAGCATCCGGGTCCTCAACTTCAGTCAATGACGTAACGTCTCTGTTCCCTCTTTTAGGGAACTAGGGTCACACAAGTAATAGAGATGTTTTATATTTCTGCATCATTTGCCGTTTGCAGTGATTGATGGGATTGTGGTTTTCCTCATTACAGCCTACATTTTGCAGTCTTGTATCTCTGATTGTGTGTGTTCAGGTGGAGGTCCGGCCGATGATGTACGTGGCTCTGACGTACGACCACCGCTTGATCGACGGCAGAGAGGCCGTGACCTTCCTCAGAAAGATCAAATCAGTGGTGGAGGACCCTCGGGTGCTGCTGCTGGACATGTGAACGCCCACCAAACAGGTTCATCTCACGCAGGATGGTTATGACCCACAATTCCCCCATCTGTACACTAGGGGTGTCAGGATTTGCATCGATTAGCTTCATGTTGAGTTGTTTTACCATGTATACGTCCGCTGGGTTTTCACTGTATAACGGAGGAAAGCGGTCCTGTCATTGTATGTACAAAACATGCCCCGTGCAATTATTTGTTTCTAAACGGAGAAGAAATTATAGTAATATACAGTATATGATATATTTAACCTCTTGGGTGTGAAGCGATCGGAGCAGCTGAGCAAAAACACTATGTTCCCGTGAGTCGCAGGTGTTTGTTTTTGTACACAAGACCCCAACGCGTTCCACACAACTCCAGACCATCAGATAATGTCTGCCTGTGTAAAAAAAAAAAAGATGAGATTTTAAAGAATAAAATCAATCAAATGTTCCCACTCTCTGGTGTCTCTCTATTATATTCTAGTAATATGCAACTAATAGGTGTAACCATCTGTCTTCAGAGATAGTTGTTTTAATATCACTGAAGTATTATTATTGTTTTTGTTTTTAGGCAAAGTTCTAGAAGATTTTTTTTGTTTGTTTTTTTTTTCAGTTTTTTATTTGTTTTATTAATTTTAAATGAAAATTAGAATGATCTGCAATAAAATAAATACAAATGTTTGTTATTTACAGGTACACTTAATGAAAATGTTTCTTTGTGGTTTTAGTTTTAGTCATAGACCCCTGGTGGGGTCTTTTCAGTGGTACATTATTTAACTAAACACAGGATAGATGTAGACCTTGCAGATGACTACGGTCATCTTTCCAAAAACATCTTCAGCTCAGATAAAGAGGAACTCGACACTTATTTCTTATAAGAGAAAATAAAGACAAAACGCTAAACTTCCACATTTTTTGTTTTAATCTGAATAAATCATGACAAAGACTTTTCATTCTTTTAAAATGAGTGTTTATATTAAGAGCTACTTGTTGCAGTTGCTGCATTCAGATTCACATAAAAATACCACTGGACACATATTACTGCAGCTCAGACGAGGTTCATTTCTTCTTCAGCGCGCCTGGAAATGTGTGTGTGTGTGTGTGTGTGGTTGTGTTTAACACGCATGCGAGGCTTCTGGAGAATATGAAAGTAAGTTACAGTGCAAGGGTCTAGTCCACGTCTTCATGTTCAGGGCCGGATGTGGTGACATGAGCTTCTAGTTTGGTCACATGCTAAGGATGCTTTGAGGTCACTTGGTTTGTTATTCTCACGCCTGAAAGATTAGAAACCATAAACCTCCTCTGCTTTACTACTCCGCAAACACGTGGTTTATTTATTAATACTCTTCAAAGGTCAAGCAAAAATTAATAAAAATGTTTTATTTTATTTTATTTATGTGCTGCTCAGAAAAATGCACAATAAACTGGTAAGAAATAAGTGGTTTATTCAATCACATAAGCAGCATTCAATCAGAAATGGAGAGGACACGTGACTGAATGTTTGGTGTTCAGTAATATTGCATTTCATCTGTACGTCTGCAGTACAGCGAGTGCAGTTATAATGCCCCGGATGTGCTCCGGTCGACCCGTCTGCTCTCTGCAGCTTCATACAGGTCCATTTCTGTAGGACGTGTTTAAAAACTGGAATGCTGGAATTCATTTTTCAGCCTTTATTTCACTGCCAGAAATCTGCTGATGTGGAGAAATGACCCCTGCTGCCACCAGAGGGAGGTAAAACTACAGCTCTGAACCGTTTGGGACGTTCAATGCTTCAGACCTTCACAAAAGATTCACCCGCATTCATTGTTTCTGCCCGTTAAATTAAAGTAAAATGAGTTCCTTTTCAGGAACTCGAGCTGCGTCACATGACGCTTTGGGAACGCCCTCCAGCGTGTCGGCTCTGAATGT
>JAUCMS010000031.1:15468034-15478166 GCA_032357445.1 Enteromius radiatus | reverse complement strand
GGGCCAGGCCAAGTGATTAGCACACCTGATTCTGATCATTTCAATGGGTGAGCGAAAACTTTTGGTAATATAGTGTAGGTGTTTTGTCATTTAAATAGAATTTTGAGCTATTTTTGTGAACATTTTTCTCAAAGTAACATTTATTCTGACTGAATATGATCTTAGCGATCAACATGTGTACCTACAGCAGATGTTTTACAGACTGATGTTTTCTATAAAAGTGTCTTATGTTTCACTTCTGTCATGATGTCATCGCTTTTGTATACACATCTTTTTTAGTGCAGATATATAAGCAAGAATAAATTATAAGCAGTTATTTATAACAATGGATAACATGATTAATAAAAGAAATAATGCAAGAAAAAAATAAATAGATACATATCACACAAAAGGTGCAGACTCAAATGATGTAACATTCAACAGATCACTGTTTCACAAATTTGACACTTTTTTGTTGTTTTAATTAGGTAATGAAGCTAAAGTCACAAAGAAAATATGTAATTTAGGTAATGCTGAAAAAAAATACATTTATGAATATAATATTATTCATATAATATTATATAAATTAAAATAAATAATAAAAAAATAATAATAATACAAATTCCCCTCGGAGTAGCTAATTGTTTTTCTTGACTGAAACACATTTTTCTTCTATTTTATTACTTTTTGGGTCGTAAATACTTTTATCATCAACCAAAAAATTATGCTCATATATTTCATTAAGTGAACAAGACCATTTAGTATAACGTTAAATTTTACCATTGTAAGAAACAGGAAAATTTAATGTACACATGAAATCGCTGTAAGAATAAACATTACCTTGTGTATCTAACATATCACAAAGATAATGAATAGCTTTTTCATCCCAGTTCTTAAGACAAATCGACGCGTTCTTTCAGACAAACATTGTAGAACTCGGCGCTTTTCTGATGACGTCATCACCAGCGCGCGTACACTCAGACAGCAGCGTCGAGTCTTCTGAGAGGTGAGCAGTTCATGGTTTTATACATATTGACACATTTGTTAAATACACTTCACACACACAGCATGTTTATGCAACAGTATATACGAGGTAGTTTCTGAGTTGTTTTCGTGTAGTGCAGCTCGTTTAGACCTGAGCCATGTTTTATATGTTCGTGCAAATGTGTTTTAATGTTTGAAGTGACAATATTCTTATTACTGGATGTTTTCTCTGAGGTGAATTAAGACTACTATTATTGCTGTTGCACATTATTTCTTTTGTGATTTATATTTGGTAGGTCGACTTTTATAGTTTGTTTACATGATTAATATTAAAAACAGATGCTAAACACTTAATCTCACTGGAGTATTGTTGCATTACACATGTACACTGATCTATGATTGTTGCAGCCACCACCATGTCTTGGAGACGCTGTGTGTTTCGATGCGAAAGAAAAAGTACTCTGTTTGGTCTCCCAAAAGAGGACAGAAGAAGAAATTTGTGGCTGAGTTTTATTTACAACGCTGTTCCAGATGAGTACAACACAAATATTCGAGTTTGTGCTGCACACTTTACGGACGATTGTTTTCTGAACCTGGGAGAGTACAAGGCTGGCTGTACACAAAGGCTTTTGCTCAAAAGCGGGGCGATTCCAACTATACAAGGACAGTCGGGCAGCTCTGGCTCAAGGCCTGTGAGTATGTTTTCATATTTAAAGAATTTGTCAGTGTAGTTAACCCAATCCCTGCCCGTCATTTATTCCTAAAATTAGAAGGAAACGTTATCCCTTGAAGAAATAGCTCACCCAAAAAGTGGTTCCAAACCTCTATAGATTTCTTTGTTCTGCTGAACATGAAGATATTTTGAAGAAAGGCTGTTTTGGGTCACTACTGTATTTTTTCCCTACTATGCGAGTCAGCCCAAAACAGCGTGGTTGCAAACTTTCTTCAAAATATCTTCCTTTGTGTTCAGCAGAACAAAGGAATTCATACGGGTTCTACTTGAGCTTGAGTAAATGACGACTGAATTTTCATTTTTCGGTGAACTATTCCTTTAAGTCTGGTTGGATAGGATGTGGATCCAGGGACATGATTCACCTCGTTCCTCTCTGTATGATGTAAATGGCTGTGTATATGTCATTATGACACCATTAGTTGGTTATATGCGCCATTAATGTAGCCTAACTACTTGTTTTGGGTGTTTCTGTTAGAGTACATCTCAGCAGGCCCTAGGTGCAGAACAATTATCCACTTCACACCGAAGTCATACCGTTGAGTGTCAAAGGGACAGTGTAAAAACACTGCCTGCTCCGTCTCCGAAAACACGATCTGTTGGCACACAAGTGTCTTTGGGTACACTAAAGGACACGCACGCATGGAGTAACGGTATTTTACACATGCGTTTAATTATAAATGCATTAATTATAGTTGTTTATTACTGGAAACTTGAATGTTTCTCCTTCAACTCCCATCAAAGCCTCTTCGTTCACGCCACACAAAAGGCCTCGTCTTGAGTTGGATGAAGAGGAGGAAGATATTTCTGAAAGCGTAACTAAACCGCATGAATCCAAGTATACCCCAGACAACTCTGCTGTTACAGACCAGTCCCAGTTATGGTAGATTTTAGACCTCTTTATAATTTGTTCTGTCATTAAATCAATTCGTTAACGTGCCTTGAAAGAGTAAAATGTATTGTTTGTGCTGTTTTAGGGAACAGACCACATACAATGTGTCAAAATACATTGTTTTCGAAAGCTGCCTCCGAGAGCTATTTGAAACATGTCCACTTTGCCAAACAAAGTGTGGTGTTCAGTGTAGACGAATGGGCAGCTATGTGTCGTTCACCCAGCACTGTCCAAACTGCAGTTATCACAGGAAGTGGCAGAGTCAGCCAGTCATTGGGAGTACACCTGTTGGAAACCTGCTGGTGTCTGCAGCTACATACTTCTGTGGTGCGTCCTTCATTCAGTTTGAAAAGGTACCCTTATGATCATATTTCCATGCAAGTCACTGTTCTGTTGTGTGGTTTTTAATCCGTTTCATCAATTCTTTTTAGATTTGCAAGGCCATGCAGCTTCAGATCATCCACTATGATGCATTTAAGAGGCATGCTAGGAACTACCTAGAGCCTGCTGTGATTCACAAGTGGAACCTGGGTCAGAAAAATCTTTTCAGGAAGCTGCAAAAAGCGGGAAAGGTGGCGGTTGCTGGATATATGAGAGCCGATAAGCAGGGTGAGTTTGTGGTTACACTTTATTTTGATGGTCTACTTTAGAAGTAACGTTAACTACATCTCATACATGTCTATTAACTCTCAGAGTAGACTGTTAAAGCTCGTTCACACCAAGCACGATAACGATATAGTTCTAAAAATCGTTTTTAATATTAATAAATAGCAGAGTTCACACCACAACAATTACGATAAAGGCACAGAGAAACGATATCATTGGAATCAGAATGATTTCCTCCAGCTGATGAGCGATACAAATATTGATGGCCAATCAGAATCCGTCCAGTTCTCACAAGCTCTAAAACTTAAAGCGATATCGTTTGCTGGTGTGGACGCTAATCTCATTATCTTTATAGGTATCTTTATTGTTTTTGGGCTTGGTGTGAATGGGCCTTTAGGGTAAGTTTAGGGTTAGTAGAATGAGTTGACATATGACTAAGTTTCTAATAGTCATCAAAGAAGGTATTAAGCAGACAGTCTACTAATACTCTAATAACTGCTAGTTGACATGTAGTTTGTTGTGTTTCGAGGTTTGCCTATTAATCCCTAAATTCTTAATACACAGAACGGGTAACCTCCTAATACATGCTCTTAACTCCGGGATAACTGATGTCCTTTAATAATGTCTGTTAGGATTTAAAAACAATAACTAAAATACAGCAAAGCCATCTTAATGGCGATGCTTTAAATCTTTTTTTAAATATGACTCCTGAGTAGTTTATTATTTTAAACCTGACCTGAGATATTATTTTACTAACAAGTTTCAAGTGCACAGACATTGCCTGGTTTTCCTGATGTTATCCAAGGACTTCAGTTATCCTGGAGTTAAGAGCATGTCTGTTTATTAGCAGGTTACTCGTTTATTAGGAATTTAGGGATTATCAGGTGAACCTCGTGAACACAACAGGCTCCAAAGTTACTGTTAGTGTAATGGACTATCAAAATAAAGTTTTAATTTTGATATAATTATATCTTTGTCTGTCCCAAATGACTCAAAATAATAAACCACAAAGTTGACAAAACTCTGAATCTCTGCTGAAACTTTTTATTTTCCACTTATAAACTGTGCGTGCCATTCAGAAGGGCTCACACCTGTGCCCTAATCCCTTCAAAGGGTTTACCCTCCGGAGTGAGAGCTTTGGAGGGTCGAAGGGTGTAGAGGACCGAACAACTGTTTCTGCGTCATCAACCTGTGCCCACACGGAGGCGCCATCATCATGCAAAGGATCACGGGGGCCCAAAGTGTCCATCAGTTGTACCCTTTGAAATCCTTCCTTCTGAAGGGCCCTTGAAGTGGCCAGTTTTGAGCACTTTGATTAGGAACAACTCTTCAATATGGTGGCCGTGATTGTTTTAACTCCACAGTGCCCTTCGGAGGGCGATAAGTCTCACTTGGGATGCACTGGAAGTCGTGAGTGCTGCTGCAGTCTAGACTCTCAGTGGGTGAGACTTGTGATGATTATCATCTCAAGCCAGTACTGATCAACATCGCACCCCTCCTGTGACATATGGTTTGACTCTATGTGTATTCAGAGCCAGGGAGCAACAGACTTTCATAATAATACAAAACTATGTAAAAGCACGATAACATGTTAACTTGATAGCCCTTATGCATGCATATACATATATATATATATATATATATACACGGTTAGGGCCATAAATATTTGGACAGAGACTACTTTTTTTTAGTTCTGGTTCTGTACATTACCACAATGAATAAAAAGAACAACTGGGATGCAGTTAAAGTGCAGACTTTCAGCTTTAATTCAGTGGGTCGAACAAAGAGATTGATTGCATGAAAATGTGAAGAACTAAAGCATTTTTTAACACCATCCATTCATTTCATGGGCTCAAAAGTAATTGGACAAATTAAATAACTGAAAATCAAATGTTCATTTCTAATACTTTTTGGAAAACCCTTTGCTGTCAATGACAGCCTGAAGTCTTGAACTCATGGACATCACCAGATGCTGGGTTTCCTCCTTTTAATGCTCTGCCAGGCCTTTACTGCAGCGGCTTTCAGTTGCTGTTTGTTTGTGGGCCTTTCTGTCCGAAGTTTAGTCTTCGAGTGAAATGCATGCTCAATTGGGTTAAGGTCAGGTGACTGACTTGGCCATTCAAGAATACTCCACTTCTCATCTTTAATAAACTCCTGGGTTGATGATTCTGCGATCATCCCAAACTGTTGTCTTCCGTGGACGCCCAGGTCTTTTTTTTGCGTTGTTGAGTTCACCAGTGCATTATTTCTTTCTCGGGATGTAGATTTTGCCACTACTAATATTCTCTGATGGGTTTTTTTTGTTTTCGCAGTTTAAGGATGGCTCGTTCACCTGCATGGAGAGCTCCTTTGACCGCATGTTGTCTGTTCACAGCAAAATCTTCCACATGCAAGCACCATACCTCAAATTAAGTCCAGGCCCTTTATAATGACATGAAGGAATTGCTCACACCTGACCATGCAATAGCCATTGAGTCAGTTGTCCAATTACTTTTGAGCCCCTTATGAAGAGGGTGGCACAAATGAAAGCTGAGAGTGTTATTTATTTATTTCATTAATTTATTTTTATTAGGACAGTCAGGACAATACGGCAGCTACACCTTGATTCACCTGGACAGCAACACTATTCTTGACATGCAGCTTATTCAGGTAAACTTATTTTATATCATAAACGTATTATATTGTTACATTATGGAATATTCAATTGTAGGTTTATGCCTTTTTAATTTCATTTATACCCAGAGCAACAAGATAGGCGGTAGCTACCACATGGAGAAGGAGGGCTTGAAGCGCTGTCTGGATCATCTGGAGGCTAACAGTTTGTCGGTGGACTACATCATAACGGGTCATCATCTACAGATCCAGAAGTTTCTTAGGGAGCGCAACATTGTGCAGTTCTACGACGTGTGGCACTTTGAAAAAGGTCACTATTAAGCTCTTTGTGTTGGTTATGACTGGTTTGTGAAGTTAATGTATGTAATACTCATACACCACTTTTGTACAGGTTTGTCTAAAAAGTTGGACAAACTTTCACAAAAAAAGGGGTGTGAAATATTGAAGAAGTGGTTGCGCAGCATCAAGAATCATGTATACTGGAGTGCTACGTCATCTGCTTCTGCTCCTGAGAAGGTGGCCAAATGGACTTCCCTGCTCAACCACATCCAAAATATACACATCCACAAGAACTCTACGTTCCCAAAATGTACCCATCCAGACCAAGTGTCCAGAGATCCCAAAAAATGGTTCCAACCAGGTATGCATACAATTTTGTATTATTTTATAATGTGACAAAGTACAGGCAAAGCTTAGTAATTTATCACTTTTCAATAATATGTTTCTTTTTGCCTTTAAAGGGTCAGTGCCTCTTCACAAAGTGGAAAAGATCCTGAACAATAAGCGAGTCCTAAAGGACGTGGAAAAGCTCAGTCACCATTACCAGACATCTCCTCTAGAGGCCTTTCACAGTGTCCTCCTGCGTTTTGCCCCCAAGAGTGTCATTTGTCCTTTCGTTGGAATGTTGTGCAGGTGATGACATCCAATATAGTATTTTTTAAAATTTGTATATACAAGATTTACTGGAAGTGTGTAATGTTTTAACTTTATTATTGTACTCTAGGTTGTACCTTGGAGCAATGCACTACAATGAAAATGGAGACCGTGCAGGTGTGCAGGTAACTACTACTACTTCAGGACAACCTATGAACAAAGTTGTTTTTCCAAACTCAAAGAAGGGTGAATGCACTGCAAAGCCACTTAAAACAGCCCCTTCATACGGTATGTACACTTCACACATAGTGATTACTAAGACGTTGGTTGTCGATTAACAATACTACATAAAATGTCCTCTTGTACCCTATATTTACAGACTATGTAGCTGACTTGATGAAGCTGGTCTTTGAAGAAGTGTTTGAAGACCCCGCACCATTTGTAGAGGAGCTAAAACAAATCCCCGTTCCTGTGTCCCTGTCCTCTCAGTATGAAAGACCTGTAAAGGAGGAAGTTGTTGGCTGCCACATCTCACGCTTCAGTCAAGGGCCGGTCAAAAGCCTACAACCTGTGCATCGGGGTCAGGGAACTCCTTCTGAATCCAAAGCACAACACAGGACGGGGAAAACAATGTCCTAAATAGCCCCAGCACCAGCTTACAAAGCTTCAATAGGCAAGATATTGGTACTGCCTGTAAAAATAGATGTTAACACCAATATATTTTTGATTTCACTTCAGAATGTGTACATACTTATTATATATGTTTTACAACAAATAAATATTTTTATTTACCTTCAATGGTTCATTTTTGCTGCGTTTGTGTATTGAAAGCAATATTTTATTTGTTTTGATTTACGAATGAAGAAATAAGATTACATTAAAAAAAAAGCCTTGTAAATGTTATTAATGCTCTGGAGGGTGTAAGAATTTAAACAGTAAGGTTTGAAGCCTGGGTGGCGAGTAATGCATTGTAGAGGGCCTGAAACGTGGTTCATTCGCCTCACACACACAACCTGTGGAAGACAAAACACTGTTTATTATGCAGTCAAAAGAGTAAAAGCAGGTATGTGTGCACACTGTGTGTGTGTGTGTGTGTGTGTGTGTACATATATATATATACAGTACCTTGTGAAAATATTCATACCCCTCCTTGCTTTAAATTACTTTGTTTATGTTTAGAGCATTCAGGAACTCGGACTGGGCAAAAGCTTCACCTTCCCTAAACACACAGCAAGATTATAGACCACTCTGCTTCAGCTAAATATTTAGTTAAGGATATGTTTATGAATACTTATGCAAAGTGCTTATTTCATTTTTTTTTTTAAGTTTTTTTTATTAAATTTACAAAGACGTTAAAAACCTGTTTCTTGCTGGACAGTTGTGGTTTATGGAGTGTAGATTGATGTGGGGAAAAAAGTACAACAACAAAGTTCTGGGCACTTCTATAACTGTCTGGTTCGGCTCAGCTACATAATCTGACCTCAGAAGACTACAGAGGTCAGGACTGCTGAGAGAATCACTGGAACATCCCTCCCCAGTCTCCAAGATCTCTACCTATCCAGAGTGAGCAAACGGGCTAAGAAAATCGCTCTGGACCCCTCACACCCAGCACACTCCCTCTTTAATCTGTTGCCATCTGGTCGACGCTACAGAGCACTCAGCACCAAAACGACCAGACACAGGAACAGTTTCTTCCCCCAGGCAGTCCACGCCATGAACACTTAACAATAACGTCATTTCTGCCCATACCATCATACATGTACAAACACTTCATACCTGTTTTTACTTTAATGTCTATATTATTTATTGTGTTTTTGTGCTACTTTGTACACTATTGTATATATTTGTATATTATTTATTTGTTCTTGTCTTGTCACTGTCTGAAGCTCTGTCACTAAAACAAATTCCTCGTATGTGTAAACATACCTGGCAATAAAGCCCATTCTCATTCTGTTTCTGAAAATATAAATAAATCAAATATGGCAAGGCACTGTATATATATATATATATATATATATATGAATGATGTAATAAATGCAAGAAACCTTAATAGTCACAGAAAAGATGGCAAGTGCCGCTCGAACCCTCCTGCAGGCCATACACTGTTTTTGGGACCCGTACTGGATTGTACCAGTACACTGTAAAGCCTTTTGACTTACATGGAAATCCAGCTAACTTTCAGAGACTTATAGATGGGGTACTTGCATAGTGTGACCAATATGTGACAGCATATTTGGAAGATGTGGTGATTTATAGTCGGACGTGGCAGGAACATCTAGAACATCTTTGTGATGACTCATTATCAATTCCATTTAATACTCAAACAGAGATGATGCGTTCGGGGTACCTACTGGGCCATGGTCAATTAAACCACAAGTGGAAAAATTCAACATATCCCAAGGTCACAAACCAAAAAACAATTGGGTGGGTTTAATTGGGTGGTATCGTAGATTTATTCCTGATTTTTCATCTCTGGCTACACCATTAGCTGATCTAATTAAAAAGAGTCCTTCCAAGTTTCTTTGGACAAGGCGGTGAGAAGGAGCTTTAAAAGCACTTAAAGTGCCCCTATTATGCCTTTTCACGCAGTCAAGTCACTTTTACACCTGATTTGTAGTGACTATCGTTATAGAGACCGTCTCTGCATTTGATAAATAAATAGTTTAATCTGGTCATTATACATTACCATCACTTTGTTCTCCTATCTGATCATGTTCAGTGCTTTGCTACAATCTGTACTGTTAAAAGCGCTATATAAATAAAAGTGACTTAACTTGACTACTTTAGCACTTAAAAGACAATTAAAGTGTCATAATAATGATTCGAATGGTTTATTAATAAATGTACGATTAGTCAACTAATGCTTAAAATGAATGACTATTAGTCGACCAGAAGGACAGCCCTAATAATATCCTTCACATTCTCACTTATATATATGTATATCTTTTGACTAAATGTTTAATTATTTCAAGTTTAAATTCTTGATAAACCTTCACCACTATGACACATACGATTAAAACATGCTTGCATATTATTTTATTTATTATTAATACTTGCATTTCCACATAAATGGCTTACATTGTCAAGTCATTTTACAAGCAGTAGTACATCTAAGCAGCCTTGAACTTCACGTTGTAATACACATAGTAACCATTGTTAAACATGTAAAGTCTCTGATCGGTGGGATTGTAGTCCAGGTACACGTACAAGTCCTGGAACTTCTCAAAGGGAATGCTAATGTGGCTTTCCTCATTTTTATTGGTGTCATAGGTGTAAAAGATCTCCTCTGTTTGAATATCTACTGACCTGGTCGCGTACAGGACACCACAAATCATGAACGCGTTTGTGACAGACTGCTTGTATATGCTGGTCTGCCAGACCTCCTCCACTTCAAACGATTGTTCATTGATCTTCCCTACAATCAGTTTACCCTTCGATTCCTGCGTGGCGTAAGT
>JAUCMS010000031.1:15440338-15459122 GCA_032357445.1 Enteromius radiatus | reverse complement strand
GGAGAAACCAAAAATACAAAGACAGCGGGGGGAGACAAGATCAGACAGACAGGAAAACACTGGGAACACGCCAACGGTGTGACAGTAAGTAAGTACCAAGGGTAAGCGGAGTTCGAGCCGTACGCTGAGCTCAGCCCTCACTAGGGTTCAAACAACTAGGGCTCTGTGTTCAATTTTAGTTCTTTATTAACATGACAAATATTTTACATTCCCATTTCCAAAAGCGTATGCATACGAATAAAACAGCGCAGCGAAGTGAAAACAGTGCAGAACTGCATGCATGAATGTAAGAAAACCCAAACCGTATAGTTGACAAAGTAAGATAGAATTGTTCAAATATGCCTTCTGACGTATCAAACACAACATTTTGTCTTTTTTCACTGAAAATCATGCCTTTGTGGACCGATATGCACACCATGTCATGCTTATGCTATATTTTTTCTTTTCCTTTCTTGGTCTTCTTTTTCTTCCCCTTTTTTATGATTTTACTCGTTGGCTCTGTGTTTAGCGCAGGCCTGGATCTGGTCAGGTTAGCTGTGGGGCTGAGTTTACTGCTGGACACGCTTGGGTTGGACCTCGAGTGCATGCCGTGGGCGGAAGCGGGTTTGCTGGTGGATGGTTTAGAGACGCTGCCGAAGAGATTCGGCTGGGAATACGAGCGCATGCCTGCTGAGCTCGAGGGGTTCCCTATCATGGGAAGGTGCACATGCTCGCTGCTCATGTTATTGACAGAATAGCGGCTGCTGTTGGACATGATTATATGGTGCCAGGAGCTGAGCGGGGTGGCAGAGAACGGCTGAAGGCCGCCGGAGTCCTCTTTGGCAGCACCTGGGGATATGATCATGGAGCTCCGTGGAGTGACGGCCTCTACAGCGCTCTCAAAGGTTTTAAGGATCCTGTCACTCTTCTGTTTCTCCTTCTTCTGCCGGGACTCCACTTTGCGCAACTGGCGCCGGTGGTCTCGCATCATCTGTTTCCTAGTGTCTGCCAGGCCTCTGTAGGGGAGCAAGACATGAGGTCTGTTTTTTTGCAAGCAGGGGCAGTGAGAACTAAAAGGGGTGTAATATAAGACTCTAGTCCTCTAGAGCACAGGTTTTTACCATACCCAATTTTTTTGTCCTGCCTTTTTACATTTAACTTACGACTTCACTTGTATCCAGTATCTGTGCTTCCATTAATCTCCATCTCGAACCAAACATTTCATCTGCTTTTAATTTAAACACCACACTGATCTTCAGGTTTTAAATGGTTTGAACAAATGTGCAATTCCTGTTCGCAGACAGGTCTTTGCAGAATGAGAAATCAGATGTACCTTTAGACATAGGTCAGACATTCACATATTTGATATGTGAAATATTGCATAAAGTAACAAATAAACATAAAACATGCTCACATATTGGATATATTTAAAACCATGTTTGGAACTGGACTGGATACGAAAAAAATCAAAACTTGTTCATTGTTTCTGTTGAAATGAGTGCAACAATACCTGATCTGAAAAGCTGCCCTGTACCTATATAAACACAGCCCTAGCAATCTTTAAAAAAATGTAAGCAACATGCTAAGACCAAATTCAAATCAAGTGTGAGTCAAATATCAGTTAAGCTGGTGAAAATGAGCGATGTATTTTTATCTTTTTCATATGGTATTATAAATGTATTTTATTTTAAGCAACGGGTTTTATGGTTTTTACTCTAGTTAGCTATAATATTTCTACTACAGCGTCACCAACTGTAATATCACCACTTTCGGCCGCTGTCTGTAGTCAGGTGGTTTTTAGCGAGTACTCAATAATGGCCTTGAAAAGAAGACGACTAATAATTAAAACATCCAAATGACAGCTATTAGTACTACCAACAAAAAAAGCTTAAAGAAATATACTTTTGGGGCCGGTTTCCCGTACAGGAATTAGATTAAGCCAGGACTAGACCTTTGCTAATTTAGGACATTTAAGAATGTTTAGAAGCATGTCTTACAAAAATGCATTATCTGTGAGCATTTTAAGACCAAACAATGGCAATGATGTATTTTAAGATATCTCAGTGCAAGCCTTTTCCAGTTTAGACAGCTCTTAACATTTATTCTAATCTGGGACTAGTCTTAAGCCCTGTTGCGGAAACTGCCTTAATGCTTAATTTAATAGCGAAGCTCTAATGTTTGCACATCAGTATAGAACACTGAAAACAGTTTCCCTTCATTGCCTCTGCTCAGCTCCCCAGGGTATGGATCAGTGCGTATGATTTATGCTCGTGTGTAAACATGATCACGAGTTGCATTAGGATGAGAATTGTTCAGGTGTACGGAGTCTGTGTCACGTATTTAATGACCTCATTAGGTAAGTGTTCAGGGTACAGCAGTAAAGAAGAGCTCACCTGTAGTCCACTATGCCTGTTCGGTCTCTGTCCAGTCTCTGAATCAACTCCTCAATCTGGAATTTCTCCAGTGGGATGCTGGATTGCTGGTGTCATCGGATATGAAACGTCAAAGATTAATGCTCAGCCCTACTGACACTATGTGTGAAACATGTAAACATATCAAAACTCTAATATTTGCAGCTCTGCTCACTTCATGATTTTTTTACTTCATGGGAAAGTGGGACTTTCTTAGACTTTTCTTAGATACCTGAACGGCTTTCCTGAAGTCTACGACAGGAACACGCATCGTCCCGTCCTTGTCGATGTTGCGGAAGAAGTCCCAAAGGCGAAGCTTGCGCTGATCAAGGTAATCCTTCAAAAAAGCAATTCAGCAAATGCAGTGAGAGATCCTCAGACGTCAGAAATCTGAGCGGGTATAATTCTCATGAGTGTAGACTTTTCACCTGAATGACTTTCATGGGGTCGACGCGTTTGCGAGGTTTTTTGGCGATAAATCCTCCGACGCCTCCATACTGCACCTCCAGACTGGGATGCTCCTGACAGATGAGCTCCAAGAGCTGCACGAAGTTCTCATTCACCAGCACGTTCTGCAACACGGCACAAATAAACCAAAACACATGCCCATATCTACCAGACATTTTGTACAGAAACTGGCCACAAGCTGAATTACATCCAAACTGGAGAAATAGGAATAGACATTTTATATGATAAGCAAGCTGTGTGCTTATGGGCTGACTTGATCCTTAAATTCAGAGTAAAAGCAAAAGCAGCTGCCCTTTTTTTAGATTGACTAAAATCAGCATGTCTCTGTCTAATCTTTATCTCAGATGTGGCACATTTGGAGTTGCACCTTGTGCTAATATTTTAAATTAGATTATATTAGGTGGCCTTAACTACTATGTACTTACATTTAAATTAATAATTTGGTACAATCCACTTTTCCATTGTACTTATGTTTTAAAAAGTAATTAATTTCTGTACTTACATTGAGCCATCCCTTACACCTACCCATACTTGACCTGTATCCACCTCAACAGCAGCAGAGGTGATATTCAATACAATATGAACACAATATAAGTACATTGTACCTATTTTTTGGTGTAATTACACAGTAGTGAAGGCCACCTACTATAAAGTGAAAATCTGAATAATGCACAACTTAAAATTCTTTATATTCTGTCATAGCAATAGTAAATGCATAATGCTTAATATTTTTTATTTCTAGTCATAAGGTGATAATAACAGCACTGTCAATTATAAAACTGTATCTTTGCATTGCACTCAAGACACTCCTGAACTCACACTTATGTTGATCTCCTCGATGGCAGTTTTGGGTGTGTTCTTGACCACATTGATCAAAGTAAGAGCTCCTTCCACCGTCAGTGAGTTGTACGCCATCTGTCAGAAAACTATTACAATGATCACACACAATACTTTCTAAATGTCTGTAAAATAAGTGATTCTGCTTTAAAATGACTTGAATTTGCCAGCATTTGTCTGTGATGCCCTGCTAACATATTGAGGCGGTATAACTATTATTTATTCAATCATATTGCACTGAGCCGTGTGCCGCACCTGCAGCACTCTGAGCGTGTCGTTGGCCTCCAGGCCCTTACACAGCAGTCCTGCTCCTTCATCTGTGATGCGGTTGTTGTTGAGGTCCAGGTGCACCAGTGTATTGTTGAACTTCAGCGCTTCACCCAGAGCCAGAGCGCCCTCGTTTCCAAAGCCATTGAATGAGAGGTCTAAGTGTTTCAGTGTGGTGTTGACCTGACGACAGGGACAGGCAGAGACTGCATGATCAGTTCAGCGTGAGACTGAAATGCTTGTGAGCTGGGTACCTTCAGTCCAGCGCAGAAAGCTACCGCTCCTTTCATCCGCAGATGATTCCAGCTCAGATCCAGGACTTCTAAGCCGTCGTTATTTGCTGCGTGAAGAACATGCTTAGTGACTGTGCTTGTCGTGAGGTTTAATTGTCACCCATCAGACGTGTGGTATTCACCTATCATCTGGCCCAGATGTTCTCCTCCTCTGCCGCAGAACTGATTGTGACTCAAATCCAGCTCCTTCACTCTGTAGTTGCTCTGAAAAGTAGCTAGATGTGAGATGTGCTGAATGTTTGTGATTCAGTTTTTAAACTGACCTTGTATGCATTACTCTTACTAAAATTCAATAATGAAATGCCTTTAACCGAAAACGTGTCATTATACATTACTGACACTCCAATCTGATACTGTTTAGTGCTTGACAATCTGTATTATTAAAAGCGCCTTTTATTTATAAATAAAGGTGACTTGACTTAAAACACTATGGGAAACCATTTAATTTGGCAATGTTAGCTTTGGTAATATAATGTAAGATGTGCTATAAAATACATTTTAAATTGATTTTACATCAAATATAATTATATAAAAATCGTACAATTATTATTTTTTTTTTTTAGCTATAGGATTTAAAAAAAAACTTTTTCTCACAGTTCTGAATTTATTATTAATTATTATTAATTTTAATATTAATTTATTTATTTTTTGGCAGTTGTGAGATATAAACTAAGAATTGCAAAAAAATAATAATTATTATTTAGGCCCATTTTAACATTAAAGTAGGCTATAGAATAGATTAGAAAATGAATAGAATAGAACATCTATAAAAAGGGCAAAACGTAATCTAAAACTAGGGGTATGCTTTTATTTTTTGGACCAAAATAAAGAAAAATTGATGTACAATATGTTGCACGTGCTCAAACTTTGTATCTCTTATTGAGAAACAGCCACATCTAGTGGATATTTTTTCCATTCCCCCTGTTAGATGAATGAGTAACTACCTAAAAATCAACCTTCTGTCTTTATTCACTCTCCATCATGTTGTTCATCTTCTTTGAAACACAAAAATAGATATTTCAGCACATGGTGCATCTCAATCGGCACCAAAATAGTTTAGTTACCATTAGTGTATTGCCAAAGAAGGGAAGTCATATGGATTTAGAAATAAATGAAAAAAAAAAAAATGATAGTCATTTTTGGGTGATCTGTCTTTTTAATTAGTTTCTATGTTGCATAAACAGACTGAGGTGCAAGAAAACTTACAGCAAACGCATCTGCAAACCATTTGGCATCGTCTTCAACAAATTTATTCCCTGTCAACATAAACATTGTGTTCTGCTTCACTGTGAGTGAGGTTTATTATCTGATCAGGCTGTATGCACAAACACATGAAGTACCTGACAGCTTCAGAGATTTAATGGAGATGTTTTCCAGGAGCATCTTAGCGATGTGCTCGGCTCCAGCAGACTGAAGGTGATTACCAGAGAGATCCTGGAAGACGCTTGAAATGAATGCTTTGCTTCCCTCTGGTGGACAAATTCATCACAACAGCTGAATGAGTAGAATAAGACGGACTTACAAGATTGTGAATGGTGAAGTTGGCCCTCAGCATCTCCGTGAGATATCTGGCTCCTTCGGCTAACATGAAGTTGTCTGCCAGCTCCAGTGTTGTGGTGTGCATGTCTGTCTGAAGACACAGAGCGTCCGAGATCAGGCCCAGAGCATCAGCTGCAGATCATCAGAGCATCAGAAACAGTCTCACCACGAGAGCGATGGCCAGCGCTTTGGCTCCCAGAGGACCGAGTCCATGGTGGTTGAGGTTAATGGTGGCAGAGCCCAGGTTTCTGAGGAAGTATCTGACAGGAACGACTCCCACCAGCTTACAGGCCTGCAGGTAGAGTTCCTCAGTGGACAGATCCCTCCTGACCAGCTTCAGCTCTGATACTGGACAGAAACACCATCATCTCAGCATCTTATCATGCTTCTGCTGAAGGAGTAATGCATACAGGGCTGGACAAGATTTTTATGTTAGCATAATTTTAATTTTTTGTATAATTATATTATATTTTATTATATTATATTATGTGTGTGTATATATATATATATATGAAAAAAAAATCATATTTTTTATTGTTATAAGTTTTTTTATCTTGTTTTATTGTGTTAGCTAGCTGTATTTTTGTGTTATTTTGGAAATATTTTATTTCAATTGGATTGCAGTTAATTGAAATGCTCAATAAAAAAAACAGTTAAAAACGGATTTATATTCATATAATAAAACAGAATTTTTTACATTATTTTGCATGTTATTTTTTATTGTTATAGTTGTTGTTTATTTAGTTGATTTATGCATAATGCTCCAGCAATAAATAAAGCAATTTTAAACTGAACTGAATCAAATGAACTTTTTTGTATTGTTTGGAACGAGAAGAAGAGGAATTTAATTTTTAATTTACACACACCGGATGCAGGTTCTGTGACAAAACATGAATAATTACATCATTTATTTATCTATTTGTTTGTTTGATGTGTTGAATGTAGTATTTCCTGATAACACTGCAATCAATCATTTAAAAACAGATTTTAATTACAAGTGTCATTCAGCCTTGGCCCGAAGAAAATGTATTCATTAAACGTGATTAAATATTACAATTAAATACAAATAGACATTTAAAAGTTTAGAAAGAAAATAGCATGTTTAATTGAAATACTCTAAATAAATTCTCTATATACTGTTTTTTAAAGCATATTAATTTGTCTGTGTCCTGTACTGGGCCTGATCTGCACACCCCGTGAGCTCTGTTGTATCCGATTCTTACCCTGAGTGTCCAGCTCTGTGTCATCTTCATCCTCCAGAATCACATCGTGTGGGTTCTCGTAGTCGGTGAAGCTGAGGGAGTCCAGAGAGAGACTGTGAACACTGACGTCTTCATCACCCCTCATCTTCTACATTCAGTTTAACAGAGTCATACGGAGGTCTGGTGTCCAGTATGTGTCTTAGCAACAGGTGTATATGTGACACCTGCTCTACTGCTGGAATCCACCTGCGCTTGAAGAGAAACTCATTAAAAATGCATGTCAGACACGGTCACACACTCACATTCCTGCAGTCTGTTCAAAACACATCAACAGAGTCATCATTCATGAACTGTCTGGAATCATTTCTCTTTTTCTTCAAAGGTACTGTTATAGTGTATGAACTGCATGGATGAAACACATCTGCTAACGTACTGTAGCTCAACGATCATTTAAAATGATGCCCTTAAAATTAATAAAAAAAATCCTGAAAACTTTAGATGAAATTAATCTCACACAGGTTCGTGCTCAAAGCATATTTTATTAACCAAAGATTTATTTATTTGTCTATTCATTTGTTTGTGTATGTATGTTTTATTCTTCAAATAGACATCATTATCTTCTTTGGGAATACAAAAAAGATGTTTTGTAATTTTCAAATAAATAATTATAAAGAAAAAAAAATTGACCTTTTTTTATATATATATATATAAAAATGTAAAAATCTAGTCTTAATGGCTTTCTCATTAGATTATAAAAATTGTCTTAAAATATATTTAAATTTCTTTTTCAAGAACCAAAAATAAAGGATTGGTTTTATTTTACTTAGACTGATGAATATGAAATGTAGCAAAAAAAATAAAATGAAAATAATTAATATAATTTTTTATTTTTTTTAATGTAGTAGCCCACTCTTTCCTTTTATGTGAAAGGATATTATTAGTAAAACCAAATAAAAGATTCTAAGCACAAAGAAAATGTGGGGTCAGTTATAACTCTAGTCAAATCATTTCAAAAAAGTGTAACATTTTATTTGTTTGTTTTTTTAAACAATTATAAAGCCCAGAAGCCGGTTGGGCGTGACGTCATCGCGCCGCGTGTGTTGTCATGCTGTTAACGCCCCCTCGCGTTCATCGCTTAGAATAAAGTTGGTTTGCAGTCCTCCGGTAATCATGATCGCGAGTTTGATGTTTTACGCGCTGTATCCACTCTCGAGGCTCATCGGTAGGGTTTCAGGTAAGACGTTGACGGTGTCTCGTGGCTGTTGTCGGTGTTGATGTGAACACGTGCGCGTCAGCGGCAGCAGCTGTCAGACTCGAGCTCAGTCTCTGTTTAATCGGTGTGTAGTGAGCGCTGTTATTAATGTCCACCGGTCAGTTCCTCAGGCCCCTCGAGCCTTCATCCTTTCATTAATGCTGACAAACCAGGCGTACTTTACTGTTCAGATAGACCGGGGCTAGTTGTCATACTTTATTTTTTAACTTTTCATTATTGACAGAAAACGCATTATCCTCTTGACAACAACAAATAACGTTAATTAAAAAACAACAAAACTACAACACCCTGATTTGACACTATATATAATGCAAGCCTGCCTTTCATCACCATATTAAGCTATGTAGGCTCTCCAGCTAAATTTAAGCAGAATAAAAGTCAATGTTTCTTCTTGTTGCAGTTGTTATTTGTATGGTTTGTCATAAATGCCTATAAATGAAATATATTTAAAGAAAAAAAAGTGAATGCAGGTGCATCTCAAAAAATGTAATATATCATCAAAAAGTTACATTCATTACATGTAGACTTTTGTTTTAATTGTAATGTTCTTATTGTCAAAAATTCAGGAAAGTCAGAAAACAGAAAATGAGATGCACCTGTAAATCAAAGAAAGAACAAACGTGTTAAAGAAAACATACATTTCAATAAATGGTCAATATATATATTATTAAAAATATATAAATATTACACATTCAATAAATAAAAAAGGTCAAATAATTGAAAAACATAAAACAAGTTTTACTTTGTTCGATAAAAATCTGCTTTCATTGTATAGTTATATGTTTTATGTCAGTCTGGTTTTATGTGGTTCATGTCACATCTAGCCAGATATGAATGTATGGGAAGTAAAGTGGGGATGGAATCAACTTTTTATTTTATCATGCCCTTATTTGGTTTGTGGTACCTGTAGTTTTCCAGTAGCCTGTCAGTGACCTTTTAATTTTTCCCAAATAGATGTCACTTCTATATCCTCCCTCTCTTTTTTTCACAGAACTGTGGTGCAAGGCACCGTTTGTGTACGTTAATGGCAAAGAGGTTTGGGATGGTGGCGGTGCCCTCTCTGGACAGCAGCAGACGAGCCTGGTCCTGCAGTGGAGCAGCACAGAAAACACCTCCACTGCTCCTGATACAGACCACATGGACACCGAGAGTCCTCGTGGAGCACTAGATCTGAAAGAGATGAACACGGAAGAAATGCATGAAGACGTGCACGAATCGCTGCGTTATGTCAGTCAGACGGAAGCTCCTGCAGCATCTGTGTGTGATGGAAACACTGGAGTGTGTCAGCGGTCAGACAGTGACCTCTCAGAACCAGCGCTCCTGGGTTCAGGAGTAACAAATGATGGGGATCCTGCGATGAATGAGTCTGCGTTTCCCAACTCGGACATTAATAACATGCTCTCTGAGTTCAAGCAGCTTGATGTACCTGCAGAAACAGGTGTCTGTGATGACCCTGAGGTCAGTAGACTCATTGCACTCAATCCCAGCGCTGACGTCGTCCTGGGGTTTGATTCCGCCGCTGGGAATGAAGTGCCTGGCAGCCCGGTGTTTGATTTGGCAGCTTTGCTTGCAGACTCTCAGCAGGTTAAGACACCAGTGGAGCCCGCCGGCTGGCATTTCCCCGTAGGCCATGGGCTCTCACAGCTGTGTTACTGCCCTTATGTGCAGCTTCCTGATGTCAGCTACTATCCTGCGCTTCAGGACAGGGACAGCATTGAAGGTGGGAATCCCAGATTTACTCTACAAAACACCAGACAAAACTTTAAACCTTTTAATGAATCGTACTTTAATTACTGTAGTTAATTTTAAAAGACAAACACTACAGACAAATGCACTGGTCGGTTTTTGGTCTTCTTTAGCATGTATAATTTTTCAGACTAGTGAAAAGAAGACAACCAAAATACACATGTAAGTGTTTATTTTAATTGCAGTTTATCTATTTTTGTTTGTAGTTGTCAGTTTCAAATGATATATTTAAAGGCTGTGAAATATTTCAGCAGCGCTTGCATACACAACACTACTAAGTTGTTTTCCTTGCTGTAGTACGTTCTGAAGAGTTTTATAGAAGGGTTTGTTCATATCATTCACACTGATTTATGTATATATTCCTATAAACATGGTGAAATCTAATAACTTTTTTTTTTGCCTGCTGATGGCACTTTCTTGTAGGGATGTCATGAGTACTGATACTATGCTACCAAGTTGGTATAAACATTTAAACACAATCTTGCATGTACTTATTTTTCTTCATTAGTTAGGCTTTTCTTTTAGTGAAGATGCAGTTTTTCCGGGAACTGACGGGAGGCAGGCAGAGCATACACTCGGAAGTGTTTCAGTCTGTCCTCAAAGGGATAAGGAGAAAAACGCCTAAACACCACACAGAAGAAGTGCACTTGGAAGATGGCGACAATACTGTATGAATACGATTGTGTGAGGTTTAAATGAGAGCTCTGAGACGTATAGGTGTAAGTGTCCATGCATATGTGCGTGTGTGTTATTTGAAGGCCAAGTGCCACTGATGATGTGTTTTTGTCATTTTAAATGAGTGAGTTGATGATGAAGTAGTATTGCTATTTTCTCAAGTGCTATCTATCAGCTTGGTATCAAGTATCATGTACTTTCAGCAGTGCTAACTACTAGATTTTTGGTATCATGACATCCCTACTTCCTTTGTGTTATTGGTGAAACTCATTAACCCAGTGACAGTTCTTCCAGCATTTGGCCCAGTCCTTTTCCTATTAAGCTGGTTGCATAAACTGTTAGTATTAAGAGTAGTCATAACTTTTGTAATTCATGTAGATCAGTCTTATTTGTACTGGAGAAGAAAGATTAGGAAGAAGTCTTAACATGGTGGCTCCTGCAGCACTCCTGCGTTTTTGATGAGGGACTACCGCAATAAAAACTATTTGACCTCAGCTCTCTTTGACAGTCCTCTTCATGCCATCCAGATTTGTGCCCATTATATTAAAAGATGTATTTTTTTTGGCTTTTGTGATGACAACAAATGGCAAAACACGCTGTTTGGTAGCCCATGTTTGTTTAACCTCACCGTCTATTACCACCCACTGCCACTTGATGACCAATGACGGTAATAAGCGCAGTTAGAATAGCTAAATATGTGGGGGAGGGTTGCTATTAAGTGACTAACAGTCACTAACTTCATAACAGTATTTAGTTATAGTTACACTTGAATTGGTTACAAAATAGGATGGTAAAACATAAAAGGTTAATTGTACCCAGTATGTATGTAAAATATTATCTGAGAAAGAGAGGGGTAGAGAGAGGAGGAAAAGAGGCCCCAAGAAGAGCTCCAGCAAAGAAAAGAGGCACGCAAGGCCACAAGCTCAACAAGCAGGCCACATCTTCTGCACCAGGCAAATACACTTTCTCTCATCTCCTGACTGCATCTCTGGAGCTCAGACACAGTGATCTTTGGGTTCTTCTTCACCTCTCTCACCGAGGCTCTTCTCCTCCGATAGCTCAGTTTGGCCGGACGGTCAGCTCTAGGAAGGGTTCTGGTCATCCCAAACATCTTCCATTTAAGGATTATGGAGGCCACTGTGCTCTTAGGAACCTTAAGTGCAGCAGAAATGTTTTTGTAATCTTGGCCAGATCTGTGCCTCGCCACAATTCTGTCTCTGAGCTCTTCAGGCAGTTCCTTTGACCTCACGATTCTCATTTGCTCTGACATGTGTTTTTCTGTCAATATGGGGTGCTGTGTTAAAGTGGAAAATGAACTTAGCATTTTAATTTGCTAAATGATTTTAGCAAATGGCTGTAATATAACAAAGAGTGAAAAATTTAAGGGGGTCTGAATACTTCCGTACCCACTGTAGCTGTTACCGGGGTAATCTAATCTACCACAACAGCACCTCCCTCTGGCAGAGTATGAATTTGCATATACCTCCACAAATGGTGTGCAAGTCTGTGGGAAATACACACACACAAACAAAAGCTTAAAAACGGTTTAGTTTTTTTTCAGTTGACCTGAAGTGGTGTTATTTTTTTTTTTTCTTTTGAAAACGTTTTTCATACATAAACTGATGTCTACAGGAGACCTCACTGACAGTGGTAACATCAGGAAAGCTACACCTTCTTTTGGCAAGAGCCAGGGCAAAGGAAGTCTCTGAGACTTGAGTGGTCACCAAAAGGACAATGTCTGACCAACCCACTGTGAGTAGTTTGTGGCAAGGTGGAGCAAGGCCTGCCATGTTGGTAGGTTTTTTGTCTCTTAGAAATTGTGGCAAACGGTGTACAAAAGCACCTACCCTGCTTTGGAGGCCCAATGATGTCTGTCACCCTCTTCACCTTTCCTGCGTCAGACCCAGGAACTCTCAATGCTTTGGACAGTTACACCTGCAGGCCTTGTTAGCAGAAGTAAACGGGAGCCTCAGACAACTCCACTTTCTCCACTCTCCACTCCGTTCTCCACTCACCAACTACATTGGCCCATTCTAAATACATTAGAGGTGCTTGGTGCTGACATGACATTAAATACAAAATGTACTACTACTACTACTGCTACTCGGAGGTTTTCTGACCCCTAATGTCTGTCATTCTACACAGTGTGGAAGTGAGTGACAGAAAGGCAACAATTATTGTTGCAATTAATGTAATGTCAATGCAAACTGTAATAATATTTCATAATATTAATGGTTTAACTTATGTAAAGATAACATGTGTCCAAATGGGTGACTGTTAGTGTAACTTGCACATGTTATGCAGTGGTTTTGACTACCCAGAATTCAATTAAAATCAAAATGTTTTGTTTTTTTATACTTTTGTTGAAGTGATGTGGCGGGTGTGGGAGGATCTTACTGAAACCCACTCCGGTTCCTATGAAGACACAGCTGCTGTGTTTGACTTCAGCATCATGTCTTACAACATCCTGGCTCAAGATCTGCTAGAAGCGAACCCACAGCTGTACACACACTGTCCAGAGGAAGTGTTAGTGTGGGAGCAGAGACTCCAGACCATCCTGAAGGAGCTCCAGATCTGGCAACCTGACGTAAGGAGACACAAAACCCAAAATGTATAATTATAACTATTGTAGGTTCTAAGCAATATAATTATGTCCTCTTTTGTACAGATTATTTGTCTTCAGGAAGTTCAAGAAAATCACTTCGAAGAGCAGATGTATCCTGTCCTGACTTACATGGGTAAGAAACCCAACATAAACTGCTGCCTGAATTATTTGTGGAACGTGATGGAACCTGCTGCTGATGTAAACCTTAGGAACCATAACAGTGTCATGACAGTACATTTGACTGGACTGGTGCATGTCTTCTGATGTCATACAATAGTTTTGTATGAAGAACAGGCCAAATGTAAGCTGTAGAGTCGAGAAGATAATGGCACAATTAATGCAGAATGAAATAAATGACCTGATGTGTATGTAAAGGCAAGCCAAGTCAAATTGGATTATAATATAGCTCACATTTTGTGATTATAGAAGCAAGCAAGCAGTTCTGCCCTACAAAGAACCTTAACTCGCTACAGTGTGGAACTGAGAAAAATTAATTTAAAGATTTTTTTTGTTGTCCAGCCAAATTAATTATAGATAGGACACTGGAAATCTGGCAAAATGTTTTAGTAATGTAATTTATCTACATTAAAAAAACAAAACAAAACATATTGAAGTCCTCTGCCTTTGTCTGTAAAAAGTGAGAAGTCACACCAAGGCAAAAAGCCGTAACTTCCACATTATCTATACTGAGTTGCTAATCATCATTTACAAAATCATTATAGTAACACCTGTATTAAATCTAGTGATCGTGGTATTTGGATAACTGACAATTACATATAGCTACCCTACTTACTGCTATCCTGTGCTTTGGAAGCATTCTGGTGTCATTATTAATACATTAGACATGAAACAATACCTAGTGGTAAAGTGGAATCAATTGATGTGCAGTTAAATAAACAGGTTGACTGCAGATAGGTGATAATGAATTATATGGACACATACAAGATAAGCATATTTCTAATGAGTAAACTTAGCATTTAAAATAATTCTATAACGAATCATGCACAAGTTGTAATGAGGTAAGCTGAGACATGCGAACCCATTTGCAGTAAGTTTATTCGTGGTTGGCAGGCAGGGGTCAAAACAACAGCGAACAGTGAAATAGAGATAAAGCTGAATTAAGGTACACAGGCACAGGTTCGGGGCAGGCGCCGATACAACAAACAATAGATAATCAGTCCAGGGTCAAACACAGAAAAGCAAACACAGGTAATACACTCATAAAAGATAGCAATAGCAAATCAAGACTTCGCAATTCATTGGTTGGAGAGGCTGGCCTTTACTCTGGCGCTAATGAGTAGGGGGCGTGAATGATGAGTAACAGCTGTGGGGAAGTGGTGTGCGTTACTGGGGATTGAGTCCAGTAAAAGAGTTCAGGGTGAAACAGAATGGTGGGAGTGCCCTCTGGCAGAGCTTGACAGTACTTCAGGCTGGGATTGTTACATAAGCCCCCCTTTAAGGAGCGGCTTCCAGATGCTCCAACCAGAAACAGATGGAAAGTGGTGGAGCAGAGGCGTTGTAGATGGCTGGACAGACAGAGTTATCTGCCAAGGGAAGACACTAGTTTACCTGCAGGAAAACTTTACCGTGGAAGAATACACACATGGGATTGCCCGCAGGGACACCTAGCCCAGTACAGGGGCTGACCGGAAACGGGCAAAGCTGACACCGGTACTGTGCCTGGCATCAGACAGCTCCGCCATGTCTGACTGCCGGGGTTGCTGGAGGATGCTTCTCGTTGAGTGTGCTCTCATGCCCAGGGGACACGGCTCGCCTTGGGCCTGGTACGCCAAGGCGATGGCATCCACTATCCAGTGGGCCAACCTCTGCTTGGAGACAGCCTTCCCTTTCTGCTGACCTCTGTAACAGACAAAGAGCTGCTCAGAGCTTCTGAAGCTCCGCATGCAGTCCACGTACAAGCGCAGGGCTCTGACGGGCACATCGCAACGGCAAGGCTGGATCTGTCTCCTCCTAGGCACGTATCCAGGCCGGGGTCTCAGGACAACGTGAGAGTAGGCCGGCCCGAACACAAGGCACTCTTCGCTTGTGCTGTCTTAACAGACAGGAACTTAAGCTCAACTGAGTCTTGCAGGAAGGAAAGCACTTCTCCAATCGTGCATGTTTGGAGGTCTTCTGCGCTAACACCAGTTAGCGAACAAACTCCACTTCAGGGCATAGGCGCATCTCACCGCCGGTGGTAGACACTATCAGCACCTCTAGGCAATGGATATGCCAAAGCAGACGAGGCCCTGTCCAGAGACCCGAGGCTGCCTGCCCGTTGCATACAGCACCTCAGCCCGTACTGGAGACATCTGTCGAGATGACAACATGCCAAGACACTTGTTGTAGGGGCACCCTGGCCCATAGGAATGCAAGGTCTGTCCAGGGACTGAACGATGAGTGATTAACACTCGGAGTGTCCCACAGCGCCATGCCCATCTCTGGAACCGTGAGTGCAGCCAGTGCTAGAGTGGTCTCGTATGGAGCAATCCAAGCGGCGTGACAGCAGCTGTGGACGCCATATGCTCTACTCAAAATGAGCCAGTCATCAAGGTAATTGAGGATCCAGATCCTCACGTCCCTTAATGGGGCCCTCCACGACCTTCGTAAAGACCTGTGGAGACAGGGAGAGCCCGAAGGGGAGGACCTTGTACTGCCATGCCCAACCCTCCAAGCACAAACCGTAGGAACAGCCTGTGTCAAGGGGGAAACAAGATATGGAAGGACATGTTCTTCAGGTCGATCGCTGCAAACCAATCTTTCAATCTTGCATTTCTGTGTCAACATTCTGAACGGAAGCTTGTGTAGGGCCCATTTCAGAACTTGCAGATCCAAAATTGGCCAAAGGTCACCTCCTTTCTTTGGCACAATGAAGTAGGGGCTGTAAAACCCTGCTTTAATCTCAGCTGGAGGGACCAGCTCCATTGCATACTTTAGTAGTAGGACAGCAATCTCCTCATGCAAGACAGAAGCGTCTCGGACTGCCACCGTAGTCTCGTGCACAACACTGAACCTGGGGAGCGAGGCCCACACTTCCAGTCTCACCGCAAGTGGGACCATCGTAGTTACCTACCTGCCAGGAGGTGTGCAGCCATGAGCAGTGTGTCTGGATGGAACAGAAGGCATTGCGTCCTGACTCATCACAATACCACTGCCCTGGGACTGGGACTGACTTGCAATGAGTGTATGCCCCCTCCTCGAATCGTGGATTCCTTCAGTGTTACACAGACCCAGACACTGAAGGCAGCATTCGCGGCCATCATTGGAAGTCAGATAGTGACCACACCCAAGAGGACACTTCAATGCACTTCAGAAACTGGTCTTTAGTGAAACACCCAGGGGAATCGCTGGTTGGACAGGGACTCCACTGATCGCATTGTCTCGCCACACCGAACGCTTTGTTTCAGCGCAGAATCAGTAGCAGACATGCAGCTCTCGGCTCCGAAGCAAAATCTGTTGAGTGGTTGCACCTGCTGCCTATTTAGACCGGCACAATGGGGAGTGGCTCGGGATGCAAATTTGCTCTTGGACGATTTCTCTTAATCAGAGCGAATCAGGGCTCCCAAGCAAGAACCCCAATCTGTCGTCACAACATAACTCGTAGTGACTGATAGACAGGGAACTGGTGTAACGGTGTTCTGCCTTGGTTTTTCTTGGGCTTTTGAAAGTTATGGTCAAGACAACGCATTATTTTCTTGAAAAACAATAAAACTGACTTAAGTTACTTATGTACATGATAAAGAATGTCTTAAATGTCCCAAAAATATCAATAACTCATTTTCGACCAAAGTTACAGTCATTTGCCTTGAGATTTGATGGTGTATATCACTTTATGTGAGTCTACTGTATGTATGCTGATAAAGCTGGATATGCTAACAGTATTTGTATAGTTTATTTAGCGTCCTGTATTATGAAACAAGTAATACATTTCCAAATGCAGTATGAAAGCAGTTCAGACATTACCTTAAAGGGTTACTCCACTCCAAAATGAAAATCTTATAATATTATTAATCACTTACCCCCATGTCGCCAAACCATTAAAAGCTTTATTCGTCTCCAGAACATAATTTAAGATATTTCTGATAAAAACCGGGAGACTAGTGGTTCAGTTATAACTTGAAGTGATGAAAACAAAAATCAAGACTTAATTCAACATTACGCAGTTTGTGTCCAACGGATATTCTCCAAAATGGCGCTATGGTGCTGAATTGTTGAATAAAGTCATTATTTTAGTTTTCTTTTCATACAAAACGTATTCTTGTCGCCTTATAACGTTATGGTTGAACCACTGATAAAAGATGGACTATTCCAAAGGTTTCCCAAACTCAGTCCCAGTGTTCATTGATTGGCAGTCAATGGGACAGTCACAAGCCTCCCGGTTTTCATCTACAGTATCTTTTATTGTTTTCTGAAGACGAACTAATGAGTTTGAAACGTCATTGGGGTATGTGATCAAGGCCGAAATTTTCATTTTGGAGTGGAGTAACCCTTTCGCAGCCTGTTTGCCAGAACGTTGTCATCTACAATTGGACTGTGTCATTTGTATAAAAAGCCATCAAATGCAAATTTGAACATGCATGACTGGAAATGAGATTTGAGAACTTTGTTTTGTTGGTTGAAATCAGTCAGACTTGTAGTAAGCTACAAGTTATTTTTGTTAACAATTAACAACAACTTTTTTTACCCAGGTTACACATGCATCTACAAACGCCGCACTGGCACCAAAACGGATGGCTGTGCAGTGTGTTATCACAGTGACCGCTTTACCCAGATTTCCATCCGTCTGCTGGAGTTTCGCCAGTCAGACTGTGAGCTGCTGGATCGTGACAACGTGGGCATTGTGCTGCTCCTCCAGCCGATGGCAGGACAGAATAAAGCGTTCAGCCCCGTATGTGTGGCCAACACACATCTGCTGTTCAACCCCAGGAGAGGAGACGTGAAGCTCGCCCAGCTGGCCATCGTGTTTGCAGAAATTGACATCATGATCAAAAAATGCAGGAGTGAAGGAAGTCGCTGTGAGGTGGTTTTATGTGGGGACTTCAACGCTTTACCGAACAGTCCTCTGTGGGATTTCATCACCACCGGACAGCTTTACTATCATGGGTTACCTGTTTGGAGGGTGAGTAGGGCTGTCAAAAACAAATACATATTCGTCACTTTGAAAATAACCGTTTTAGGTGTGCTTCTCGCAGGCTTATCAGGGACACATGAGATGCCATGACGGTGTAGATGTCATTGCATTTTAATCGCGTAGAACCCGCTGTATGTGGCGCTGCTACATGAGTCCTTAAAAATATTGTGGAAAAAGGTCTTTACGGAGACGTTTGTGTCAAAACTAAAACCAAGTCTTTCAGACAGCATGCATCGCATTTTATGAAGCGACATCTATTACCGCTGCACTTTTCACAAGAAAACAACTTCTGTTATGTCAAGATCACAAGAAAACAAGAAAGAAAAAAGTAACGCATGGCCCCTTAGAACTCCCGGGT
>JAUCMS010000031.1:15408737-15421414 GCA_032357445.1 Enteromius radiatus | reverse complement strand
TCATGAAGCTTCCAAATAAGGCAAAAACAGACTGTTTCATTCTAGGGTTGGAAATGGACCTGGAAAACCCTTTCTGGGCATTTTCCCCCCTTACCTAAGCTACATACCTTCTATGTACATATCAGAAATAAATTTAAAATATTCTCTCAATGCATTCTAGGGCACCTTTAAGTGGTTTCTCATAGAAAACCGTTATAAGGAAAACAGAGAACCATTAAGTGAATGTAAAAATATTGTAATATTACTGTTTTAAATATATTAAGGCACTTTAAGTGTTTCTACAACGTTTTGTTGTGCTGTTTAATGATTGAAATATTGTCGCGGGAGCTTAAGTTGCCAAAACTTGAATTTTGTGCACATACCTTTGTTTTATTGTTTTAAGAGGTGATCTAAATATTGAAACATTTTGGACTAGATGATAAATCGACACGCTTGTGCTGCAGTTCTATGGATGTTTTGCCCTCCAGGTCACGTGACTGAAAACTATGGATAAAAGATGAAATGCTATGTAGTCTATTTAAGACAATATTGGCTAAATAGACAGAAATGATGTTTGCCCTCTCTCTCTTTCCAAATCTCAGACCTCAAATATGCACTCAAATTTGTATTTATTTATTTTTTTTAACAAAATGAGATTGAGGACATTATATAGTAAATGAAAAGCTCATCAAAACTATTGCCGCACGTTTCTTTGTGAAATTGAAATATAACAATTAATTTGAAATTTAAAAACAAATCAAATAAGTAACACAAATAAAGGACATATCTTCACGTATTTTCATAAAAGATAAGCGCTCCTGCACTCACCCTCGGTGGCGGCGATCGTGAACCCGTCTCCACAGGACACCTTGGTCACAACCTTCCCTCCGAAGGGCCCCACGAGGATCTGAACGCCCTGGTGCTTCTTGAAGTCCTTTACTCCCAGCTGCCCGAATTTATTACAGCCGAAGGTCATGAGACGGCCGCGCTCTGCACAATCATCACACACCATGAGCCTCCATAATCAGAACAGTAACAGTAAAGCCAGACCAAACGCACCGTCTATAGCAGCGGTGTGCGTCTTTCCCGGAGCGATGAACTGAATCTTGAAGCGCGAGAGCTGCTTGACCAGGGTCAGGGTGGTGGTGTACGGGATCCCCTGATAACCCTGCACAACATAATATCAGTACGGCTGTTGATTTAACACAGTATGACACAGTAATATCACACCACGCAAAGAGTACTGTACAAACGCACAAATGCAAATACATGTTAATTTGCACAACAGTTCAATCAACGTGAAGTGAATATTGTGCACGTTTAAGATATGGCATTGGCAATGCGAGTCGACTATGAGCTTAGTTTTGAACAGCCGTACTCTGCTCGTTTCTAAATCCTTGCACACTCCTGAACCGGAAATAATAACTAAGCGAATTGCAAGGGTGTTCACAGTGGGCTGTGTTTACATTAATCTCATAAAAACATAAAAGTCAAAAAAGCATTCTGAGCCGAGTGCCATATGCTGTTAAAATTAAAGTTCAAAGTCGATTCCAGAGAGATTATGCATTTAATTATTGCCGCAGCCCAAGTCAATATGGTCTGTTTTGCCTAATTTCACAAAGTACAGTTGTTCCAATCAAAGCCACAGAAGAACTGTTGATCAAGACGGCGGTGGTTTGTCACTGAATGAATCCATGCTTTAGCGAGTCAATAATTCAGCAAATTAAGTGACTTTACAAAGACAACCACTTGCTCTGAATGAATCAGCCGTTTGAGTGAACCGGTTCAATGACTCACTCACTGCCAGCGCCTACTAGCATTTTTAGTTTCATTTTGAGAGTGTCAATTCATTTTTTTAAAATAATCCTTTCATATTTCAACATTAATTAAAAAAAGTGAGTCTAAATATTTAGTTATTAATAAGCTACTTTTGTGTAATGATGACTTGTAGTTAATTAACATGCAATTAATTAGACTAATGAATCAGCACATCATGTAATTAGCTTGATTAAACAATGCAATCGCTCAACAGCCCAAACTGACAGTTCAATCTAACTGGGTCACTAAGGTTCATGAGCACATACTTCGCCCGGGTGATTTTTGATTCCGGTGATGCCTTGATTCAGACCCAGCTTGTTGAGGTCGTTGCTGCCGCAGGCTAAGACCTTTCCAAACTCAGTGAGGAAGAAGGTGCCGTCACTGCCACAGTACACAGAGTCGATGACAGCACCCTTAGGAACCTCCACCTGCAGACCAGACCAGATTTACACTGATTCATTAACTTAAACCAAGTAATACATTTTAATCAAGGACATATTAAACTGATCAAAAGTGACAGTAAAGACAATCACAATGTTACAGTTCTGCTGTTTTGAACTTTCTATTTATCAAAGAATTTCTTTCAGAAACGTGGTTTAAAATAGTTGAAAAATAAATGAAAATGTAAACAAAAATAATGAAAACTTATGAAAGTTGAGTTTTATTTGCATAAGTTACACTGAAACATCTATAAAGTGTCTCTGACCTGCATCGGAGAGGAGAAATCATCCTCACAGTCCAGCCCAAGGCGACCTGAGGATGGAAAGCAGACTCACACAAAGCCACTCTAAAAAAGCGCCACGTCTAACAGCTCTAGCCAAAAAAACGCAATAGCTAACAGTTCCAGTCTGGCAGTAAGTGGGAAAGGATGTCATAGAATAGTACAGGATTTTTGATGCACTGAATCTCTGACAGGAAGTGCCCGTGCTCACCGTGCTCTCCGCAGCCCCAGGAGTAGATGTCCCCGCTGCGGGTCAGAGCCACCACGTGATTGTCCCCGCAGGACACCTGTCTGACCGGACGCTCCTGGAAGAACTCCAGCAGAACCGGCTCCAGCACCTCCATGCCCAGGTCGTTCTCCACACCCACACAGCCGTAGTAATCAGAGCCAAACATGTACATCTGATCCTCGTCTGCCAGAGGAACCGCAAAACGCACGTCACAAACACACACATCCCCCAGGGGCTCCACCCATTATTTCATTTCACACCTGACTGATGATATGCGTGTCTCTGGAGCACAGAAGCACAGGTATATTGGTAGAAATTTGATATTGCATGGGTCAAAATGACATATTGTTCTTTAATGCCAAAAAACATTAGGATATTACATAAAGATCATGTTCTATGAAGATATTTCCTACAAAAAATATATATATTTTTTTATTTTGTCACATTCACAGATTCCAGGTTTTCAGATGCATCTCAAACACAAACCATACATCAACGGAAAGCTTTTTTATTCAGCTTTCACCCGATGTACAAATCTAAATTTTAAATTAAATTCTTACATTAAAATAAATACCAATGCCATTTATTTAATCCAAGATTAAAGTAAAAACTGTAATATTGTGAAATATTATCACAATTTAAAATAACAGCTTTCTATTATTATTATTTTCTTTTATTTTATATATTTTGCTGATTTGTTACAAATATTTGGTGATTTTGTGCCAAGTTATCATAAATTATTATTGATACTCAGTTGCTAATAAAAGTTAAATACAGTGGTGGCCAAGATGATTAGAGCAGTAGTATTTGGCTGAATTTACACAGACTCAATCCAGAAGAACATTGTCTCCAAGACGCTTCAAGAAAACTAACCGCAAAGCTCCTGAGAAACTCTGCTCAAGCTCAAGCTGCTTTAAACAGACAGTAACTGATAAATACAATCTATTTTTGACAGCATCCTCATTTTAGAGCCTTTTTACACAAGTGCCTAAACCTTTTAACAGCACCGTAGCTTTGCAGGTATCTTTCTTGAAGCGTCTTGGAGACGTTGTTCTTGTTTTAGTCTCAGTTTGTTCTGTTTCTTCATGTAATTCCAGACAGACTGATGATCAGATCAGACACAAATCTCACTCAATAATTACAATTAATAGCCAAAATAGTGTTTGTAAATGTAACTGATACTTCCTCTCAACACACTACAGCAGAAGATATAGAAAAATAGAAAGATAACTGACTTACAATCGTTTTTTAGCTGGTGAAAATACTAGTGCTCTAATCATTTTGTCCAGCGCTGTGGTTACCGCTTCTTATGTTTTGTGATGCATTTAGTTTTTCAGGATTCGCAGATGAATATAAAGTTGAAAAGAAGAGCGTTTATTTGTTTATCTCACCAGTGACGCAGGCGGTGAAGTCGGCTCCGCAGGACACCTGTTGGATGGCTTTGCCCTGAAGACGCTCCACTCTCCGCGGCTGACGGTACGAGGCCTGGTCTCCGTGACCCAGCTGACCCACCATCTTCGCTCCTCCCTGAACACTCTGAGACACACAGCAGCACCTGATTAGCTCCCCTCAGACACTGCCAACAAGATGCGAGTGTGATGTAAAGCTCCCTCACAGCCCAGGTGTACAGCTCCTTCTCCACGGTCACCACAGCAAAGTGTGTCTCTCCGGCACAGACGTGCTGAGCGCTGCTGCCGCCCTTAAACATGTCCAGCTTCTGAGGAGTGAACTTCCCTCCGCCCCAGAAATACACCTCCCTGGAGCGTGTCGTGACCACTGCCACCGGCGTCTCCGTCACTGTGCTCAACCTCAAACAACAAACCATCAACCATTAAACATTCAGAGCAGACAGCAGCTTCACAAACACTGACCCCTGCCGGGAAACACAGGACACCTACTTGGGTTTCTTGATGGCAGAGTTAAGCGTCGCCACCCTCTCCTCCAGCTCACTGAACAAACACACACACACACGTGATCGAGAGTCACTACAGCATCATCACTGCAGCTCGACTCAAGCAGAAGGGTATCATTAGGCACAAAAAAAAAAAAAAATAAATAAATAAATAAATAAATATATATATATATATATATATATATATATATACACACACACACACACACACACACAATTAACTAAATTCATATAATAAATACCAAAGATAATATACAGAAAAAATTTAACTAAAATAAAATTTCCATATTGAAAACTTGTATGCATAAAACAAATGAATTAAGATAAAATGTAATAAAACTAAAAGTTACAGTATCTAAATAATAATATTTTAAAAATTAAGAAATCTAAATAAAATAAAAATAAAATAAAGTACACTGATCGGTAAATAAATTTGTATAAATGAAAAAATAATATTCAGAAAATAAATAAAAAATAAATAAATAATTAAATTGGCTGGTTATGCACTTGCTCAAAAATTGAAACAAAAAATGTAAATACATAAAAAGAAAGAATTCAAAGAAAAAAGATGCATTTAAATGATTCCTCCTCGTGGGATTGGACAGAAATAGTTTATGGTGTTTTGATTGGAGGGTTCACTCACGCTCTCACACGAGAGATGACGGGCTGCTCTAGAATCTGCTCCGCTGTCGGCCTCTTCTCTGGGTCCTTCGACACACACCAGAGTCATTATGATGTGATGATTGACAGGCACAGTGAGCGTCACACAGCCTTACCTGATCTAAACACTCGTACACCAGCTTGATGAGGTCAGCCGCATAAATGTCTGAGTTGATCTCCATGGTCCAGTTGCCCTGAACGATCTTCACACACAGGTTCAGAGGATTCTGGGAAGCACATCGTCTTCATCATCATCATCATAACACACCACTGAGCAGATCTCAGTCTCATGAAGGAGTGTTTGTGAATGTTTGGGATGAAGAGACTCTTACAGTGGCATCGAAGGTCCTGGTGAGGGTCAGCAGCTCAAATAAGACGCAGCCCATGGCCCAGATGTCTGATTTAAAGTTGTACTTCACTCCCTGACACAGTTCAGGAGACATGTAGTACGGCGTACCGACACACTGCAGAACAAAACACATCCGATCAGTAAGAGACACATGACCGATGAGTGACGCTCGAGGTCAAGTGAGGGAGAAGTTTATATATATATATATATATATATGTGTGTGTGTGTGACTGCAATAAAGATAATCCAACAAAATACACATAATGGAGATTTATACACATACGTATATACCGTATACAATGCAGGAACATTACATAAATTAATATAGAAATAAATAACTAACTATTTTAACATTTACATTATCAATACTATTTAAATTATAATACAGAATATATATTTCCCTGAAGTCTGTTAACAGTCACTTAGGATGTAAGTAAGTGCTTTACTTTTATTGTATTAGTGCTGTCAAACGATTAATTGTGATTAATCACATCCAAAATAAAGTTTTTTTGTTTACATAATATATTTATTATGTATATATAAATACACACACATACATACAGCATTTGGAAATATTTAAATGTATTTGCATATATAATTATAATTATATTTAATAATACTTAATATACACACTCACACATATATAAAACTATTGATTTATTTTAATTTAAAAGTGTATGACTATTATTTTTAGCTTTCTAACCCCAGTTTGAGAAGTCCAAACAAACTAATTTTATTTTATTTTTTTCATTTATTTTACATTTAATCCCAGTTTGAGGTGCCTTAAACATACAAATAAATAAATATTGTAAATCACTTTGATTTATTTCAATATGTGCAATTTTAATATTTTTATGAATAATTTTGAAACCCAGTATGGGAAGCCCTAACACATCAATAAACTAAATATAATTAAATAAAAAATAATATTTTTTTTATTTAAAATTGTAATGTAATTATGAGAATTTTTTACTTTTTAAGTCAAGCCTGGGAAACTTTAACAACTGTAAGCAACAGTTCATATCCTTTTTATTATTAATTTGATAAATAAGTGTAACAAGCAGGCAGATGGTCACTATAATAAAATAAGAGCTGTTCAGGGTGATGAAGAGTCTGTGCTTCATCCTGGGTTTATTTCGTGATTATGAGCGATGATGATACTGATAAACCTGTGTCACACTTACAGTTTCAGCCATTGAATACTCAGAGTCCAGCTTCTTGGCCAAGCCGTAGTCTCCCAGCTTGATCAGGTTGGTTTTGGTGAGGAAGATGTTCAGCGTTTTGATGTCCCTACAGAGCAAACACACACGACCCTCTCAGCGCCTGCGCTGCTTTATTGAGAATCAGCTGATGAGAAAGCTCTGTCTTTACCTGTGCAGGACGCCGGCTTTATGGATGTGAGCCACGGCAGCAGCGATCTGATATAAGTACCACACCACCATCTGTGAGCGACACAGCAGGGTTAAAATTACTTCCTTTTGCTTTTCAAAGACTAAAACCAGAGGGCCCTATTTTAACAATCTAAGCACATGGTCTAAAGCGCAGATTCATTGAGCCATTTTAATGACTAAAGACATAAAAACTACACCATTAATTTCAGACCAGGTTTGAGAACAGTCCACTCTTAGGTTTGTTCATTAGCACTCACTAACATTAAGGTCTCTAGTTTTAAAATTGTAACTAAATGAGTGTATGACAACCAGAAGATTGATGTTTTTGTCTTCATTTGGATTGAGGTTTTGCTCAAATGTTTTTGACCAGGAAATTCAGGAAATCGAATAAATAATTGATAGTGTCTATCCTCTCAGGATAGCTGTAATCAGTGTCACAAGTACCCCAGACTTGAAGCATAAACCCCATAAAAATGACAGGTCTTCCAATATTTCTCTATGAAGCTGAAGCCTACAGACGTCCGATATCTACTCTCTGCGACACTGATACTCGACTGCCATTGGCTCATCTGCATTCAGGAGGAGGGGCTCAACTGCGCTCCTGCACTACTTTACTGCGTTTAGTAAAGCTGTCCCTAAGTGTCTTGTACAAACCCAGTGAGACGCAGTTCTCCTGAACTCACCTCCTCCTTGAAGAGCACTCCCTTCTGCTGGTTGATCTTGTCGTAGAGGTTTCCACCTGCACAAACACATCACAGAAACACCATTACACCTATCGAGAGACCCCACAAGGATGGCAAACCAGACGTGTGTGTGCGTGTGTGAGTGTGGGGTACCGTTGCAGTACTCCAGCTCGATCAGCAGCGTGTTCTTGTCCATGAAGTGGTTAAAGTATGCGATGATGTTGTTGTGCTGCAGGATGGACAGAATGCTGATCTCGTTCATCACATCTCTGCGCTTCTTATCCGACAGACAGTTCAGATCGATCTCCTTCCACACCACCAGAGAGTTATCCTGCACAGAATCCATCACAACCAGCTCCATCAGCTACACCCGTGCATGCGCTTCAGATGACGACCCATGAGTCGTGAGAATAGCATCAAGAGTTTAGAAGAGTTATGACTGCTTCAGAAACTGAGCCAAAGCCACTGAGGAAAGCACGTGTTTTTTTTAAATACATGTATAACGTTTAATATTTTCTTTTTCAGCATGTGCAGAAATGTTTGCATTTATAGACTGTTTCCACCATGAAAAAACTAAAAGATAACTGCAACTTCGTATTTAACAACAAAACTATTCCTTTGATTTAAAACTAACAAACAATTGTCTGAATTGTGAGACAAAACATCCCAATTATCATTTTACATTTGTATTGTTTTTTTCATTTATTATGTTATTTTTTTCTCACAATTGTAAGTTTATTTTTCATTTCAAACTATTTCCCTGATGATGCATAAAAAAAAAATTGAATTGTGAGGAAAAAAGTTTCAATTTTTATTTTGTTTTATTTTTTATTGTTGTTGATGTTTTCCTTGCAACAGCATGTTTGTGAAATAAAAAGTCACAATTCCTATATTTACATAAATATATATTATATAATCTCAGAATTATGAGAAAAATATTTTAAATATTTTTTAGTTGCTTTTTAGAATGTTCTATTCTTTGGCAGAAATAATCTTCCCTCAGAATGTGTTGTTTTGAAAAAAAGATCACAGGCACCACTTATATTGACATTTACAACATCAGGATGTGTAGTAGTTCAGAAGTAATCTGATCAGACTTCAGATTGGATCAATGGGCTGTTCAAAAGAAAGAAAAGATTACGAAATCAGATTAGATTGCTAAATCTGATCTTGGTTTTGAAAATATGTGCATATGTAACATGTAATGTATCCCCAAAAAGCTGTTAATATCAAACAAAAATATTATATTTAATTTTTTTTAATCACTGATCGGAAACTACATTGGCACAATCATCAAAGACGGGCCGGTCCGAAGTAGTTATGTGTGTAAATGCAGTGCAAAACTATGAAATTTCCCCATAACCATGTCCCTTCATGGGCCTGTAGAACACCAGTAATCTGAAAAGGTGTGTATCGGATTCAGTCTGCAGCCCAAAAAATGGGTTACCCGATCCAGGACAGCCAAACATGTGATTTTTCAAGTCCAGATCATTCTGATCCAGACTAAACCTTTTAAGCAACTGGCCCCTGATGTTTAATTTGATGCAGTCATCAGCTCTGTCCGATCCTTAATGAAGCTGCTGAACAGGGCTGCTCTCATTTAAGCCCCTCATTAGCAGTGGGCGTGGCTGTAACGCCGAGCCCGCCAATCAGAGCAGAGCGCCGATCCTCTGACAGCGGACAGTGACGTAGGCCCATGTTGTTAATTGCCGCTGCTGATATTAATATATAACGACAGCGAGCGCTGTAATATGTGCTGCTCACCTCAGTGCGTCTGTACAGAGTCGCTTCTCCGAAAGAGCCCTTTCCCAGCACTCGGATGGGGATGTAATGCAGTCTCTCCTCTTCTCCCCCGAAAGCTCCAGATGTGGATGATCTTCCACCGACTGATTCACATCCAGACTCGGAGTTCAGAGAGGCGTAATGCCGCTCGTACTCCTCCAGAGACATCTTACAGTAACTCGGGGTAAAAGTTTTGAGCTGGATCTGGGCCTGCTTCAGTGCAGGCTGAGCACTGATTTGACTCCTGCGCCTGCAGATCGCCTCAAAATTCGCCTCAGATTGAGCTGCAATGTCGCGCGAACACACTTTTAGCGGTTTAATCGGGCCTCACTACTTTCTTCGCGTCCCGTTTCTTCTTTTCCAAACTGAACTACACAAGATGAAGTTGCTGTTGGGAGTCATTTCCGAGAGGGAATCGGTTCTTTAGTGCGTTTGTTTTGAACAGGCGCGCGTCTGTTGAATTCATCGAGCGAATCGAACGAATCTTTGAGAGTCGACACAGCTCTGTTCGGACGCAAACAACAAGCGACGCAGGAACCGGAAGTGAGAGTATTTCACCCCGCTCACGGGCTTTTTTTTATTTCAAAATAACGCGCAACACACACCCACCCACAAATCAATCACATTTCTTCTTCTTTTAACACGTTCATAATAGCCGCGACATTATTCCGACAATCTGGTTGGAAAAAAGGATGGATAGATAGATATAAAAAAGCGGATGACACGACTTATTACATACAGTAAACAAACTATATTATATAAATTTAAATATTTTTTGTTTACATATTTATATATATTTGTTGAAATACTGTGAAATTTGGTCATTCAAAATGGTGCTTCTTTAAAATAAAAGCCTTTTTTCCCCCCGTATTTTATGCAAGTAGTTATACAATTGTAATATTTGCTTAAGTGTAGAAATATATTTAGGAGGCCAATGTATTAGTTTGTTAATATTCATATGAAACGGTACTTTTCTTTTTGTAATATTGTAAAGTAAAAAACATAACTAAAGTCTAATGTTGTGTGACCAGACTAATGTAAACTCGCATTAATCATGCTATGAATGCTTTATTACATATTTTAATTTCATATATTTGTGGAGCTGCTGGGTAATTTAGAGACTGTGTTAAAACCTGATTACTAGCTGCATGACTGTACGTCACGTGATGCTTAAGATTCATATTTATTTCTATATGACAACACTTGCAGTAGACCTCTATAGATCAGACTGTACAGCTGTCAAACATCATCCAAAAACAATCCATTCCCGCTTTTACAATTACGCTGGGCCTGTAATAAATAAATTCTCATTAAAATGAAGCAGTGAATGCTCTTCTGACAGAGCTCTGAAGCTGCTGATGTAATGTCTGCTGTGATCAGATCTGTCCCTTTACATCACAGCACGACTCATTTATACCTGACAACATCTGACGAGTGTCTCTACTCTCATTAACAATCACACATTACACCGCTGAAATGAGCTGACAGACACGAGCAGCTTGTCCCTGCACACATCAGTGCAGAAAACGACCCTAGACCACTAAACCAGTCATAAAGGTCAATAAAATAAAAAAAAAAAACAATTAAATTCAGTTTGGTTTACATCATTTGAAAGCTGAATAAATAAGCCTTGATGTCTGGTTTGTTAGGATAGGACAATATTGGGCTGAGATGCAAATATTTGTAAATCTGTAAAAACAAATCTAAATGTTGAGAAATCTTGATATGTTTACGGTTTACAAATTATCTTCACGGAACATGACCTTTACATTTAATATCCGAATGATTTTTAGCACCAAAGAAACAATTATAATATCGACCCGTACAGTGTGTTGTTGTCTGTTGCTACAAATATAGCTGAGCTGCTGATGACTGCTTCTCTGCTGCGGGTCACAGATGCGAATAAAATAGGTTTCATACGGTAAACCTATTTTCCCAGAGCGGCCACAAGAGGGCGACACACTCCACTGAATACAGACTACACTCTATGTGGTTTACAGGCTTCATAGACGTAGTGTTTCAACTGTACAGACTGTACATGTGGCTCAAATTAATAAACACATCAATCCAATCACGTTCGGGGATGATCTAAACACACAGAAATGAGGGTGTGTCGCTCCCATGAGGCCGCAGCTGCTGTGTGTGCGTGTGTGTGCAGCTATTCTGAGTGTGTGAGACAGCTGCTGCACACACACACACACACACACATCTATATAGTTTTGAATTCCTGCATTACATGTAAATAAAAAGTCATGTGAATTTGGCCTATTTTAATGTCTTAAAGCCTTCCAAAGACACACTAATACAGATAAATAACACACTTTGATTATTCAAATAACAGTGTGTTCATCAGTATTCATGCAAAAATGTGGAAATGCTGACAAAACACCTCTCAAAATGAAATGTGCGTGTTAACTCTGCCTCAGTTTTATTTTGTTATTTATTTAAGCTAAATAAATATAAAAAGCTCATGAGGAGGATAGTCTCACACTCCTTCTCCTGACACACTGACAATCCTTCATCTCTGTGTGAATACAAGCAGCCTCTCACACACACACACACACACACACACACAGCATAACAAACCTTTAGTTTTCCCTTCAGTCTGATTCTCTAACTAAACTAATAAAGCACGAGTCGTACAATCAGGTCAGGAAGTTTATATTTACCAAAAGTTTTTATCTAGATAAAAACTAAAACCCAAAATAAACTTTTTTTTTGAATACATTTATTAAAAATGTAAAAACCATAAACCATGGAGCAGTATACATTTAAACATTTAACTCTGCACATAACAGTTACAGAAACATTTACATTGTGGCCGTCAAAAACATGACAGATTTATTCAAACATGCATTAAATAAAACATCACTGACAGTTCATTCAAAATATTTTTCATGCTTGTAATATTCGAATATGTCATTTAAAGTGCTGTCAAATAATAAATTGCATCCAAAATTAAAGTTTTTGTTTTGTGTGTGTATTTATTTTGCATATATGTATATATTTAAGAAAAACATGTTACATTTATATTTTAAATATATTTATGTTATTTAAATGATGTGTAATATTATATATTCTAGTGCTGGGCAATGATTAATCGCGATTAATCGCATCCAAAATAAAAGTTTTTCTTTACATAATATATGCGTT
>JAUCMS010000031.1:15352100-15378394 GCA_032357445.1 Enteromius radiatus | reverse complement strand
AAACGCATATATTATGTAAAGAAAAACTTTTATTTTGGTTGCGATTAATCGCGATTAATCATTGCCCAGCACTAGTTTTTTTTTAAATATCAAATATCTTCAAATGAGTCTAGTTTAAAACCTTTTTCTATCAATAGACATTAGTTGAGAATTATTTAAAAATAAAAAAAACCCTAGGTTAAATGTTAAATTTCACCGTAAATTTAAAAAAAAAGAAAAGAAAAGAATGTTTCTTGCAGTAACAGTTGCACACTAAAGGTTTGGCCATTACAATTTCATTTTATTAAGTTAAATTCAGTCAAAGTCAGTATAAAAATACGTCAGAATCAAATATAAGTTATAGTTATGTTTTTCTGTATTTTATATATTGTTACATATGTGTAGCTATTTTGTATTTAATTAACTAACAACTTACTTGAGATAAATAAACATAAATAAAAAAATAAATAGACTTAGCGGACTTCATTTAGTTAAATTACTGAATGTAGTATAATAACAAATAAAAACTGAAATAAAAAATAATAAACAAGAAATATCAAGAAAAATAAGGTTTTCTGTTAATTACTAAAACTTAAATAATAATAAAAATAATTATAAATAAAATCCACAAATATTAATCAAAGCTACATAAGAGTCTGAATGTTAGTGTGAAGCATTTGATCTTAAAGTAGTAGCACAAAAAAGGTCAAGGAAATGCAACCATTATGAAGACGCCCCAAAAGTGCTCTGGCTAACTTCAGCTATTCCCTCCTCTAAATTAAATATAGGCACGAATCAGTGATTATTCCTGGGAAGGTATCTGTGTGCGGCACAAGCGCCATCAGCAGAAGCGTTTCTCATCAGCTTCACGAGGCGGGGGGCACAGCGAGGGGCTAATTATATCAATATGAGGAACTGTCTACGGCGCTCCAATTTAGCAAAAGTAACACGGAGGCCTGGCTGTCATGTGTGATGGGCTGTGGAAGTGCATTTACTCATGATTGAGCTGTTGAATTTATGATATTACGCTCGCTGTGTGCTAATTCAACACAGATTAACATATAGAGCGATCGCAGAGCTGCAGTCGCACCAATCGTCTCTGTACAGGGAACATGAACAAGCTACTACTCTCTAAAAAACTAACTAATTATCTTACACTACTTTTGAGTTACTTTCATTTGAAAAAGTAACTCAGATATTTCCTTCTAAGTTAAAAAGTAAGGCGTTATTCTCCCAGTTCCTTCACAGAAATGTACCTGCACGGCTTGACTGTAGGGCCCGATGTTGGCCGGGGCCCAGTGGGACAGACTCTGGACGTGAAGCGTGCCTCTCTGAGGTACAGTGTCCTCCTCGCAGGCCACCGTCCCGTCCTGAAGCAGAACGTCCATCCTCAGCTGCTGAGAGAGCGGGAGAGACGCCTGGACACAGACCCTGCAGACACAAGCACACACGCTTTACACCGAGCCATCCACAGCCACTTACAACTGAGGAGATTCATCTTAAAGAGCGTTGCTCTAATAAACAAGCTAGAAAGGAATAAACAAAGAGTTGTTGTTTTTTCTTCTTTAGCAGAAGCTTTCATCTGAAGAGACTTACAAACGAGGACAATAGAAGCAAGTTACTTGAAATAAATGTTACGTGAAATAAAACAAAATATAAAGCATTGTATTTTATTTTTGACTTATTGTATTTCTGTAATTTAGATTAAACTTGATGTGCTAAAAGCACAAATAAAATAAAATAAAAAAGACAGATATATCAAGAAAAACAACTAATAAATGTTTTTAATTTATTTAGTTTATTAGTGAGTCAATGCAAAGACACGATTAGACATCTTGAGGCGCGAAGTAAGCGGAGCGAATGGCACGATTAGCACATTTGACGCGCCTGACGGTGTTCGCGTGGAGCTCACGGCTCCGAAATCGGCTAAGCAAACTTTTAAATAGGCGCTCTCTTTTTTAACAAACCACAGATTTTTGTTTTAAACAACTACATTCTCGCCTGAAACACTCTTAAAACTGCATTTCATGGCACAATAATAGCAATATTTTCACCTCCACCAATGCAGAGACTGAAGCCACCTGACAGAAGCCCCTCTCATGATGCAAATTCGCGCCTGTTTTACACGCGAATGAAGCGAGTAAACTCAAACTCTAACTACGCGCGAATAGCGCAATTCGCATCCATGTTGCTTATGCTCCACCTGTTCCAGTATGAGACGCACGTGCTGCTAATGAATGACGTAGGATCTGCTGCGACCTATATTTACAGTGCCTAGCTGAGACAGAAAAAAACTGGATCGGCCCATGGAGCGGTTAATTTTTCCGATCCCCGATCCAGCTATTTTTTCAATATCGGGGCCGATATCCGATCCTAATATCGGATCAGTGCACCCCTACAATGCATTATGTATGCGTTACCTAAAACTCCTATCCAGTCATGTCCCATCAAGTCATGCATTTTTATCCCCTTTCTGCTGCACAGACAGACACCTGTCATTAAAAGCTCATCCTCACAGCGGTTAACTCCCTGTCTGAAGACGGTCGGAGGCGATGTTTACCTGGCTGGAGGATTGTGAGTGAAGTAGGTGCAGTAGACTGAGTTGATCTGACTGAAGTTCTCCATGTCGTTCACGTAGAGATGAACCAGGAGCACATGCTTCATCAGCAGGCCTTTCTCCTGCAGCTGTCCTGCCAACACACACACACACACACACACACCGGTCAATTACACAAAGAGCTGCTCAGATCTCATTAGAAAAGTTTGCAGCTGAACTTCTGAGGATCCTCCGACTCTCACCTCAGGCTCAAAGCGGCATAAACGCAGGACATGAACGCGCTCTGTTAAAAACACGCACAATGGAGGAACCGCAGCCCATTAGAATTTCACACGGCGTCGAGTTTGTTTTTCCTTCGCAGGCGTTTGCGTTTCAGCACACAAGAAAGCCGCTCATTAAATATTAACTTGTTTAATATTGTCTCAGCGCTGTGAAGGCTGTTTGGTGAAGTAAGATGAAAAACATTAAATATGCTTTTCATCTCCAGCCGCTCTTGCTTAGGATTTTTCTCTTTGCTCGTACGGGCCACTCTTTAAAAGTTCTGCGGGCGATAGAAACGGCCTTTCGTTCTCCGCCTTTAATTTGAAGCGTCTGTCGCCGTGACGGACGGAGTCCCATCCAAACGAGCCGTGTGAAGAAAAGAACGGGCACCGAATAAAGAGCTCTCTGTACCTCTTAAAAGTGCATTTTGCCAGCACAACACCAGGGAAAATGAAAGCGTGTTTGGAACAAAGGCCTGTTTGCCGTCAGCGTTTGATGGGCTGAACTGCACACGAGTGGCCAGAAGCAACGATCGACGTTCTTCGTTATTTCTTCACAGTCGTGGGGTTAATTCAGCACGCTACATATATGCTGTGATCTCAGAGAGAGAGAGAGAGAGAAAAGAGAGCGGTTCTCTTACTCTGCAGGAGTGTGAAGACGTGCCGGGTTTGGCTCTGGACGTCTGGGTGCTCGGACTGAAGCGCTGTTAGACCGGATATCCACTGGAAACCTGCCGGACTCCTGGACGAGTGTGACGCCAGACAGCCTAAAACACACACACACATCTAGTACTTTACACACGAGTATTGAGTACTGTGATGCTGAGCTCATATCAACTACAATCACAAAATCAACCAATCCAGTGATAACTCTACTCTTCTGAGAGAGTTTAAAGGTCCTAACTCTGAAATTGTTGTATGTGTTTCTGTATCTGTCATCCGTTCCTATCAGAATGCATGCTACGGATGCAAAACGCTGAAAAGCTATGTATTGCCATACATAGCTTTTCAGCGTTTTGCATCCGTAGCATGTATGTAAACATGATTGACACAATGTGAGGTCTTATTTTTTAATGTGCAAATATTTCGCACTCTGTGTACAATGACCTTTACTGTGAAAGTGTGTATGTCAGCACAGTAATTACAGCACTACTGTAACTGACTCGTTAGATATCCAATGTGACTTAGGCATAGACTGTCAAGAGGCCTGAACATGACTTAAAATCAATTAAAATAAGACAAACAAGCACTAAAACACTAGATATTTGCTATTAAGCCTATAAACTACTGATATCCTTTTTAAAACTGTGATTTCTAGACTTGAAATAAGGAAAGGAAATTAACAAAATATTATTACCCCACTGGCATTTTTATAATAAATATACAGTTGTATTTAAACTATCAAGAGCTAAAATATTGATCAGGTATAAATTGTGAGCAAGAAAAAAATCGTATTCGCTATATCAGGATATATAAGGTTTTCTTTTATACTAAAACATAAAACAATTTTGTTCGCTAAAATAACAACAACAAAAAAAGAAACAATAAAAACTGAGATTCTAAAAATGTAAAAATAAATATATATATATATATATATATATAAGATATTAAAAATATCAGGAATTGCTTAAGAATAAAAAAACATTCAGCTCTTATAATATTTGGAGTCCTGATTTTGTACTTATTTTTTATAAATGATTTCCATTTAATGATAATAATAATATTACACTTCTAATTGTACTTATGGAGCAGATCTGTCACAGGGAGAGGCCTGGACAATATCATGGCACTGAATTATTAAAATAATACACAAATACACTACATAATATCTAAACATCATGGAATTAATGATGCTAATATTCATGCCCAGAAACACAGTATTACCCAGGGCTGTTCCCGACAGAGCCAACTGGAAACCTGATGGGTCTCTTTATTTTGTTAAAGACTGGTCAGTGCATTCACTGGTCTGAGGATCAGCTTCTCCAGCCATAAAGTAAATATGATATTTCCTCAACAAAAGGATGTTGTTTGATGAACTTATACAATTCTGAAAGAATATCAGTGAAGTAACAGTCATGCTGCAAGCAGACAATATGATTTTTATAAGAGAACACACTCTCTTACACACACACATCTCACCCAGCTCCGACTGACAATTGCACTCAGCGTTTGATGGACATCCTCCCTGGACGTCTGGAGTTTTATCAGCATATTCCAGCTCTTCTGTCATCCTGTCAATGGCGTTCTGGCAAGGACATCTAGTGAGAGGCAGCGGCTGCCCTCCGGAGCCCTGCAGGAGAATAAATCACACAAACACCCCTGAAAACACACGCTTGATCAGTCAACCTACAGGCTCATACGCCACAAAATAAAGGAATATGATCATCATGTCACTGTGGAAGCCCACTTCTGCCACATAAGAATTCATAATTATTACACGAGTATTGATTTTGAGATTATTATTATGAGATTAAAAAGTTATGCCATAATAATGAGATAATAATGATCACTTTTCAGTACATAATTATTGATGGGCACATTAATTGAAGAAGTTGTCATTGTAAAATTCTACCAGTATCTTATAATGTTAAAAAAATAATATTCTAGCCACAGGAAAAAAGATACTAAACTATGAGACACAGAGTTACAATCATGAGATAATAATTCATAATTTATCAGATATGAACTCACTATATCAACTATGAAAAAAACAAACAGGTATGTCACAAATTGAGACGTCAAAATTGACATACACAATTATGAGACTTAATTATGATGCTAAACTAGAATTATGAGATAAGTTGTAATTATCAGATAATATAATTATGAAACAAGCGTCAAAGTTACGATACAAAGACAAAACTGAGATAAAACATCAAAATTATAATGATCATTCGGATATATGTGTCAAAATTATGAGATACCAAGTTATAAACATTGAGATATTCATAATCATGAGAAAAGGGTAACTACATTACTACATGATGACAAATGATTTTTATCTTCATTTTATAGCATAATTATGATTTCCCAAAGCATCTTTGTTTTCATCATGCAGCAAAGCTGGGCTGTATGTCTGTGAATCACAGGATCAGGTGTTTCCAGGTGTCACTGGGGTCACGCTCAGGGCTTTTGGCATGAAATTCTCACAGTACCATTCGTGATGACGAGCAAGAAGACCCCCTTAAACGGCAAACACACACCACCTGATTACAGCACATTTTTAATAAATATTTCAGATCTCTTTAATGTCCTGCTGTCATCTGCAGTTGGCCGTATGATAATTAAATTAATTATCCTCCAGTGTGTCTGTGCAGCGAGCACAGAGGAGGAGCAGCATTAATTCAGGGCAAACGCCGCCCCCCCCCGGCGTCCTCTCGCGGCCGGAGCGCTTTCCTCCAGAGCCCGTGTCAGCGCCAATCTGTCAGCGTGACGGAGAGTCCTTTGGACTGCTGCGTGTGGGAGCTTCTCTAGCGGAGCGGGGCAGGAATCTCCCTGCGCTGTGGGGTGAGGACTCGGCAAGGCGCGCTGAAGGCCGCATGGCTGCGAGAGTTGCCTTCTTGAGCGATGTGTGTTTTATCCCCTCCGAGCCCTGATCCTCCACCAACACACAGCAGAACACACGCATAAACAAGCACGCCACCACTGAGCAGAGCCAGCAGCTCAGACTGACCCAAAACACACATACAGCTCGTCTCCAAACTTCTCATGAGGAGCCAGGACAGATCCCACAACGCAGCATCATCATGCATGTTCATATGACTCCAGAACACTAGAAATACCGTGCATGAGATTATTCTGGACTATGATGCGTGTTATTTTTGTATTTTTTGTAACCTGTTATGGGTTATGGAAATACTGACAGAATATTGCAACTAATGGCTACTGCAACATTGAATAAAATAAATCATAATTATGGCATAAAAAGAGAAATTATGAAATGTTAAGTCATTATGAGGTCAAATAAATTTGAGATAAGCCATAATTATGAGATAAAAATTCTAAATTGAGATACTAAACCATAATTACGAGATCAAGTTAAAATGACGATACCAAGTCATAAGATCATGAGATCTTAAAGGGGTCATATGATGCTTTTTTTGGTGTAACAGAATATGTTGACATTTTATTCTCTATGCCCCTCCTCTCTCAAATACATTTTCCACAAAGTCCCTCCTTCCGAGAACCCCAGTCTGCTCTGATTGGCCAGCTGACACAGTATACTGTGATTGACCGAATACCACACGCATGCGTCGGAAGCGTAACACCCCTTTCGATAATGGCAAGTTAAGTAAATATAAAAACATTTAATAATGTCCTTAGCTTTCTCATCAGTTCATGTCCAAAAGAGGAACAGAGTCGTGTGACAGACACAGAGCTCGTTTGTTTTTACTGAAACCACGCCTTCTTTCTTTACGCTGACATTTGGACAGCATTACGCAAATATGACTGCATCTTGACGCAGACATGTGGGGGCATGTTTTAATCAGACTACTCTTTTAGATAAATCATAAATCCTTTTGTGGGAGACTTTGTAACTCTGCAGATCTTATACATGAAGCTACACACCACACTAAAGAAAAGGAAAAATGGAAATAGCGTCATATGACGTCATTATGATACAAACATTCAAATTTAAGATTGAAAATTCTAAACGCTATGCCATAATTATGAGATTAAAAGACAAGTTATGAAATGTTAGATACCAAGACATAATTATATATTTTTGTCATTAACTGTACTTTTTCTCATATTTATGACCAGTATCTCACAGTCTTGACTTGTCTCATAATGACTTATCTCAAAACACCAAAGCATTCATTTATTTTTTTTATCATGCTGCAGAAACAGCTTCCATGCATGTGTGAATGTCAGGAGCAGGTTCATGCCGCATTATAACACGAGCAATTGTGTTGAACATGACTTCTTATGCGTGAGAAAAGCCCACGCAGATGCAGAGCACAAGGGGAGAAATATGGGAGCGCGGCGGCATGAACAGCGCCCACTTCCTTAAGGACATCAAAACAACAGTGATAGATGTGCTTAGAGGAAACCCTCGACACAAAGTCACACAGATCCACACGAATAACCTTCCTCCTGCTATCACTGCCGCCCAGCATACCTGAGCACACACTGGATAATGTGACCGGACATATTTGTTAAGGCAGGCCTGCTTTCAGGCACGGGTGAATATTGCAGACGTCAAAGTCGCCTACGTGAGGGGACAAAACGAGAAGAGGACTGGCAGAGAATGAGAGCGTTGTGTGCCCTGCAGTCTGCCGCTTAACAGACTACATCAACCGCTCACAGGATCTCTGGGTAGAGGACAAACTGTGAACGATGCACTGTTTTATGCGTGTACATGTCTCAGCAATGACACAATTTCATATAAAATTAATCTAAATTATCACCGTGTAATTTTCTGGCCTTGTTGTGCATTGTTCTTTAGTAAGCATTTTATTTTGAGTTTATATATATATATATCTATATAATATATAAGATGTCTTCCCCCATCCATCATAAACATTTTGTGAGTGAATGCAAATTTTCAACTTTCAATGCAGAAACATTGAAATATCATTTTTCCATTTCACCATAAAATATTTACAAAAGATGAGATATTTCTTTGGTTTAGCTGCATGTCATGTGACCATTACCAGCATCAGAAAACATGCATATAAAAGTGATTTTTGAGGGTATTTTAAGTTACAGTTCAAAAACTTGAGTACAGCGCAAGTAATAAGAATATGTAGGGTTGGTTTCCCAGGAAACTTCATATGCAGCATATTGTAAAGTGCAATAGTACTTCTCTCTTGTCCTCTGTGTGCATTTGTGTGAAGCGCAGGTATCCAACAGGGGCGAAGGCATCGGCCGAGTGGATGACCGTCTCCATCGAGTCACTGCAACACAAAACACACCATCATCATCTCTCTCTCTCTCTATATATTAACTCATATTGGTGTCTCTTACTCACATGACGATCTTCTTCTTGAAGAGCGGACAGTCAGTGGTGAAGGTCTCATACTCGCCTCCTTCCCCACAGATATGAACTCCATACTTCTCTGAAAGCTGCACATTAAGATCAACTTTTTATATAAAACTTTAACGCATAAAATATTTTGCTTTTGAAAGACAATTCTCCAGCTCGACAGTTTGCATTTAAAACATTAATATTGTGAAATACTAATAGTGATTTAAAATAGCTGTTTTCTATGCCAATAAGAAACATTTATGATTATTACCAATGCTGAAACAAAATAATGAATTACATTATTACGTATTCAACAAGGACGCATTAAATTGTTAAAAAGTAAGAGTAACAACATTTATAATGTTCAAAAGATTTCTATTTCAAATAAATGCTGTTGTTTTTCATTTTCTATTCATTGGTGAATTTATAAAAATAAAACACATCACGGTTTCCACAAATATATTGTGCAACATAACTGTTTTTTCTACACTGAAAGTTTGTTGAGCGGCAAATCAGCATATTACAATGGTTTCTGAAGATCGTGTGACACTGAAGACTGAGACTATTCAGCTTTGATCACAGCAATCAGTTATAGTTTAAGAATATATTTAAAAATATCTTTTTTTTCTCCCCGTTTTGCTTTTTAATCAAATAAAAACCTAGGCCGGCAAAAAAGACTTCTTTCAAAACATCTATATTAGTATAATAGTCATGAGCTGATGTACATTTGGAGTAGATAAAGTGCAATACAAAGGAGTTGCATCTAATTTGATTATTTTCAATAATGGACTGAATCGATTCAGAAGAAATGCCAAAACAGCTAGTCGTAATGCAGCACTTGATTGGTGGTTTGTGTGTCTCTGACCTCGTGCAGATACGGTTCCATCTCCGCCAGGGTTTTTCCTAAATGTCTCTCTGGATCCAGGCCTGCCAGACACACAACACAAGAGCTTGAGTGCCTGCTCTCCTCTGAGCGCTGCAGGTCAGCATGCCTCAGTCTGAGAAGAGCTCGGCATGTGCATCATCACGCACTGCCACCTGGTTATGATCTGCCTCTCTCTGTAAACAAGTCTTCAGACCCATCCTTCACAAACAAACACATGGGCTATTCATATCATGACCCATGGCTCAGAAACCACAGCTCCGCTCAGCGCTGCCCTCCTGGCACAGCACGGGAATTAAATCACGCTGCCAATATCAACAACACACAGACATAATAAACAAATAAACATAATCAAACACAGAGCATACACAGGAAACTTTCCATGGGTGGAGTAATATGCTCTCTTACCCACTGATCTGCAAGAAGCTGCTGATCCTACACAAAATGGTCTTTAACCTCAAGCAAACTAAGGATAAACTTCAGATTACATCAGACGGTTTATTTTAAACATCTGCAGATACCAAAATGTATGAAGTGGTATCAAAATTTGAGAAATGACTAAATGCAGTAAATATATAAGATTTGTACATAAAATGTACAAAATATTAGTAGCTAAAACCAAATGTTTGAGGTTACTGATGAGCTTAAATTTCCCACAGATTAAATAAAAATACATAAAGTAAATTAATTTACAGTAAAGCAATATATGCTATTACAGCAAATCTTGGCTGCATGATTTTATTCTCCCAAAATGTGACTGTATTAATATTTTTAATTACTTTTATTATTTTTAGGTATTTAAAAATGTTCTATTTTCATTTAAATTTTAAGATGTTTTGTTGTGTCTTATTTTTTAAACCCATGTAATTTTCAATCTATTTTTATTTTTGCTTAAAGTTCAGTTATTTTATTATATATATTATATATAATATACTGATATTTCAGTTAAGTAATGAGTTTTTTTTTTGTTTTGCTGTATATATTTATGATATGTATATTATAATTTCAAAACACCACTGGTAATAAAGTACACTGGTTCCAGTTTAACTGAATTCCTTGAATTACTGTAAAAATTAGGGGAAACAATATATAGACCAACCTTCCATATTGTATGAATATATTCTGTATTTTGGCATATGTCAATATTTTATGGAAAGCTACTATTTGAATACGAGTCCATTGTACTGCATGCAAAAAGTGGGCTGAAGATTATTTCAAAAATGTTTTGCTCATTAATATATTTTATTATTTTTTATATATTTATATAATATATATTATATATTATTATATTATAAATTATATTATATTTATAATATATAAATTATATTATATATAAATACATTTTATATTTATATTTATCTTATATATATATATATATATATATATTTATCATTTATTTATTTTTTTCTCGTACAAATCAGTTGGTTTTTTAAAAAATACTATAAAATCCATCTGTACCGTGTTTGTAGAAAGTGTCATAAAGTGGCCAACCCCTGCAAAATACTACCTTTGTACAAACATCTCCAGTCTATCAAGGGGTTAAACCCTTACACTTCTCACTACAAACCACGACAACCCAACATAACACAAACCCCTATTTTCCCTGCCGCTCATGATTGGCGTCTCCCGCTAGAGCGAACCGCCTTGTGGTGAAAGGCTTGTTTCTTCCTGCCTAACCTCAGAGGTCAAGGGTCCAAACCACAAGCCCTGAGGAAAGCTGAACTTTAGATGGTGTGTTTTCAGAGCAGCATTCTGGAGCGGGGAGCTGCGTTCGGATGCCACTGATCTGCAGGGGATCAATGAGAACGAGAGCGGCCCCATTACCCGCCCCTGGGGAACACCGCTCATAATTAGTGTGAGAATATCTAATCTCCTCTCCTCTCATGTTAACCCCACACAAAGGTAACAGGGAGAACACCATTAAAATTCAATCCTATTTAAATATCCTTTTTAATTAGTCATGCCTTTTAAACAAATTCTAATGATTGATTTCAAACTGCTAAGAGGGAGTCTGTTTTATTATATGTTCATTAATGTCTTGATTTTAAATAAAGGATGAAGCACAGCCTAATTTGATAGCTTGGATGCATGAACAATACAGGCAAAAAAAATAATTACATAATTACAATGTTGGTATTTATTTATTGCAATTAATTGTAGAAAAATTTGTGCACCTTCCCAGAGAGATGTGTCAACGATAGAATTGCTGACAAACAACACAAAAACGCAACACACAGCGGCGTTTTACTGGACCTGCGGTTTTGAATGAATCAGCTGAATCAATGATTCTTTGACTCTCAAAAGTCACTTGTTTGAATGGATTGAAGAATTTCTTATTTCAATATTAATTTAATAACCACTTATTATCATTATTTATGGAACACCGGATCAAAATAGTTGTTTCCAAAGCTACTTACTACATTGAATGCTTTTATCATCTAACACAATGTCTTCATTTTTCAGCCAAAATTGATGTGCAGTTAATTTGAAATGTATTTGGTTAATTAATTTTATTGGATTAAACATTTTAAATGCCCTTGAATTCATCACTGTAGCTGTTAAAGATTTCTGTGCCAATGCTGACATGCTGAACAGATGAAACCAAGCTACGTCCATGCCAGCCTAAAATATTCAGAGAGTCAAGACTAGCCGCAGTCATGCACTCTCATTTACATGAGCTGCACGATGTCCATTCCTCTGCACCTGTTTTACTACCTGACCTAAAGCTAATTACCTTAGCCCCTTATGGCACATTAAACACAAATAATCCCACTCCAAGCTCCATTCATCTGCCTGCACGTCCATCCTCGCTGCCCTTTAGACAAGCAGAGTCCAAGCAGAGCCCCAAGGAGTGATATGCCTGAAAAAAGTCTTTAACTCATTATTATCCTATAAAACTGAAATTCAATCCAGTCAACTTCCAAGCCGCTGAACTGGGCACAAATGGATTTTCAAGTTTTGCATTAGATTTCATGAGCTTCAAATTAGAGCAAATTCTTTTTAGGTCACAAGTTCTTACAATACTGCCCGAGATGTGAAGGGTTTCTTTTCACACACGCTTCTTTAGTCTGATGCTTTGAGACACTGCAGGCAAAGCCAGTGCGCTTTCATGCATTAGTCAATTTTGAGCTTGGTCTGTTTTGCTTCAATAACATGTTTCTTTCAGACCAGTGGAAAGAAAACTTACAAAATACACATTTAAGCATTTTATTTTATTGCACTTTTTCTATTTACAGCTAAAGATTTGAATTCAAACCAATCAACCTTTAAAGAGTTTGTTTCTCCACTTCAGGAGTATTTATATACACCAGACTTTACAGTTTTGTTCCTAATTATATTCTGAAGGTTTTTACTGATGAGGTTTTTTCATATATATTATTCACACGGATTTGTATTCAAAATTTTACTCCAAAAAACCTGATGAAAAAGTATGTTTTTTTTTTAGTGTGTTAAAAAATAAATTCAAAATTAAAAAAAATTATTCTAATATGTCAAGAAAACAAATTTTGAGCGTGGCTTTATCCAATGGTCATATATCTGTTCTGGAAATGTATGCAAATGAGTGCATACTGAATTAGATAATGCAGCTAGGGATGCACCGAATGTTCGGCAACCGGAATTATTACTGTAAGTAAAAAGGCAGAATAAATTTTGCTGAACAATGATGCGATCAAATAGTAACCCGCGTAGAGTGAGAGGCGAGCGCTTTATGCCGTGTGGAAGCACTTTAAAGTGTCAGAGAACTGCAAAAACGTTTAATTTATTACTTAAAATCAAGACACCCCGAACATCATGTAGTACAAGAAAGACACGGCGGCGGCTACGACAACAGCAGCAGCGAGAAGGAAAGTAGCTCCTCCCAGCCCTAGGACACTCACTCCATCTGTGGCTGACTTCAAATATTTTTTTATTTCACTAATTTATTTATTTTAAGTTATACTGTGCCTTGTTTGTATAATATCTGCTGGAAGGTTAAAAAAAAAAAAAGTTCAGTGTTAAATAAATATTTTGAAATTGTATTTTTGTTATTGGAGTTATTTCTCTGAAAAGCAACACAAAATAGTAAAAAGCTAATTTTTACTATTTAATTATTGTAATGTGAAAAAACAGGCAAAATAAATGGAAAAAAATGCGAAACACCAGGTTCGGTATTCGGCTTTGACTTCGGCCAAGAATTTCATTTCGGTGCATCCCTAAATGCAGCATTTGCATATTTAAACGTAACATTTCAGAAAACTTGTAAAATAACTGTCTTAATATACACTGGTTAATATGTCATATTTAAAGGGACGGATCACTGTTTCTGTGGAACATAAAATAAAATGTTCAAGGACTGAAATACACTGTCGTTGTATAGAAAACAACAACTGGGATGTTCTAAAAGTAGAAAGCAAGTCATTCGGGATGGAAATAGTTTAGATTATTAGACACTAGATTATAATTACAGAAATAATAAAAGAGAAAAATGACGTCCCTCCAGGACCTTGCAGACTTGAGTAAACTAAAGTTTGAGAGAGCTCATTATCAGTCTCATCTGAGCAATCCTCACCTTTCAGCTCTTATCAATGAGACTCCAGTATCACAAACAGCATCATTAAACAGTGCCAATGCCCTGCCTACATGCTTAATGTGAACCAAATCTGCTAGCGAGCAGAGCAGAGGTGAATTTAAGCGCACAGATCCCAGATAGCGGCGTGAGGCGCTGAGAGCATCAGACCGGTGACGGTTCTCCGGATCTGAGGAGCACAGACTGACAGCTCGCCTTTAATCCCTGCCTTCAGAGAGGAACGCCAGGAAAATTGGATTCATGTTGAGGAACATTTTAGCTTTAGAACGGATGAAATAAGCATCTCGCGCTGCAAGGTGAGCCAGTCTATCCTTTGAACAATGCTCTCAAAGACCCGAGCGAAACAATGGCGGCGCGCTATCACCTGATCTGAGTGTGTGAGCGAGAGCTTAGCGAGGGGAGTGTGTGAGCACGAACACACACGAGATGGTGAGATTAGGAGAGATCGGAAAATTTGTTCGAGCTCTTATCTGAAATTCAACAGCTGTGTGAGGAATAATAGCCGTACCGCGAATACAATTCAGCAGACACGTCGCAGATTTAATCTTTTTATCCAATAAATGGAATGAAGCCGCAATTATAACCTCATCTGATGTTTATCACTGCCTGTTAAAACTGACAGTCTTATAACCTGAATATTGAAAACATAAAAGCAGCAATAAAAACATTAAGCACATTAAACCCAATACAACACTTCTGCTCAATGAATGACTGGCTTGTGATGTTTATGAAGAGTATAAAGGCATTTATAATGGCACTTATGAACGTGTGTGAAGACACTGACTGAGTTCCTGTAAGGTTGTGGGTCTGGATCGGCTCATAACGAGACACACAGAATCATTTTGTGGTGTGATTGATCGCTTTAGAGTCCTGCTGGGAATGTGTGACGTTACCGTTACTCTTAAATGCACTCTAAAATGCCATAAACACCAACAACAAACTGTGATTAGAGTGCAACTCAAGGCTTTGTTTCTGTCCCCCCAAAAAGATTTTACAACGTCTTCTGTGAAGTATAATGTATGTTTAACAAGAATGTCAGTAGCACTTTGGTGACCTTTGACATCCAGTGTATAGAAAATAACATTTTTTCAAAATATCAGCTTGGTTTGTTCTACAGGAGAAAGAAAGTAATTTAGGTTTGGAGGGAGATTTCCACACTGCTTCAGTCCACCAGTTAACATCTGGAGAAGACAGCATGAAGACGTTTTATACTTCAGACAGTGAAGTTTTTAATCGATGCATCTCTCCAGATCTGATGAAGAAACAAACTCATCCTAAGCTCGGACGGCCTTTTGGGTGTGATTCCTGTAAGATACCATCAGCGAGTGTTTAGAAACAGTGCCCCTGATATCCTCTGAGAAATGCTGCACCAGCAGATTATCATCAAGATTTGTACACGCCTCAAAAAAATACTAAAACTCATGTTTTTTTGTGAAAGGGTTGTTTGCATTTAAATAATAAGAATATAATGGCAACAATTTGAGTGGAAAAGTTCATGCCGAAAGTGTCTGTATAATTGCAGAAAATAAATTTCTAAAGCAGGCAATAAAAAAGGAAAGCAGCAACACTATAAACAGACCTTTCAACTTCACACATGCCAATTTCCACTGGAACTGTCATCCAATTAACTACTGGAAACAACACCGCGTCTGGCCATCCTCACCCACACAAATCAACCAATTAACTAATTACATGAATATCTGACGCCGCTGTATTTACCAGCCAATTATTTCTGCTCGACTGCTCAGAGGTGGCGAGCGATCGCCGGGAAGTTCTGCTCCAGTTTCTGACATGACTACAGAGAGAAACTTGCTGGCACAAATGTCGAGAAGAGATTTTCTTCGACTTTAACTTTGCGTGTTGTGTGGGCAGCTGTCTCGTAACAACAGATCTCCTCCCTTAAAGTGGTTTGAATGTCTTCTGTCAACCCGGCGATTACCCACAATCCTCCTTCAAGTGTTATTACAGGATTATAATTTATATCTGCCGCTCATCGCCGGTAACGAGTGAGCAGATGCCAAATGCGTGGGCACCGTGATAAATTCACAATGGGAAGCATTTAGAGTGAGTTTAAGTTAAAAACTATTTGTTTACGCCGTTTGCAGCAATCTTCAGAAATCGTAAACTTGTATTGTGAACAAGCATGAGATCATATGAATTATGGCACATTCATAAGTTAACATTTACCAAGATTAATTATTGCTGCAAAAGAAATCTTCATTGTTATTTTAGGACACAGAGCATTACTACTGTGGCAATGAACTGAACCTTATTGTTACCTCACAATGAGTTCGTGTCATTCAAAAATGCAGCACAGAAGCAGTCATAAGTAGTCCAGGTATATTTGTAGCAATAGACAACAATGCATTGTATGCATCATATTTTCTTTTATGCAAAAAATCATTAGGATCTTACGTAAAGATCATGTTCCATCAAGATATTTTATAAGTTTACTACCGTAAATATATTAAAACTGAATTCTGATTAGTAATATAGATTGCTAAGAACTTCATTTAAAAGACGTTTTCTCAATATTTAGGTTTTTTGCACCCTCAGATTCTGTATCTAAGAAAAATATTGTCCAGACATCAATGGAGAAATTAATTATTTAGCTATAGCTAGACATATGTACCCTTATGACTGGTTCTGCGGTCCAAAGTGGCATATTGCAATGTTTCAGTATAAAAGGTAAATATTGTATCATTTGGAGCATATAAAATAATTCAATATTTTTGCATTAAATATTTAAAAATCATCTACAGTGGCTGTTCAGTGGAAATATAAAAGTAATTGTTAGTGTTATTTTTATCACACGTCCTGCCCTCCGCGTGTGTGTTTCCACCTGTGGTGTATGTGAATGTACAACACACCTCTGTCACCGAACACACACATGCAGTTCAGCCCGCGGCCCTGACCCATGAAACCTACAAAAGACTCAATTACTGCAGCGCTCCCCGACAGCCCCGGCAGTGTAAGTCCATCCCAAACCTCTAATTTCTAATTACCGCCGCCTGAGGCCAGGTGAAAAGCCAGCGCTGATAACATCTTCCCTTCTACCTGTAGCCAAGCAGAAAAACACGCATAATTACACTCTTCCTGCTGCTGGGGTGTGGAGGTAAGCCGTGCCGGCGGATCGCTCAGGGCTCATTTGGGCAAGCACTTCCACGTCGGGTGATATTTAACATTCCTTCAATACACACGGATTGGGTTTGTGTCGGTCTAAACAAACACAAAAACACAAAGATCCTCTGGAGTGTATTTCTGTCTCCTGCAGAGCATGTGAAGGGTTTAAAACACAGGCGGTGTGATCGCTCATATTCACACACCGAATTATCTGCTTAAAAACACATTTAGGAGAGCGCAGATAAGACTCTGGATGGGATTTGGAAAAAAGGGATTTTGATAGAAAAAAAAAAAAAAACAAGAGGTAATCCCAATTCATCTAAAACCCTTCAAATAATAGAAAGGGACAGAAGATTTACAACTCCACATTTATATTCTAATCATTCAAGCTTTAAAACTGAATATAAACATTACATGCATAACAGCTACTGGGTTATTATAACACTCTACAGTCCATAAATTCATCATTTCAGAATAAACACATGCTTTAAGGGGAGAAAAAACAACAACATTTGGGGTCTTTGCACATTATTTACTTCATAGTAGTATCTTAAGGGTATATATTACTACTCCAAGCTACAAATAAGCACATTTTAGGAGTAGATAAGGTACAGATGTGCTTTTTATTAGCAGTTATTAATATTTTTATTATTTTTTTGTGTCTTGACATTCATGTTCAGTTTTAAAAAGGATGCAGATAAACAGCACTCAGACTGGACATAGCAGAATACCATGAATTATACACAGGAACAATGATGATGAAAGAAACATTGCTATTTTTTATGAATTATTTTATGATTATGAGTAGACACCGCCAGAATAGCTTTTTGGTAGCTTTCGTGACCCACACAGAGGTCATAAGAGCTGTGTGTTAAAGCCTAACTGGTCAAGCCACGTTTAAAGACACTGTAAAATACACAATCGATGGCACACATTCTATAATGGGGCAGGTGATGATGCTGCTTGACAATCATAACTGATCCACTCTTTTATATAAACAATACTGATGTGTTCTGGTCAGTCCTAATACATTGCCTTTAGGTGTCTTTTATTATATTGCTGCTTGCCCCTGTGTGTTACAGTAATGTTACACCAATGTTCCTGAGAATTAACAAAGACGTTACAGTGATGTTACGGAGATGTTACAATGCTACAAAGACATTACACTGATGTTATACAGATGTTTTCGAGATTTTACAAAGAAGCCATTACAGTGATGTTACGGAGAAGTTAAAGTGATATTACACTGATGTTTCTGAGATTTTACAAAGAAATTACAGTTGTTATAAAGCTACAAAGACGTTAAAATGATGTTACGGAAGTGTTACAATGCTACAAAGACGTTACAGTAATCTTATACGGATGTTTCTGAGATTTTACAAAGATATTACAGTGATGTTACGGAGATGTTACAATGCTACAAAGACATTACACTGATGTTATACAGATGTTTCTGAGATTTTACAAAGACATTACAGTGATGTTACGGAGATGTTATAAAGCTACAAAGATGTTAAAATTATGTTACAGAAGTGTTGCAATGCTGCAAAGACATTTTTGATGTTATTCGGATGTTTTTGAGATTTTACAAAGACATTTCAGTGATCTTACGGGGAAGTCAAAATGATGTTACACTGACATTTATGAGATTTTACAAAGACATAACAGTGATGTTACGGAGAAGTTAAAGTGATGTTACACTGACATTTATGAGATTTTACAAAGACATTACAGTGATGTTACGGAGATGTTATAATGCTACAAAGATGTTAAAATGATGTTACAGAGGTGTTACAATGCTACAAAGAAGTTAAAGTGATGTTACACTGATGTTTCTGAGATTTTACAAAGACATTACAGTGAAGTTACGGAGATGTTACAATGCTACAAAGATGTTAAAGTGATGTTATAGAGATGTTTTCGAGATTTTACAAAGACATAACAGTGATGTTACGGAGATGTTACAATGCTACAAAGATGTTACAGTGATGTTACACTGATGTTTCTGAGATTTTACAAAGACATTACAGTGATGTTACGGAGAAGTTAAAGTGATGTTACACTGACGTTTCTGAGATTTTACAAAGACATTACAGTGATGTTACTGAGATGTTACAATACTACAAAGACGTTAAAGTGATGTTACGTAATTATTTTTCTTTTCTGTTAAAAAGTATTCTTGTAGCTTCATAAAATTATAGTTGAACCCCTGATGTCCCACATATTTTTTTACCCATCTCCATGCTATGTTTCTGTACCTTGATAGTGTCAGGATAATTGCTGTCTATGGAGGGTCAGAGAGCTCAAAAATATCCTAATATGTGTTCCGAAGATGAATGAAGGTCTTACAAATTTGGAAAGACTTGAGAGTGAGTAATTAATGACATAATTTACATTTTTGGGTGAACTATCCCTTTAACGTCACTTAAGATCACATTTGCTCTGTTTCTCAGTCGTGAGGATTGTTGTGAAAGCTTATTGGTAGCTGGACTGCTCAAGTCCAGCCCGTCACTCACCGTATGCCGCCACTTTGATGAGGAGGGCTTGAAGGCCACTAGATATGATCTCTCTGAGCAGCTCGGCCTGGTCTCGACGCCACAGGTACGCCAGCGGCTGGAGCTGCAGTCTCACACACCTCCAGAGAGACAGAGAGACATCACAGGTGTAGAATTAGGGCAGGATGCTAGGGTTATGTCCCTACCAACGTCCAGCCACTACCAAATTGCCCCTAGCAATAATTTTGATCAAACTATAAATATTTATGGACAGTTTATTTTGACAGTTTTAACAGGACGATCTAAATGTGTGATATCACTGATATTACCATAAAAGTTAAAGTAAATAAACAGCACATTTAAAACATGGGCAGAGTAAGAAAGCAAGGAAGTCATGCACTGGACAAGAGGCAGAGTGGCATTTAGAAGACAGCAGTGTAAAACAGTTAAAACAAAAATTTCACTGGGGACTTTTCACTGTCAGGGGAGCGAGCCCGGGAGTACGGTGAACCCCGAACCCTAGAGAAATAAACCCTAGTGGGCAGAGGTTCAAGGATTGGCTCGGTCCCAGATTGCTCCCCCGGAAGACGTGAATTAGAATAAGGTGGAGAAGGGGAGGAGGAGGGATGCTAAAGCGAGATGCGGAAGGGGTGCAAGGCTAAAGTTTATATATGCACAGGAAAAGACGTGATTGGGCGCGAGTAGGTGGGAATGATTAGCAGATTAGCTACCAGCCGTGCGGGATTTATTACGTAACGCGTTGTTTGCAAAACGTCCACTAAGTTTGAAATACAGTGTTTGAGAAAATAAGCAAACGGAAAAAGAAAGCACACTCTTTATCTATTATTAGCTCTCTATATAAATCATACTGATAAAGAGACAAATGTTGTGTTGAAAGATGCACAATAAACAAGTCATTATACATTTTGAGTAATTATTATCTCTAAAGCATAGCCTACAAACATAAAATACTCTGAATTATAAATTGTATTTGTGAGCCTGAAGCACAGAAGCCTTTATCAGCAGCACAGGTATATTTGTAGAAATAGACAACAATACATTGTCTTGTTGACAAAATTATAATTGTTTCATTTATGACAAAAATCATTAGGATAATAAAGTAAAGATTATGATCCATGAAGATACTGTGTATATTTTCTACTGTAAATATTTAAAAACTTCATTTTTGATTAGTAATATGCATAGCTAAGAACTAAAGTCTCCAACTTTAAAGGAGATTTTCTCAATTTTTACCTATCATAACAAACAATTATTTATTCAGTTTGGATGTTACGATGTACAAATCTTAAATTCAAAACTAACCCTTATGACTGGTTTTGTAGTCCAGGGTCACATATTATACGTCCCCAACAATGTCAAAAGCAAACCTAGGCCCTTTGAGAGAAATACAAAGCAAACTAAGCAAGCGTGGAAGAGGATATGGATGGATGTGAAGTGAAAACAGGGCGGCACTCCGACACCACTTCAAAGACAAATGAGTGCTCTCTCTCTGGCTTGGCAGAAGGCCACGGCTGAGCTCGTGTGACTCGCTGGACGCCCGCTCTACGCCAGCGTCACAGGTTAGACCGAGCGCTCGGGTGATTAGGGCGATTAGCACGATACCGTCCTGCCCTGCAGCATTACAGGCTGTCAGGTGTTCAGATGGGGTTACACCATTGACCCCGCGGTATCAGCGCAGGAACAATAGCTGACTGACAGCTCAAATGAGCCGAAGGAAAAACTGCTGCAGAGACCAAGACTGAGCTGTGTCCAGGTGAAAAACACTCACAGCATGTTCAGAGAGTTTGTGCTATCTACTAAACTCTGTAACACTTTTACTACATTGATTTGTTTGAGCAAATGTCTGAAACAACCTCTAGAAGGAGTCACAGTCTCTCTGGCTGATCAACGAAAGACAAGAGCAGTGTTCAAGAAACAGCCCATAGCAATTTCATTTAATGAGACTTAATAAAGCTCATAAAACAAGATTCGTTGAACATGAAAGTGTGACATATCTCATTATTAATTGTGCAACTGCTTAAAAGCTTGAGCTTTTTTAATACTTTTATTTATTGAGGATGCATACAATTTATCAAAATTTACAGTAAATACATTTTTTTTTACATTTATGCTTCAAATATATGCTGTAAATTTGGAATTTCTATTACTATGTGAATCCTGAAGAATATAATGCATCACATTTAAATTGTTTTCAACATTGCTAATAATCAGAAATGTGTGTTGAGCAGTAAATCAGTATATTATTACGATTTCTGAAGATCATTCTGAAGACACTGAAGACTGGAGTAATGATGCTGAAAATACAGCTGAACATCACAGAAATATGTTACACTTTAACAGATTCACTCAGAAAAGGGCTTTTTTACATTATAATATTATTTCACAATATTACAGTATTTATGATCAAATAAACGCAGCTTAGATGAGCAGAAGAAATTATTCTGGTCATAAGGGTACATTGGTTGAAACTGATATATACAGCATACATTATCTGAAAACTGACATAAGCTTCCTATTTATGTTTGGTTTGTTAGGATAGGACAATATTTGGAGATACAATTATTTGAAAATCTGTGCAAAATGGTGCAAAAAAAAATCTAAATACTGAGAAAATGGGTTTTAAAGTTGTTCAAATGAAGTCTTAGAAATGCATATGTATATATATATATATATATATATATATATAAATGTATTATTTTGATCCATACAATGTATTGTTGTCTATAAATAAACCTGTGCTGCTGTGCTCCAGAGACACGTTTGAGCTTGATCATTAGTACTAGTGTAGTAATACAGATTCTAATACAGTATCTCCATCTGATGATAGCTTCATGGCAAAAACAAAGAGTTATATATATATATATTCCTGGTCATACTTGCATTATGCATCTTATTAATTTTTTATTAATTTACGTATCCAAAATTATGCACGGTTCTGCACGCTAGGCACAAGGCATTGGCAATTATATAATGGAGTCTATTAAGAGTCCTTCACCTGTGAGGAAGGGAAAGCAGAAACGAGAGAGAAAGACGGTCCACTTACACATTTTCCACACGTACTCTCTGGTAGTCGGACAGAATGGCCCCGACAGACACGGCCTCAACACGCTCCTTCTCCTGAAGAACGAGAGGAAAGCAAAGCAAAGATCTGAGACGATAGATGAGAAGCTGCAGGTTCAAACTAGAGAGAGTGATCCAGTAACACAGATTAACACCATGAACATATCAGACATAACTCCACATTCTCATGCAATTAATAAACTACTGTAGCTGAAATTACACTATTACATTTAAACAGGGTAAATCTGTAACCTACTACATTACCAAAGTAACCTTCACAACTTTTTTTCACTTTCTGAAATTTACTCGCAGGCCTCGTAGTCAAGCTCTGCTATCAGCTGATTAGAGATTCAAACCAGTCCCTATCAGCTGATCCGACTCCTAAGCTCTCGATTGGAAAATCACAACAAGGCCGCCTTATTTAACCCTTGTATGGTGTTTGGGTCTGTGGGACCCGTTTTCAGTTTTTTCCAAAAGAAAAATTAAACAATTAATTATTTTTTCAACCTGAAATTCATTGGCTTTGGCTTATTTTCTGTGAAGAACATAAATCTGAACAAATTTCTTTCCGCATAATGTATGTAAACGATATATCTATAAACTTTTTAATTAGCATATTAATGTATTTTGGGGGCAACATGTAATGAAAAAATGTTGTATTTTTCAAAATTGATAATAAACATGCATTTAGCCTTGGTGTCCTCATATGAGGACATGACATCAATGTCCTGTTTCATAACAAAATCACATTTTGAGTAGAAATCCCCCCCAAAAATTATTGAGATATTGATTCATCATAAATTAAAAATTTGTCAATTACAAAATATTTAAAGTAAAAAATTACCATCTTTAAATAGGAGTGTTACATGTCAGCCATTTCTGAAGACCAAGGAGAGGGAGTGATCATGGTGAAACATCCTTACAGGACATCTAGACTTAAAGCTGTGACATGTAGAGTGTCTCAGAGAAATTTACTAAAATATAATGTCCTCATATAAGGTCGCATGGTTTTAGGAGGTTACAGAGTTAATGGCACTGTTTATTTATTTAAGCAAAATGATGTAAACACTGCATACTGTGTTAACTCTGACTGCCCTAAATACTACACAAGAGACATTTCCTTCACACACGATATGAGCTGCAGTAGTTTCTGTCCACTAGTGATTGACAGGATATAATCGCCCCGGATCGTAGAAGCCATCGGCTGACTTTTATCAGCCAATACCGATTATTAGCTGCTGTATCGGTACATTCCCAATATATTCTCCACATGATCCTCTTAAAAACTGAATGTGTGTGAGTGGTGGTCAAACTTCAGACATGAACGCAGCATCAGTGCTGGAACGCCGCTCAAGTGCTGTCAGACGCTCATGCCTTTGGCAAACACAGATAAGGCCTATCATTTTCCATCAGCTCTAAACAAGATTGAGCAAACTACATTAGGCAGAAAATACAAACAAATTACAAGAGCTTTAGGCTACACTCTTTATCTGGCGCTGAGACTGTGTGTGTGTGTGTGTGTGTTTGTCCTGCCTTTACACACACATCTGACATGATCTGAGTCTCGTTCAGCTGCTCCCAGGAGGCAAACAAACAGCAACCTCACGCCGTGTAAATATGAAATCAAACCCTGTGTGTTATTTTGTTCCACAAACAAGAGGAACTTCTGATGAATCTTCACACTGCGTGTGTTACACACAAGCCTCTTCTGACATCACAAGAAGCTTTGAAACGGAGAAGAGAATGACATTCAGTCATTGTTCACTAACAATAAGGCCTGTGCATCGAGGACGAATCAATTCAATTCACTGGGTTTGGATTCAATTTAAAAATGAGCAAATTCAGAACAATTCAATTTGACCTGATTAACAACAACTAAATGCATTTACTGTAGGAATCTGTGTTCTCCCAAATGCATCTTAGACAAGACAAAGAAAACGAACTTCACCAGACCGTTTGAGTCAAGACACTACAGGCAAAAACACTGTTTGGTCTGTTTTGCTTCCAAAACATGTCTCTTCTTTCAGGCTAGAGGAAAGAAAAGTATATGTCATTGCAGTTTATCTATTTGTGTCTGTAGATTTCAATTAAAAACATAATTAAACACCTTTTTTGTCAATTTCACTCTTACTACCAAGGTCAAAATATGTTTGCTTTTCTCTGTTCAGTGTTTTCTGTAAATCCGAAAACCTTTCAATAATGTTGATAAAATCAAACAAAAATGATGAAGATGGCTTTACCAAATCTCAGATTTTTGTGCTGAAAAATGCATGCCAATTAGTGCATTCACAAACAATCCATCACAGGCCATCCTATCACTAGATCCCACTTCCTCTGCGATTAATCAGTAAAGGTGCTCGTTTGGCGGACTGTCCGGGGAACAGGCAGGGAGCCCGGCGGACCCAGAGCCCGAGGAGATTTACCCCTGGGAGGAGAGGGTTGAGTGATCCTCAGAGTCCAGCCTGGTCCCTGCGTGTCCGCCGGGAGGAAGTGGTGGGTTATTGGAAGTAGCAGAGGAGTAGATAATGAAATAGCTCGGAGCTAACCAGTGACTCCGAATAGTTAGCCGTGGCGGGAAACTTCTGACTGGAGAAAAAACGGCCTGGCCCCAGCTCTGTTGGGATGAGAGGGGAATCAAAAAATGAAGATGCCAGAGAGAGGAAGAGAGCGGTATTTAAAGCGGAGTAAAGAGTCCTGATAGGGTAATTAGTAATGAGGAGATTGTTAGCAGCTGGTGAAAGTTCATATGTACTCCTCCTGAAATATCTGATCATATCTGATCTTCTGACACACATCTGATCTGTTGTCTCACCTGTTCACCTGCCGTTACTGTTTACAGCATGTTCTCAAAAACAGCATGAGTTCTGTAATTACGCTCTAAAAATGAATCTGAAGATCTCAGCAAGAGTAAGTGATGAAATCCCATCAAAGCCACAAATACAGGCAAAGAGATATCAGCTAATTCGATGGTTGCTGCACAATGACTAAATGTAAAACAGTCTAAAAAATGTTTGACATTTTGTCAGATTTATTAAAAAAAGAAAAACTGAAATATCACATGGTCGTAAGTATTCAGACCCTTTGCTGTGACACTCGTATATTTAACTCAGCTGCTGTCCATTTCTTCTGATCATACTTGAGATGGTTCTACACCTTCATCTGAGTCCAGCTGTGTTTGATTATACTGATCGGACTTGATTAGGAAAGCCACACACCTGTCTATATAAGACTTCACAGCTCACAATGCATGTCAGAGCAAATGAGGATCATGAGGTCAAAGGAACTGCCTGAAGAGCTCAGAGGCAAGACACAGATCTGGCCAAGGTTACAAAAACATTTCTGCTGCACTTAAGGTTCCTAAGAGCACAGTGGCCTCCA
>JAUCMS010000031.1:15301221-15315065 GCA_032357445.1 Enteromius radiatus | reverse complement strand
CGAGGGCCGAGTTTTGCCACGGCAAGCTCCACTCACATTTTCTTCAGGAAATGTACTATCTAGTTATTATTATTATTTCAATAATCATTTCTGCTGTAGAAGTACAGTATCTTAATGATAATAATCTTAATGATTTTTGGCATTTAAAAAAAGGATAATTTTCACCTACGTATACAATGTATTGTTGTTAATTGTTACAAATACAGCTGTGCTGCTGGGACTGCTGCGGTGCTCCAGAGACACAGATGGGATCATCCAAGAAATCCTGATTTTAAAGCTGATATTTAAACAGGTTCTTCTCAGGACCCCTGATGAGTTTGTACCTCACACACTGGTAAAAGCTAATGATTTAGTACAGAAGCACGGTGACAGAGCGGAGCGGTCCTGAAGCTGAGGTGAGTGTGACGGGGTCAGTTGTGGATGTGTGTCTGACAGGCTCCGGACGCTCGCTCGGGGGAACAGATGTTGGAGGAGACGGTGTGATTATCGTCAGGCCGCTGACAGGAGAGGGTAGTGGCTGGTAATTACACGCCGTCCCCCGAGAGAGGGATGACACTAGGAGCACAGGGGCGTAATTAAAACCCCAGAAACAGTTGTTAATAGGCCAGAAGATGAAGGTAGCAGCAGCAGGAGGGGTCAGAGAGGAGATGCTCCTCCTCCTGCAGCATCACCTTCACAAAAACAGTTTAACAAGAAATCTCTATAGTCAATACACTTTTTTTTCTAGATATGATCAGCTCTAAGAAAATTGGTTAATTGGCTTAAATGGTTAAATTAAACACTAGAAATCGCAGCCAGGGTTATTATAGTTAACTAGCTCTGAAATAAAAAAAAGTTTCCTGAAATTAATATTATTTTTGAAGTTTTTATTAATAGTTTAAGTAGTTTTCTTTATTATTATCCTGTTATATTTCATGCTTTCATTTTAATTTTAAAATAATAGCTTAGTATGTTTATCATTTTATTGTGTTTTTGTCACTTTTGAATATGAAGACAGAAAGCACTAAGAAAGTAAAACAAAAAATAAAATGTAGAATTATTCTTCTGAATGGTAGCCAGGGTTTTGCTTGTCCTGAGAAGTTTCAGGATGTTTCTAGGGTTTTGTATATTGTTGCTATGTGGATTCCAGAGTGTTGTAAGTGGTTGCCATGGTGTTGTTAAGGTGTTTTGAATTGTTGCTATGTTTATAAATTCTTGCTATGTGGATGCTAGAGTGTTCTAAGTGGTACCAGGGTGTTGCTAGGGTGTTAAAAATTGTTGCTATGTGGATGCCAGAGTGTGCTAAGGGGTTGCCAGAGTGTTATAAATTATTGCTATGTTTATGAATTGTTGCTGTGGATGCTAGATTGTTCTATATGGTTGCCACGGTGTTGCTAGGGTGTTATGAATTGTTGCTACAGTATGTGGATGCTAGAATGTTTTAAGTGGTTGTCAGGGTGTTGCTAGGTGAATAGGATATTACTCTGTAATACTCTTGCTAAGTGTTTTGCTCCTGGCCGGTGTTGGAGTCCCGACTCTCGTGTGTCTGTGGATTCAGTGTTTATCTGTGAGTTGACTGTTTCTGGTGAAAATGGTGTGTCTGATCACTGAATGTAATGTCCGTCTGGAGTTCAAACACTCGTCTCTAACACTCACTGCTGGAGGTTTGACCCCTTACTCTGAGCACTAGTGCTAGTACTAGTCTGCCAATAATCTTTTGCTATTGAGAAGCAGAAGTAGGAAGGCATGTGTCGAGTACTCTGAGATGAACAGCAGAGTGCAGCATGGCTGTCTAATTAGAGCCGGAGTCACAGCAGTGTGCAGCGAGACGTTGAGGCTCAGATAATGCCTAACTTCAGCAGTAAATGCTGCTTCCGCTGCCGAGGAGAGTCCCGCTGAGCATCACACTCAACACCCACCCAGATAAATGGAGGGATCTTGGCAGGACATATTTTTAGCATTAACTCGCTGACCCAAAAAAATGATGTCCACAAAATGAAAGCCCACGGGAAGCTCGGGGAGGAGGATCCGTTTGCTGTTTTTCTGTGAGAATCAAAGAAAGAACCCTAATTATCAATGACTGCTCTAGAGTCGGCTAAAGATAGGGACGCTGGTGCATGTGTCTTTAAGCTGAATTACCCATCAGCTCTAACCAGAAACACCAGTACATACTGCACACTGGCTGTAGAGACCAATGCATTCAGAAGTGTGCTTCACTGTCATATGACTTCATTCCATCTCACACCATCTCACGGATAAATATGCAGCACAATGCTTTGTGTAGTAAAGAATTGATGAGTACTGCGATTTATACTGAATGTGACAAGATTTATGGCTTTTATGAAACAGCAATATTTTACAATTGTCTGTTTTAATAAATGATAAAACTCTGATCAAACAGTGAGCTGTAAATGTTCTTCTGTTACAGACGTAGGATTTTGCAAGGTGGTTGCTACAAGGTTGCAGAAGCAATCTGAAGGGTTTCCTGGGTGTACTCAATTGTCACTATTAGTTTCTAGGGATCTAGGGGATTCATAATGGTCGGAGTGTTCCTAAGTGGGTGTTCTGAATTGTTACTAGGGTGGTGCTAGAGTGTAGTGAGTGGTTGCCAGGGTGTTGCTAGGTGGGTGTTCTGAATGGTTGCTAGGGTGTTCCTAGGGTACTTTAGGTGGTTGCCTGGGTTTTGCTAGGTGGGTGTTCTGAATGGTTACTGGAGTGTCATTAGGGCTTTTTGAGTGGTTGTCATGCTGTTGCTAGGGTGTTGCTAGAGTATACTGAGTGGTTGCCTAGGTGGCTGTTCCGAGTGGTTACTAGAGTGTTGCCAGGGTTTTTTGAGTGGTTGTTGGAGTGCTGCTAGGTTGGTGTTCTGTATGGTTACTAGAGTGTGGCTAGTGTGTTCTGAGCAGTTGCCAGGGTGTTGCTAGGAGGTTTCTAGGTTATTGTTAAGAGGTTCCAAGGATGCTCTGAGTGGTTACTAGGTGGTTGCTAGAGTGTTTCATGTCATTTTCAGTGTGTTGCTAGGTGGCTTTTAGTGATATTCAGCTCTGAGGGTGTTGCTGGGCATTTACTATTTCAGTTTTTCTACTTCAGAGTTTCACATTTTATTCAATGTGTTACTAGCGGTTTCTTTGTAATTGTTTGTGAAATTCACTAGTGATTCTGAGTGACAATTGTTTCTATGTCAATCTCTTCTCGAGTGTAGTATGAGCAGGATGAGTGTATGTTAATCTGAATGTAGGCACGGTCACCTCAACATTTCGTCCTGCAGTAAATATGAGTAGTTCAGTCATTGCAGCTCCATCGGATCGTCAGGCCGTGAGTGAATCACTGAGCAGTACGAGTATCTGCACTTCTCTTCCCAATCTCCTGTTGTTCATCGTCTCTATTTTCATGACTTATTTACTGTTGTGTGAGGTGTAAATATTTCATGTGGCAGACAGACAGTTTTCCCAAACTCTAACGAGAGCCTGTGGAGCCGTCTTCCTGGACGTTTGATGTGATCGCATTTCATTTTCCAAAGGGTCCACAGGGTCAAGGATGCATGGCGCTGAAGAAATTCTGAGGGTCAACTGGTCAGGTGTGGGTCAGAATCCAAAACACACCGTGTGCTCGGGGTCAGGGATGCAGACTGGCAGTGCAGGCCGATCAAACTTTGACAGGCCGGCCTCAGCAAGCCTTCATAGGCGCTCGCTCAGTCTGCTTTAACACAGTGCTAGCTCATTATGCTCCCGTGCATTTCTCAGCCTTTAGCCGTATTAACACACTCTGATGCGGGTGCCTAGCTGAATCGCCCTCCTTTTGCTCTGGCTAATTTTGTCGAATCAATACGAGCTTCCCCTTGAGCGGAAACAGGCTGCATAATCAATGTGAATAATAATTGATAAGCGTTCTGTGATGTGTCGATTTTAGCGTGCGGATCCATGTTGAATGAGGCTAATTGGATCAGGTTGTCGGGGTGAGGGTTAACAGGAGTGGGGCCCCTGAGGACCCGACCGGCTACAGAGTATTACCCACAGCCCTCGAGAGCAAAATCATGTGAAAAACACAGCAGCGGAGCGTCAGAATTGAGGTAAATGTATTCTACAGGCGAGAGGTGAGCGGTTCTAGATTCACCGGGGGATTGGACAAAATTTCAATCTGAGGCCAGTCATGTGATGATGCTCAAGGCTTATACTTACACGGCACTAAACGGGCTGATATATGCATTCTCTGACATTTCAAAATAAATCCTGACTCATCAAAAACCTCACCAAAATACTGTATGCTATATATGTAGTATTACACTTATGTGCTAAGAGGCGGTGCTGAATGGTAAATAGTACAGAACAACCTCAAGAGCCTTAGCGATATTATAGAACTGATATATTTTAAGGACAGAAGTGCTGCTGATCAGCAGTCAAAAGGTTGTATGGAATAAATAAGATTTTTCCCCCTCTGCTCATCAGTACTACATACAGCACTAATTATCATACTATTTACGGTAGTCTAAATACATTGAACATTATGAAATATTAGTATATTATTAATATTATTATTTTTTTCTAAGTCAATATGTTATAAAATTTAATTTATTGTTGTGCAAGAAATATTTCTGTTTATTAACAATGTTTTTGTGGAAGTTATCATTAAAAAAATATATGGTAAAATAAAAAAAATTAAAAATAATAATAATTAATTAATACTTTTATTCATCAAGAATGCAATAAATTGATCAAAAGTGCCAGGAAAAACATTTATAATGTTACAATGCATTAAACATTGGGACAGAATGAAAATAAAAACACATGGACATGATCAAACATAAGCACACGAAGCACATGACGGTGTAACGACCTGGTCACTTCACTTCACTGCATTTAATAAATGCTGTTCATTTGAAATGTCTGTTTTCATCATTGCTAATAATCAGAAATGTTGTTAGTATATTATTCTGATTTCTGAAGATCATGTGACACTGAAGACTGGAGTAATGATGCTGAAAATACAGCTGAACATCACAGAAATACATTACACTTTTTCCTAAATTCACAGAAAATAGTTATTTTAAATCACAATAATATTGATTTTTTTTTTCAGTCTTCTGTTTTAAAAAAATCTCAGTTATTCCAAGCTTTTGACAGTAGTGTAGATCACCATTGGAACACCACACTGACCAATCAGAGCGCAGCAGCAGAATTATGTGCTCTGAAAGTGACAAATGTCTCAGTTGGCTGTTTAAGAAAGCTGATGGTGTATTTCGGAGATTCTGCTCTGTGTCGTGCATGGTCAGTGCTTTACTAGTGAGTCATTGTTGTGTTCCTAAACCGCTATGGCATGTTGCACGGGTGTTGACATGATGAAATATGGCTCTAGGTCGGGTACATGCCAACGCTTTAGGGAAGTAATTAACAGCACATAGAAGCTTTTCACCCCCAGCTGTGATTTCACTGCATCCGGCCCGCCTCAGATGACATGTACATGAGCGCCTCCGCATGCACTGATGGATCAGAGAAATAAACAGACAGGCTTCTGCCTCGTGACCAGGTGACTTAAAGATGGGCAGCAGATGACCTTTGGAGAAAGCTTCGCACGAACCTAACTAATGTGCTCTTTATTTATAGAAGGTATTTATAGAAGCGATTTTCCCGAGGTGATGCTGAGCGAGACGCCACTTCTCATTACCAGCAGGTTCATTTTACAGCTGACTGAACGCAGGGCCCGGGTCACGCCGGCCCCATGTGCTCGGACCCCAGTGTACGGGCGGCCCCTGTAATAATCACAGATTATTTTAGGTTATTTTACAGTTTTATTCACCTCTCACACACTAAATCTTTGAAAAGCTGACTCTCAAACAGCAGAAACACACGCCATACACTAATTCTCACTTCACCTATGCAAACCACAACACAGAACTCTCTATGCAACACGCAGAAATCTAACAGGAATTTGTAGTTTGCAGGGGTTTTTTTCAACTACAAATCCAAGAACTGCACATAAAATGCAAAATACCATTTAAAATATCACTAACACACTATCTCAAAAGCAAACATTTGCAGACACCAAGAAGTGTGTGTTGCGTTTTGCAAAGTGCGGTAGCACGTTATTTTACAGTCCAGTTCCTCATGTAAATACTATTGTAGTAATGACAATAACTACGTAATAACTAGGTACTAATCCTGAACCGTCCCCTAAACCTACTCCATGCAGTTATCTTATACTTTCTTGTGTAAGTATACTGTAAGTACATCATTAGGACATTCAAGCACACACACTTTTTAAGATTTGGTTTGTGCTTCTGCTGTTTGGGAGTCAGCTTTCACAGCTTTCTGTAATAATATGGCAAAGGTGTGCCTGTGATATTTTGAATGGAGTGATTATTAAAATTGTGCACTATATGTGTTGGACATTGCTGCGCAGGACACTACAGGTGTAATGTAACTCCCGCTCAGGTCAGATGTTCTAGTCCTCCAGACGTCACAGTGGTGTCCGCGGAGCGTGAAGGTGTCCTGACCTCTCTCCTGTGCCTCATCACCCTCGTGACGATCCTCCAGGCCTCTGCAGTCATCACAGCCCGGGGACAGCGGAGGTAATGTCAAACCAAAGACAAACGCTGGAGTCTAGAGCTCAGAGCGACCGCTAACCCTACAAAGACAGCTCAACAGAGTACAGACTGATGAGGATTACTGGACATTCTTCATTGAGTTTAGAATTGAGAAAGAGAGACCTTTGTTCCTAACCCTATAAAAGCTTCTCTATAAAAATCTGACACCAGCCAACCAATGTCTTTAAGCAGCTAAACCCAAAATATGAGGTAAAGACATGTAGACAGTGCAAGTAAAGGCCATAGAACCATTTAATCAGTTCTTAAAATGACCTTTTTATTTTTTCTTGCTGTGAAGAATATTTTAGTCATCTGAAGAATGTTTTTCCGCAATGACTGTTTGTGCAACTGGATGTTAAAGGCTCTTCGTGGAATCATCAATGCCAATAACAAAGCATTTTTTTTACTAAAATAAAAGAACAAACGTGAGATCTACAGTGCTGAAGTATTAGGATGAATATTGCAGACTCTCAAAAGTGACTGGATAAATACCAATAACTAATAATGTAAATGATGCAGAAAGATGGATTATAATGCATATTTTTACATTTTGCATGTATTTTATTTTACATTATGTTTTTAAAAGCAAACACATCATATTATCATTGCTGCTGTGTTCATAGAAATGCTGCCTGCTCAAAGTCTACAGTGATCATGATTCAAGGAGGCCCAGTCAGCCGATGGTTTCCTCAAGAATACTTTGCTCTTCTTCAGCGGTGGTGGTTCTGTTGGAACCCTTGTTTTTAGTGCATCTGGTAACCCAGAGCAGCTCTTTGTTGTCAGCATCTCTACTGGAAATCAAAGCCAGAGCGTTCCTGATCAAAGCAGCCTGAGCGATGACATCACTCGAACTCTGCTCCTCCGCAGGGATTTGTGGGATTGATGCTGCAATGAGCACGAAGAACAAATCACTCCTGGACAGGTGTCAGATGCAAACGCTGCCATAATTGCCATTTCTATGGGAGCCGAATCTCGTTTGAATGTGAGCCGGGGGGTTAAGGGCTCCTTGTATTCAGAGGATTTCTCCCTTAACCAGCCATTTGCTAATAAATTGGCTGCTTTGCCGCAGTCGGATGTGTTTGGTATCGATTGCTTCTGATTTTCTGGTGAGCGGCTGCTTGTTTGAGAGCTGTCTGTCGGCACCTGTCCGCCAGCTGTCAGGTGAGATGATATTAAAGCAGCCCCTGACAGCCGTGGGTAATGACCGCTGATGGAAGGAGGAGCTCCGGCGATTAGCAACACTCCTGAAAAAAAAAAAAAACCTGACCTTTGCTCAGGCCTCTGTGAACCGCTCTGCTTGAAGTCACAGAACAGAAACGCGAAAATAATAATGCCATTGGTCAGAGGAGCAGAGAGTCCCACCCCTAAACTCATGTGATTGGCTGAGACAGACTGACTCGAACAAAAAGATCAAAAGATGTTCATCACAGTGTTTCACTCGTCAGGACATCAAACTGCCAACAACACACCAGAAACTGCTTTCAAATCAGCTTTATTGTCAAAATCCTGTCTCATTAAAGAACACCTTAGCATACTTTTAAAAAGTAGTGTTATTATGAAATAATTTGCAGTACGTTGTGCAAAGTACTAACTGTAATGTTTTCAGACACTTAAATGCACATTATTTACAAATGTATTATCGTTTATATGACATTGTCTGAACGTGTTTTTGCCCCACTTACTGTAAGTATGACTGAAGTACATTTGGTAAAACTGTATTTTAAGGTGTCCATAATACACAGTAAGTATTGCCTAGTAAGTTCTTAGGAGTAACAGTTGTACTTACATGTACTTACCATGTAATAACTAAGTTACGGATCAGTTTGTAATGATGTAGATGTAACAGACAGCTGCTGTTACACATTTGTTACACAGATACTTATGTAACCAAAAAATTGTCACATATGTGTGGCACACTTTATGCAATGTAATTAAAAATCCAAGTACATAGACATAAGCTCAAGTAAGATTGTTCTTAAATGTAAGTGTCTGTGTAACAGACTCGGTGTGTAACAGATGTCTGTTACATCTACATCATTACTAACCGATCCAGAACTTACTTACATGATAAGTATTTTATTCCATGTACGACAGCTACTACTAAGTACCTCTGTATTATGACACCTTAAAATAAAGCATTACCGTACATATTTATACGTACACTTTTATACTGTAAAAGATACAGTAACACCTTATTTTAAGGTTGTTACATGTACTTACTATTGTAATAGTAATAAATTATGCCTAATTACACACAAGTAACCTTAAACTAGGCCCTGACTGTATAGAAAGTACATGCATTTAATGAATGCTATTAATATTAATTAATAGTACTTAAATGTATTATTACACCGTAACAAGGACACCTTAAAATAAAGTGAACCCAAATATACTTTTAAGATTGGAAACACACTACAGACAGAAGTTGTGCTGTTTGACTTCATCATGGGTACAGATAAACTGCAGAATAATCTTCATCTCCTGTCATGAGATCAGAGGAATAATTATCTCCCGTCTCACCATAATCTATATCTGAAAGGATTCATTTTAAAGCGACATGGAGTTGCTTTGTAAAATAACAAATTTGTCTTTCTTTCTTTCTTTCTTTATGTCCGTTCAGTTTTAATGTGATTGTTTTATTTGTATGATGAGTGTTCTGCATATGAGCAGAGGTGTGTGTCTCTCGGCTGTGTTTATCTGTCTGTCGTTCTCTCTGAACTCAAGCTGACGTGACAGCTTTCATTTACAGCCATGGCCGTTTGACATGCATTTCCCTCTCGACTGACAGCAATCTAGATGAGCAGAAACATTAACCTCCTCACTGGACCACTGCGTTCTGACCAGAATTCACTCTTTTTTTTGTTTTTTTTTTTGGCTTGTTTTTATGCTGCTGTCGCTTTTCTGTGTCTGGACTAAAGGAGAAATTCAGAGCAGATTTTACTGTGTCCCTATTATATGTAGTCATCTGTGACTCGCTTTTCTCTTCAGACCGCGTTCAGCTGTATTCAGGGTCCCGCAGAACTGGAAATATATACATGCAAAAAATAGATACATCTATGGGAAAAAGGAGTAGAAACAGCAACATTTGGATTTCTATATTAAATCGATCATTTCATTACGTCTATCATATGTTGTCTATCATAAAAAGTCGCTTGTTTTGTTTTGAGCATCTAAAGATGTCGAGCTGGAGGGAGAAAAACAGTCTTGACACAGACATGTGAAACAGCTTGTCATGTGAAACACTTTCCTTAATATTTATATCCATTTGCACTAATTAGTGGAAAACACACAGATGGTGCAGCTTCACAAACTCTCAGACTGTGAATGTGAATGTCATCGCTGCCAGCAGAAGAGAAGAAGCCTGCGTTTGTCTCTTTATGGCTTCTAGACCTCAATTTAAAATGCGTTTTCCTCTGTTTTTTTTTTTTTTTTTCAGTGGGATTGACGTTAAACGAGTGCTCTCTGATAATGAAAAAGAGGGGTATTAACTAGTGAAACAATAGTACTTAGGTACCATATGCCGTGTGTTAAACGCTGTGAGACAGCTGTAATATGCCAGAGAGCAGAAGAAGACTCCGCTCAGACTAAATGTTTCCAGCCATCAGGAAAAAAAACACTTTTCATGGACTGGCTTCCAGATGGAGGGTAGCAGTGTGTGTGTGTGTGTGTTAGACAATGAATGGACAGTATTAGAGTGACATCTAATAATGCAGCATTTGACATGTGATTTTGTTGCTAATTAAACAGTACCTATGTGTGTGCATACTGTGTGTGTGTGTGTTTGTGTTTTTCAGCTGGAGGTGTGTGAGCTCAGCACTATTATTCCTCCTCTTTCATGCCAAACTGAGACAAAGATGTTTTTGAAAGATTCTGTTAAACAGCAACACAGTCAGACTCACTGCCTCAGTGCTACAGTGGCTGATGACTACAGTAGGTGGTTGTTAGGGTGTTCTGAGTGGTCGCCAGGGTTTTGCTAGGGTATTATGAGTGGTTGCTTGGCAGTTGTTAGGTTTTTTTTTTTCTGAGTGATTACAAGGATGTTGCTAGGCAGTTACTTGGTTGCCAGGATGTTGCCAAGTAGTTGCTAGGCAGTTTTGAGTGGTTGCCAGGATGTTGCTAAGTAGCTGATATTGTTTTCTGAATTGTTGTTTCTTAGTGGTTGATGCTCCAGTTTTATGAGTAGTTGCCAGGCTGGTCTGTTTTGGGAGATTACTAGGGTGTTGCTAGGCATTTGAAAGGTGTTTTGAGTGATCACCAGGGTGTTGCTATGTGGTTGCTAGAGAGATTTTGTTAGGTAGTTGCTAAAGTGTTGTGTGTTGTTGACAGGCTGTTGCAAGTGGTTTGGTCAGAGGAGTGTTCTGAATGGTTGCCAGGAGATTGCTAGATGGTTGTTAGAGTGTTCTGAGTGGTTGCCTAGCAGTTGCTAGGGCATATGAGTGGTTGCTAGGGTGTTACTACAGTGTTCTTAGTAGTTGCTAGGGTGTTGCTAGAGTGTTCTGAGTGGTTGCTTTGGAGTTGAAAGGTAATTGCATGGCTATTATGAGTGGTTGACAAGGTGTTGCTAGGCTGTTATAAATTGTTGCTTTGTGGATGCCAGAGTGTTCTAAGTGGTTGCTGGGGTGTTGCTAAGCTGTTATAAATTGTTGCTGTGTGGATGCCAGAGTGTTCTAAGTGGTTGCTGGGGTGTTGCTAGGGTGTTATAAATGGTTGCTATGTGGATGCCAGAGTGTTTTAAGTTGTTGCTGAGGTGTTGCTAGGGTGTTATAGTGTAAATTGTTGCTATGTGGATGCCAGAGTGTTTTAAGTGGTTGCTGGGGTGTTGCAAGGGTGTTATAGTGTAAATGGTTGCTATGTGGATGCCAGAGTGTTCTAAGTGGTTGCTGGGGTGTTGCTAGGGTGTTATAGTGTAAATGGTTGCTATGTGGATGCCAGAGTGTTTTAAGTGGTTGCTGGGGTGTTGCTAGGGTGTTATAGTGTAAATGGTTGCTATGTGGATGCCAGAGTGTTCTAAGTGGTTGCTGGGGTGTTGCTAGGGTGTTATAGTGTAAATGGTTGCTATGTGGATGCCAGAGGCGTGAGCTGCTGGAACACATTCTCAATAAGCATGTTCACCCGCGGCACAGATTAGCGGTGAGAGGACGGATCGGCTCTGCACACACCTGAGCGGCGTTTGTCTAATCTCTTCTGCATGAATGAAGACTTTAGAGTGATATTAGAGCAAATAATAACACGCCCATCTCCAGGCATCAGATATCAGCGATTGTGAGTTTCTGGCACGATGAATTGACGAAATAATGGGGCTCTGGCAGGCTCGTGTTTACACAACTCGCAGAAGAAGCACGGCGCTAATCCGTTTGCCTACAGGTTGATTCCGGGTTAAAACTGCATCAGGAAATCAGCAGCACTTGAATTTTTCATGCTCGTTTTCCCGCTGAACACACATGAGGAGGCCAGTTGTTTTGGGCTGTGTTTGTTTGGAGCGCGCCGCTGCTAGCCATTTCCCTGTGTTTTCAAAGGCAAGCCGAGCAGCATCAGGTTGACTCCTCTGAGCTTTCATAAAAAAGCTCGGTTATGCTCAGCTCATTACTATAAGATGAGTATTGACTTTGGCCCACAGTCATGAACAGATAAAATGGTGTAAGGTCTCGTCCTAAGCGATTACTCAGAATTACAAATCCTATCCGCATTCCAGCCGAAGCAGGGTCTGATGGCTCCACGCGCTAAAAACACCCGCGTGCATTCGTATTCCCCGGCCGCGCCGCCCACGGGAGCCCAGACGAGCGCATGATGGCATATTCCTCTCTGACAGTTGAGTTTTAATTGGGGAGATGGGTAGACCGTGGGCCGCTGTCACACGGCTGGCGATTTGAGGCTTTCTGGGACAGGAACCTCCATGGGGCCTGTCAAGCCGTCCTGACTCTCGGCGGGACTGCGCCGTGGGTGTCCCTGCTCATTTAGGATTGTGCAGACAAAGCACCAATTAAAATGGGCTTTTAAACAATCGAATTAAACCCCCTGGGCCGATCCGACAGCCCGCAGGCCCCGAGCTGCAGGAAAACTGTGTGATTAGGAATTCCACTTCCAGATAGATCATCTTAATTCTTACCGGCTCTATCAGTGTCTATTTACACGAGACGCCGACGGGACTCTTCGATGCTTGAGATCGCCGTGCTTTTATTTCCAATGCAAACATTTCTAATGCAGCTTACTTGTGCTGCGCTCAGTTTCCGTATTTTATTTTAAAGTGGTTGTTGCCAAATAATTGTGCTTTCGGCGTAAAGCAACGTTGAAGGGCGCTACACATACGAATCATTATCAGGTTGTGTTTACGTTTGAATATTTTACATATTTAATTAACATATATTTTTGCTTTCTCTGCCTGCTACATGAAAAAAAAGAAAGAGTAAACAATAATTTTAATTTCTCAATATTTTTTGCAGTGTTGAGCGCATTAAGCTCAATTATTCAGCACTGTTTTAAATGAGAAAAGCGTTATTGGTAAATATAATATAACATTTGCACACAAAACTAACTTAGTTTTGTTTTTGTATTGTAAATTGCATTTATGTTACTTTTTTTTAATGTTTAGAGAATGAAAATTGTAAAATCACGCAAATCAGTCATTTAATTCAAGTGCAAAATTTTGAGGATAGCAAACCTGATATAACAAAGAAAAAAAATAGTATTTTGGTTTACAGGTCTTCTCAATGAGCATTATTATTATTTTTAGCAGAAATATAAAGTCTGTTTTGTAAGAGCTTCAGGCCTGATCTCGGAAAGCAGCAGCTAATTAGCTGCAAAATAGCTTTGTGTTTAGAGTAGCATCAGAAATAATTATAATAAAAATAATAATAATTAGTTTTGCCTTCGGAGCACTTTCGGACTGAACTGGGATGGAAACAGGACTCACGTCTGATCGGCGTTTATTCATCTGCTGGAGTCTGGCATGAAGGAGCGGCTGTGTGATATTCCTCGCCAAACTGATGAACCCTGCATTTTTAAGAAGAGAGAATGTCTTTAATGTATATTTTAGTCACTCTCCTGCATTCCCCTCATCTTATACATGAAGTCCATATGCCAGTTCCATATGGCCCAGCGCCCTGCCCTGACAGACTGATGGAGAGAGATCATCCATCACCCGCCATACACCGCTCTAGCCCTGGGTGGAGAGAGAGCCTGATCCCTCACACACACAGGCACACTTACAAACACACACACACACACACACACACACACATATGCTCACACACACTGACACACTCAGGAGGTTTGAGACTCGGAGCCA
>JAUCMS010000031.1:15283330-15293962 GCA_032357445.1 Enteromius radiatus | reverse complement strand
TATGGTGGGTCTTGAGATTGACTTACTTGCCTAGGTGGGTCCCGGAATGAAAAAGTTTGGGAACCCCTGGTCTAGAGGCGTAATAGTTACGCTCACCACATTTGCATATACCCGTGCTACTGAAATGAAACAGCCAATCAGAGCAGACCTCCTCATTACTATTCATGAAGCTTCCAAATAAGGAAAAAACAGACTGTTTCATTCTAGGGTCAAATTCTAGGCTTGTAAATGGACCTGGAAAACCGTTTCTGGCCATTTTCCCCCCTTACCTAAGCTACATACCTTCTGTGTACATATCAGACAACGATTTAAAATATTCTCTCGATGCATTCTAGGGCACCTTTAAAGGGACATATTCAAACAGACAGGGGAACACACTAAGAGCCAAGTGACAGGTTTCACAAATAGACAAGACGTATAAAAGAGAGAGTGTCCAATGGAGACTTACATCAGCCCAGCTAACCCAAACGCTCATAATTCACTCTCAGTGTCAGATGTCCTATATCTGACCCGTCCATCACAAGGAGGATGAACACACACATTCATATTCACACACAGTCTCCAGGTCACCTGTCCTGTATGTCTGTGGATTGTGTGGGAAACAGAAAGACGTCATTATACTAAACATGCTGTATGAACACTTTTGAAAATGTGGCTTCAGTATTGAACCATGTTTGTTAGAAATTGAAAAAGCAAAAAGTGTAATGAAGCAGCTGTAGTTGAATATATGAGAGGTGATCCTGGTCTGAACGGGGCTGGCGTCACCTGGCCGGGGCAGGAAGGATTCCTCTCCGCTGCGGTGAGGAGCTGTCAGCACACCAGAGCTCTGATCAAAGCCTGACAGCAGCGCCCGAGGAGACCGACCGCAGCAGAAAACAAAGCCTTCGCTGTCATCCTCACCTCCACTTCATCAAACCAGCACGTGACTGAAGACCAGGCCAATGAGAGCCGTCCCAGAAAACCCTGACACTACAGAACACACTCAGTGATGCTTTCTGGAGCTCGTTTTGACCTCTGTGTTTAGCAGAAAATACCAGATCGCTTTTGGTTCTTCATCTGATTCTTATAAAGAATAAACTGAAATGATTTTGCAGGTATGTTCATATAAATATTTGGGTGTAGGGATGTATTGGAAAGATCTTGTCTTTCCATGATCTCAGGGCTTTTGGGGGAAATTCTTCCGTTTGTTTTTACTTCTATGTGAGTGAGATACTACAGTACAGGGTACATGTGTTTATATACACCTTTAAAGACAAAGTTATTTCAACAAATAAGATTTTTTTCCTTCAAAAGTTGTAGGCCATGATCACTGAGAAACTCTTTAACAAATGAATGTAATTACTGCTGTCAAGTGATTAATTGCATACAAAATAAATGTTTTCTTTGTGTACTAAAATATTTACATGTAGTTATTTACATTCATATAATTCCTATAAGATATAAATATATTTAACATAAAATATATATAATAAATAACATACATTTCTTAAATGTATACATGCATGAGTGTGTGTGTGTGTATATATATATATATATATATATATATGCACATAATAAACATGCACACATTATGTAAACAAAACCTTTTATTTTGGATGCAATTCATCAAAATTAATCATTTGACAACATTAATAGTAATATATTAACAATAAGTTTCTGATTGATAATGGTTTAAAAAGTCATTTCTACACCGCTCTTTGTTGTTGTTGTAAGTGGAGCTGCTGTATTGCAAGAAAATGGTCAGAATCAGTATGTATTGACACTGCATCACATAGAAGTGCATGACAACACTCAGATGAGCTTTAATATGATAATTAATTTGGTCTTAGCACACTAGATCTGATACACATGTAAAGATGAACTGCTGTGAGCATGTAAGGTATGCTGCTGCTGCTGCATGGATAGACAGGTGGTGCTGATGGAGGTGGAGGGTTCAGAGGAACACTATTACCTGATTAATGTGCACATTTGGTAAATTCCAGTTGTTACACAGACGTTGAAGAATTTTCTGTTACTTAGATAACACTTTAGATTAGGCAACACTATTCACTATTAGCTAGTTGCTCATTAGCATGCATATCCCTCATGAAAATCAACCATTGTTTTGTTATGGTAAATGTGCAGCAACTGTGTTTTGGTATATTGATTACACTTTGCATATCCACAGTTCTAATACCACAGTTAAACTATGACCGGTGTAGCAAAACCATGGTTCATTTGTGGTTATCATAGTTTAACTATAGTAACCATGTTTTGTTTGTTTGTATTTACCATTAACCATTTAACATTTTTTTTTTCGTAGCATTTTCACAGTTTTACAGCGTGTGTTTGTGATATTTTGAATGCAATTCTTTATTTTGAGATGATTTGTGTGTGCAGTTCTTGAATAGTGTGTAATCAGCCAAAAAAAACAACAACTTTTTTTAGGATGTTTTTGGCATAAGAAAAGAGAAATGGACAATTTAGTTGGGTAATGCTACAAATACCTGTGCTACTGACTGCTTTTGTGCTCCAGGCTCACAGATGTGTTTCCTCATCTAAAGCGTTGCTGCTGGAGATCAGTTAAAATGGCTCCTGCATCCAGTCAGGTGTGTTTACTAACCCTGAGCATCGGTCAATCTCCTCCTGCCGGCGGTCACTCACCGCACGCTCTCACTTCCCAGGCTTCGCTCTCTTCCCTCGCTTTGTTTCCTACCAATAAATGATGTCTCGTGGGTGTGTGTGTGTGAGACGCTGGCCTGTCAGGACACGCAGCAGAAGACCACAGGAAGGGCAAAGCAGCTCTTGTACATCAGTCAGGCGTCTGACGGCTGAGATGAAGGACTGACAGCTCCGACATCAGCGGCCCTCGCGCTCCACGTGCACACAAATAAATTAGTAATGACGCTTTACCTGTCAGCTCACACGCCCCGGCCTGCCTTTGTTTACCCTCAGCCCAAAGTAGAAGAAAACAGCAGAAAGAGAAGGAAAACACAGACGCATGTGCGCCAGCTGAAAAACTAAAAGCACGATTTGAAAGAATTTTTAATTAGAAAAGGCTACGACAAGCAGCATGTTGAATAAAATGTGAAGTACAGGAAGACTGAAATAGTATTTTTGGGGAAACACACTTCAGTAATCCTTATTTTACAAGTAACACCCTCACAGAACAAAAATAATATATCAGAATAAACTGGAAAAATATAATGCACAATATTCCATAATACATTTCCATATATTAGAAACTAGCTAAAATCTTTCAATATACAGCAGTATATGCACTGATATATATCTATATATATATATATATCATATGTATATGTGACGTAATTGTTAATTTAATTACATAACACATGTAATTGTAATCAATTATAATTAGTTATTTATGAAAATGTTAACAATTAAAGAAGAGGTTACATTTGTTTTTGTTTTGTTTTTTTCACACCCACATACAAATTTAATTGATTTCGTTAATGCTCTAAAATACGAGTTTAAGACACATGCTTATTCAAAAACTATGTTTATGTTATGCATTTCCTTATCTTTTAAGATTGTTTGTTTGTTTGTTTTCCAAGTCAGTATTATCAGAATGATCCCAGAGTGTGCTTTAAAATCCTATTATTTTAATCTTGGACAATAATTTGGACAGTAATCAGTGTTGAGGACTGTAAGGTTATCCCTGTCTGCTTTACATGCTTGAAAATTATTAACAGTTTAAATTTAGAAAAGTACATTTTAATTATTACATTACATAACATTACATTTTTAATAGTGAAATGTGTCATCTGTAACATGTTAGATTTCCATATATTTAGAAATGAAGACAAAGATAAATCTAATATTCAACCATTTGATCCCAGCATGCTTTGCTTCTGACTGTTAATGGAGAGTAAAAATGAAATGCGATAAAATAAATGTAAAAAATTCTGTTTAGCCGAAGGATGATTGTTTGTGGATTTGCGGCAGCGGCTCTACATGTTTCTGCATATCTCCGAGACGATCTTGCGTTCTCTGCGATGGTTTTCATTTCAACATCTCGCGTATCAGATATCAAAATAAATTGAGATGCAGTAATTAAATTTGCAATCAGCTTGCTTTTCCGTTCTGTCGTTTTTAATTTGGATAGTCGCAGTGCAGTAAGCAGCATATTTCTACAGTGAATAAAGGAGCTCTTTCACATATGTGAGTGTTTTAAATCCTTCCACACTCGTTTGGTTGTTGGCTGGGTTTTACTGCGTTCAGAGAGAGCACAGGATGTTTTGAGCTGTAATACACAGACTAAACTTCATTCGAGTCCTCTGTTCCCTCCTGTGAAGAGCTTGTGGGATTGTTTGACCCCTGTGAAAAATAACTGCATTAACTGTGCACTTCAAATCTTTAAAGTCTACTACTAAGTGCACTTTGTAATTGTATAAAAGATTTTTACTTCAAAGTGCATTTTAAATCAAGTTGTTTTAATATATATATATATATATATATATATTTTATTTTGCTTTAATGAAACTGTATAAAACTGTTGTAAGATTAGAATTAATTAAATTGTATAAATTTACATGTTTTTTTGTAGTTTTAGCAATAAAAAAAACTTCACTTAATATAAATTTCAATTATTTAAAAAAATACATATCATAAATAATATGCAACTAAGTGTCTGAAAATGAAATTTTGTTCACAATTCTGTTGTATATATAAAAAATAGTAGGACCAAAAATGATTCAGACACTTGACCTGAGCATGTTCTGCTGAAGTGTTTTTCACCACAGACTGAATGAAGCATTGCTTGGTGATTGGTTAAGCTAAATTAACATCTGACAGCTATTCATCCCAATTCTTTACATGCCTCTCTATCAAAGTTATCTGACATTACCAAGACGAACTTGAGTTGCTGTGATCATGTTGAAGGCTCTGGTGTGTTGATGTTCAGTGCTGGTTCAGTTGTGAGTTTATACAGAGAGAGCACGCTCATTACCGCCACACAGCCGCAGTCTATTTAACCCCTGGTTGAAGCTGATAAAATGTTTATGTTCACTGTAAGGGCTTTATGGACTCCTCAGGCCGTTCACAATCAATGACTCTCTCACCGCAGCTCAGTGTGTGTGTGTTTAATTTCTGGACAGACACTGAACTCTGTGATCAAACTTACAGACAGCAAATGAAACGATAAAGAAATCCAGTGTAGTGTATTTGTGACATTAAACATTAACAGTTTTTAATGAATACTTTTCGGATTTAATCATTAATCAAATTCATTTTAATGATCAATTACATGAATTAATTCCTTTCTCATATGTGTGAAAATCTTCAGTACCTCAGTCATAAGGGTTTATCGCACATGGGCTTTCTGGAGACGCATTCAGCTGTTTCCCATATGAGTTTGTTGTTCAGTATCAACTCGAAACAGCATCAGTGTAATATTTTCAGTTCAATCTGAACAGCTAATTAAAGAAGACGTCTTCAACAGCAGCCGGTTAGATTAGACAGCCATCAGACAATCCTGCATCCCGACATTAATGATTAAACATGCCAAGAGTCAATTACGATGAGCATGTTCCTTTGGCTTTTCTCTCAGTGGAAGCAGTGCTCAGTCGCACAGCCCAAGGCTTCAGTTGAATTTGCAAAAGACAGTGAAGCAACAAAATCTGTGCAAGAACAAGATTTACATCCACATACTGAATATTCAGATACAGCATGTGAAACAGCTGCTTTCTTCTTCCTTGGGTTTGATTTGAAGTGTTCAGTGTCACTCTGATGTGGACCCAGCTCATTCACCGAGCACATGTTCATCTGGTACATCAATGAGATCACACTGAAAAACCACACAAACACACTGAGTTCTTAGAAACATGTTGTTAGCTGGACACTGGTTTGATCCGGACTGATCAGTGTGTGTGTGTGTGTTGTGGATCCAGCAGATGAGAATGTGATTCAAGATCTTTCACAGTAAACACTCACACACTTCCATTCAGCAGCATTCACGCTGGGTTAAAACACAACCCACTTTCAGCCATCCTCATGTTCTGCCAGAATGACCCAAATAGTTCTGACCCAGCTGGATTGGGCTAAATGTTTCAGACAGGTTTAGGAGTAGGCTCAGGGTTAGTACTTATTATTACCCAGTTATTGTAATTAAGTTAAAGGTGCCCTAGAATGCACTGAGAGAATATTTTAAATAGTTGTCTGATATGTACATAGAAGGTGTGTAGCTTAGGTAAGGGGGGAAAATGCCCAGAAACGGTTTTCCAGGTCAATTTACAAACCTAGAATTTGACCCTAGAAGGAAACAGTCTGTTTTTGCCTTATTTGGAAGCTTCATGAATAGTAATGAGGAGGTCTGCTCTGATTGGCTGTTTCTCAGCGTTGCTCATTTCAGTAGCACGGGTGCACTGTTAACTGATATGAACTAACAATGAATGATTGTATTTTTATGAGCTTTGAGTGCAACCAAGAAACACACTGACTGAAGTCAGGGATAAAATATGTATTCTGAAGAATTTACAGGATTAAAGCATATTAAGCTCAAGTAGTTTTGGTGTGAGAGAAAACACTCCAAACACTTGTGTTTTATTAACCCAGATTTCTCTCAAATCAGCGCAGCTTCCTTAACCCGGTGTTTATTAGAGCGGAAGAGTAAGTAGATCTCCCGAAACATCCAGAGATTTGATAACGTGCATAATTGTCTCCTCACTCCAGAAGTGTTCCTGATGGGGCGTCTCTACTTGAACGCTGTCTGTGTTGTTTGTAGCTCTGTGTGTGCAGCGGTGTGAAGAAATCTGATCATACTGAGCTCTGTAACAGGAGCTGATCAAAGCGCTGTGATTAGCTCCGAGCTAAGGCCAGTTTCTGCTGAAATCTTCTTAATGTATTGTCAGGCTAGCATTATTGACAAAACTGCTGATGTGCGTGTGGAGGAGGTGAAGTCAGCGCTCAGGGTTTGAATCTGTGTCCTGACGAACAGGCCTACCGGAGGGAGATCTGTTTGTCTGTGACCTGGCAAACACCCAGCAGCCCATAAGCCAGACATCAGCAGCCTAATGAAGCAGAAACACAGGGTTTCAGAGCGTTTACCTGCAGAAGAGCCTCGTTCACATCATCCTCTGCCACCCGTGAGCTTGTTTAGTAACATCATAAATGTCACAACTGTGATCTCAGTGTGAACTCATTCACTTATTAATGGATTTAAAATGAAAAAGGTATTTCTGAGAGAACAACTTTTTTTTCCCCGAGCAAATTCATCAATGCCGATGATCAAGAAGTAAAAAATATCCTTAAATTCTTGGCTTAGTCGACTGTGTTTGACTAGTTGTGACAACATTTGCTGAATTCACATTTATTAGAATTTGTGATCGAAAAGGTCCTGAAAACGGGACAATATGGTGTAGAAACAAGTCTACATATCTACACAAATCAAGCAAAATGATAAACTTCTACATTGTTATAATGAGTTATATAATGAAGGGGAAGCAACAATATTATTTCCTGAAAAAGTAACCAATCGCATTACTTAGATAGTAATGTTACACAGGACATATCTGGCATGGGCGCGCTTGCTTGTTTGTTTTTGTTATTAAAAAGTTGCATTTCTGGCAACTGTAAAAGCACTTTCACGCCACAAATAAAATGAATAAGCCTCAGGCTGAAGGAAATGTGAGTATAAACATATTTAATACAAACGTGTCAACTGTGCTGCTGTTCTGGACTGCATAAAAAAACAGACACAAGAGATTATTAAAAAAAGAAAGTTTATATAACGTTTTTGCTTATTAGTGTGGTTAAATTGGATCATAAAAGGTCAGTAGTAAAGACATCATTAAAAGTACTTATTTCTGATATTTAAAATATTTCATCATTGCAGATTTGTGTCGTATTATGAGTTTACAATGTTGTTTATTCATCTGACTGCACTTGCAGTACTCCTGATTTCTCTCAACATGGCAACCCCAGAGCGGTCAATAAATACACGAGAAGCAGAGTAACAGAAAAAAGTAGCCTTCTAAATGAAAAAGTAATGCATCACTTTACTAGTCGCTTGAGAAAATAGTCTGATTACATAACTCACATTACTTGTAATATTAATGCTTAACTAAAAATGCAAGCTTGGAGCCACAAGTCATTGGGTTTCAGAATGCATTCTGTTATGTTAGTTAAAAGGACAGTCTAACTATATACTGTATGTATATTTTTACAAAGCAGGGGGAAGCGAGCGACTAGGCCGAAGGTGTTCAGTGCTGAAGTGTAACGTGAGGATTGTTTTTTCTGTCTCAGGTCTGTGGGTGCCGCTGGTATTGAGAAATAACTCCAACCGTACCAGCATCCCTCCAGTATCACACGGCGTCCATCATTTCCTCCGTCTGTCTGCCGGCCTTGACCGTCTCTGGGATGAGGGAATTCCCTAATTCCTGCCTGGAAATGGAGCGGACTGAGAGCAAAGAGAGGGCGTCTTCACGAGAACCCGCAGGCCGGGACTGGGCTCATTCATAACGTGTGCTTTAACTGGGGCGAGCGTGACTTCCCAATGTTTTTACCCATCCGTCAAACGCTGGCGTGGGACAGCTCTCTCGTTTGGGATGGAGCAAACAGAGCTGCCCTTCATTACTTCTCTCAACAGGTCTCCCAGCCGCTTTCATTTCCCGTCTCTGTACGGGGGGATCGCACTTACAGGATTTACATCGCTTCATGCGGCACAAAACTGATTAAAACCACTTATTGTGGGCTCTCAAGAAAAATGGCAGTCGAGCCAACATTCGTATCCTCTGCGGGCTAAATAAGTTTTCCGTGGCCTTTCTCTGGAAGCGGCGCTCTTATTCTTTTACGACGACATATTGTGTCAATTAGTCACCGAGGCCGTTCCCCGGCACGTGCCATAAACTCGCCTTATTCAGTGTCTTCATCACAAGTCTTTGTTTAACATTTATGTTTATTGATACATGAAGATACATTTAAATAATTCAGGGCAAACATTAGCCGTGTGGTGGCTTATTAATAATTGATAGGCTGTGGAATGGGCCATGGCACTCTGGGAATTGATGATATTGTAGTAATGCAGGGCTGCAGCACGTGTAATGGATCTGCCTGCTTTAACTGATGATGGTTATTGTGGCTCAAAGATGCTCCGAAGGCGTTCTGGGGGGGTTTGACTTGCACTCGGCACATAGGAGCTGACACTGCAAATTGTGGCTTTAATAGCAGGGGTTCGTGCGCTCTACTGAGGGCCCTTAATGGACCGCGCTGTGATTAGTGCGAGGAGAAGAAACGCGTGCGGCGATATTAAAGGGAAATCCAAGAGTATCCTCTGAGTTCCTCTGTCATCTCCTGCCTCTGATCTGCTTCTTCTGTGATGAAATCTCATATCCGGTCAGTCATGCAGCACACGTCACATGTGTGCCATTCAAATGCACAGAAAAGATGTATGCGCTATCTGAAGACTTGTCTGAGATACAACTATTTGGAAACCTGGAATCTGAGGGTGCAAAAGAAAAAAAAATCTGAATATTGAGAAAATCTCGTACATAATTAATAAATTAATAAAACACACACTGTTACTCAGCACTTAAATGCATAACAAAATGAATACATAACACTATATACATATACTAAAACACAAAACATCGTATTTCTCTGGGACTGTGTAAGGTATTACAAGCTGAGGCCATTTTGGCTCTGATCTTCAACCCCATAACACTGAATATAACAGTAACCTTTTCAAATCCAGGAATCCATAAATGTTGTAGCACGATTGTCAGTGTTTCCTGGGATCGGTGCAGAGTGAGGAGGAACATCAGAGGATGAGAAGATCTTCACATCACAGCACAATACACACTCATCCCCTCCAGCACACACTCTTTAGTGCTCACTCAACACACTCATTATGCTTTAACTTATTCATGTAATGCTGAACACGGCCTCCTGCCTCAGAGAGAGTCCAGTATGATCCGTTCTTCTCCGGAGAGCATCACAGACATTACGGCTCGGCAAAAACATGACCTTCTGATCACACGGATCACAATTAAACTCACATTCACATCTAATCTAGCATTTCATTTCCACACCAAACTAACAGCAACTTTTTTTGCATTCACACACACACACACACACACACACACATATATATATTTTGCCAATCCCTCAGTGAACCGCAGCTAATTGCATGGCCATGCTGTCAGACGGGTGTGGTGCATTCTGGGATGCCTTCACCATTACATCTGTATGCAGTAAAACTTGAAGTGACAAGAGAATTGAACCTAAACAAGCACTCAGATCACACAGTTTGAGGGTGAACAGTGCTCTTCTGCTCAAACAGACCCAGAGCAAAAACACATCTAGATCTCGGAGTGTCTAGACTCTCATTTGACACATTTGAGTTATATAATCAGTATGAAGTGCCAAGGTTGTTTGAGATAAACAAGCACTATACAGCTCAATGACCTCTTCCTCTTCTGTCGTCTCTCACATCAAAATCCAGACACATATTTGTTTAGAGCTGTTTTATTTCATCTTGTAGACGCTGCTTGATCTGTGCAAATTTCTCTCCTGATTCAGACCACAACGCTTTCACTGGAGGAAGAGTTATTACGGGTTGTGGAGTAGTTAAAATCATCTTAATGCTGGATTAGTTTGATCTTGTGTTGTCTCCAGATGTTAACTGATGAGTGCTGT
>JAUCMS010000031.1:15265001-15283230 GCA_032357445.1 Enteromius radiatus | reverse complement strand
TTTATCAGATTCTGACGGCACCCATTCACTTCCATTACTGAGACACTGATGCAGAGACACATTTCTCCAGATCTGATTTACATCTCAGATGGCCTGAGGGTGAGGACAATATCAGCTAATGTTGATTTTTGGATGAACAATTGCTTTAAGAACACAAGATTAAAGAAGACATTATGATATGATATATTCATCCGCTGGTGATGTGGTCACTAACTAGTCTACAGGAGTCCTGACCTGATTCAGAAGAGCTCTTTATAGCCCATGCGTGGCTTTAATGCAGCGACAGCATGTGTACAGTGACAGCGCTCATTTACTCACGGCTCCAGGGAACGTCTCGCTGTCAATAATTTAGGGCCGAGGTTCCCCTCAAACACAACAGCCTTTGTTTAGGCCGTGTCCGACAACAGCACAGGCTCACACAACAGCTGCAGGCCTGAAGCACATAAAGAGCATTATTAGCCCAGACCAGAGAAGAGTCGTTAGGTTCACGCCAGACGAGTCTGAAGCAGCACTGATGCTGATGCTGAGCTTCTCCTGACACATGCCTGTGATGTCATCAACACACACACACACGTTTCCATGTGTTCTGGGGTCTCTCCATAGGTGTAATGGTGTTTCTACTGTACAGACTGTATGTGGTATTGTCCTACACTGACCCTACACCTAAACCTACCCCTTACAGGAGACTGTACACACGTTTAGATTTTTAAAAGACACCATCTAGTATGTTTTTTAAGCCTTTTGAATTACGGGAACACTGAAAATGTCTTCATAAATCACGTGGTGGTTGGGTTACGAGTTTATTGCTCAAAGCTTTTGGTTTTTTTTTATTAAGTGCGATGCCGCTGTGATTTAATTCATGACCAATAAACACCCTCCCAACAATAAATTCATTCATGCACATTGTCGCATGCACTTCAGCTTTCTTTCTGATTGTAAAATTTCAAACCAGAAGCTTTCAGACTTGTCCTTCTTTGGCTAATTGTAATTAATTGGCCTTTCCCACAAACGCCGGCAGGCCTTTCCAGTGCCATCACGGCCTGCGAGCTAAAACAGCTTTTACCTAATGGATATTTTGGAAAATTGACAGGCAGCAATGTGTGTTTTATCCTTCAGTTTGTGAAGAAAGCATAAAGAAGCTTGTGACAAAGAAGGAGGCGAATGCTGTCTGCAACCCAGAACATCTGCGAGGCTTCCAGAGCCAACAAAACAACCTCTGTTGCCACAGTTTGGAGAAACTTTTCTCCAAACGAAAGAAAGTTCTTTTCCAAGCGTGATGAGCGCTTGCCAGTTGAAAACACTAACAGCTTGTGGATGAAGGCAGAGAGACACGGCAGTCTTTACCCAGAGATCTCAGAGTTACTGCAGAATGAAGCCAGACCTTGCAACTCTTTAACGCAAGCTTTCAACCCAGTTAAAGTTTCAACTGCATGGAAGTTTATGAACAACTCCCCGTTTGCTCTAGGGACACAAAGAGGAAAAGTAATGAGAAGAAGAGCACACACTTCTGAGAGGAATGAAGCACGCTCAGATTACATAAGAGAGACGGTTCGCCAATGTTTAACATGTCTTTCTTTACTCTAAACTCAGATACTAAAGCCTTCACCGGCTCAGACTCAGTTTAGATGGAGTTGAGAAAAGCCATGAATACAACAAACACAATCCGAGGAGCAGGCAGAGCTACACAAGAGTAATTGTGGACTATGGTCCGATGCACCGTGTAAATTCATCCCCGGCGTCTGCATCAGTGCACAGACATCAAAATAATATGGAAATTCTGTCTGAATTAAGTGAATAAGCCCTTTTCATTTGGTGCCATAAGGCATGTAAAGCAATGACGTGGAATAATCTGTCATTGGTTTTTTGTGGCCGTCAGCGCTAAAATATGAGGCTTTATTCCACTTGCCTTCAAACGCCTGTAAGACTGTTTAATGTGTTAACCAAACGCCCCGCAGGACTCGCGCTGATGATAATGGATCAGGAAAAACAAGCGATATTCAGCTCGCATAAACCGATTTGTTCTCTGAGGAGACGCATAGGGAAATTATATTTACAACTGAGATATCAATAAAACACACATCCCTCCGAGAGAGCAGAAACACATCTGAGAAAAAAATCACATATTTCATTAATGACGTTTGCGCAGGACTACAATTATATCTTGTTTATGCGCTTACTGAAAATATATCCTTAAAATCTTTTTGGTAAACTATTGCTTTGGTTTTGGTGCATTTATGCTTAAAACTTCATTCAAACTGTGTTCTCAGGGAAAAAAAAGGCGTTCAATCAGTTTCTCTTGTTTTGAGACACAGATCAGCATATTTTGCTTCTTGATTTGCTAATCCTGTAAAGCATCATTGCGGAAGTTAGATTTGGTCACCGTCTTCGTCTCTCGTTGTCCTAAGCTCATCTCTCAGGCTTGGATCATATAGCTCATAAATCCTGCATCGAATCTAGTGATCAGATTACATTAAATGCTTTTTTAGTACAAGTCATATGTGATAAATTAAAGCCACGTGAGAGGCATGGAGTGAATTTATTCTTCTCTTGCTTCATTCGTGGTAATGCAACCTCTCCGAGCCCGACACACACACATGCATTAAAATGGAGCACTGAGATTGAAAACGGGACGGGGCATCAGATAATGTGGTAGAGATATAATGAAAGTGTAAACAAAAAACAGAAGAGAGCATCTCTCTCACAGCAGATCAAATCTCACGCGCTCCCTCACAAACCTTATGAATTGCTGACCAGATTATGCTTCAAAAGTTCTGAACTGATCTGATTTCTTTCACTTCACACAGACTCGTATAGATTAAAAAAGACAACCGGAGTTTTACTCACGCTTTTTACCTGTAATAAAGAGACTACAGACACAGATGCTATGAATACACGCATAACACTCCTATCTTTGAACATTCACTTCTGTAACAGAAATACCAAAAATCAGAGAAGCGAGGATCTGATTAGCATTTTACTGTGGCACCAGACGCCATAAATAAGAAATGAGAAATCAATACAAGTCATTATACAACTATGCAAGATGAAATATTAACAAGTTGTGAAACTGACCGGAGGATTTTTTTTTATGTGTCAAGTGGCCGAGCTTGTTGGTAACACACAGAAGAAGAAAAAGAAGAGCACATCTGTAACACATCATGTGTGTGTGTGTGTTTGTTGCTGTTTTGTGTGCTTGTTTGTTTATGCAGGTTCAGTCTGACACATGCACATTTGTAATATTCTCCTCTCCAGCTCTGCGCTTCCACTGCTAGAATCGACGAGGATTTCACAAACAATTTACCGTAAATTGTAGGAAAATTGGCTGCAGATCCTGGAGAAGAAAAATCTGGGTTAAGATGATTTGGGTATTTATTCTCTGAGACTCTCATGGCTGCTCCTCAGGCTTCTCCTCTTTCAAAATAACCCGTGGCTCTCCCCCACCCCTCATTTGCCGTTTCAAATGTATTAATGGTCCGGAACTTTCCTGTATGATCTTGGACCTCTCCCTAATGAAAACGCTCTGCGTCCGGGTCCCAGTACGGTAATCAGCCGGGCTCTGGAGCAGCAGGCTGACCTCGAGCCGAGCACAATCACTCATGTGTTGAGCTGCCAGATAACCCAGCAGCTCTGATCAAACACTGAGACAGCTCATCCAGGTCTTCAGCATCACCCGAGGTTCACAGCAAAACTACAACTACTACTAAAAACACAAAATAACTTTTTTGTTACTCAAAATATCATATCGATATCATATTGGGAACACAACACAACTTATGCTGATAACAATGATATGCTCTAGAGAAATATTTTACTATTTAACAAAATTGTAAAGTATTTATATATTAGGGGTGGAATGGTAGACAGATGTCGCGGTTCAATATAATTTCAGCACAACAGGGAAAAAAAACCCCAAAACAAATCCACTATGCTCGGTTTATTTTCATATATTATGAACAGACAATAGTACAAATTACAAATGTTTCCAGCTAGGTGTACAAACCACTTGAAGTGATTGCGCCGGTGCACGCACACACACACAAATCAGTTCCAGCATTGCTATCTGTTGGTAGTTTATCAAAATAAAATACAGTGGAGGCACCGCCTCTCTGTCACCGCTGGAACACGACTGAAGGACAAAGCATTTGACATCATTTACATAATAAATAATAGCAAAGACTATAGAATACCCAAGACGTGTCACTCATATAGTTTTGAATGGGAAAAACTTAATATAGCCAATCAATCAAGAAGAAGCCCCGCCTTCTAAATAAAATAGCCAATCGCTGATTTGTAAAGTCAGCGCATCACCGCATCTGCCGTTAGAAACATTCAGCATTCTGAGAAGTGCGCCTAGGACTGCGCACGCGCACTGATTGATCTCGCCTGAGAAGCTTTTTATAACGCTATTTTAACCAAAAGAAACAACAATTATTACACAGCTGTTGTCAGATTTTATTAGTGGTTTCAAATATGAAATGTAATCCTAAGCTTAGTGAACGGTTTGGGAGAATTAGATGTTTCCCTATTCAAAGAGATAGGAGCTACATTTGGATGCCCGAGAAGGCTTTTCAAAGATGGCCGCCAAGTGACATGACTTGTCTTAAAGAGACTTTGATAATAGTTTAGCATTCGATACGTTGCATGCCAAATATGGAAAGATTTTCGCAGACGGCCAAATTTCTGGATTTGTGCCGAATGAGAGAGGTAGGATACACGAGCACAAAGCTCTGTTTTGTATGTGAGAGAAGTGCTCAGAATCAGCACATGGTCACTGTCTAGGGGACTTTGTTTTCAAATGCGCAACAGTAATCACTGTACTTCTGCTGGCGGTTATCGAATAGCGTTGCATTGCTGCTGGCCATGATTATGATAAATCGCATCCAAAATACAAGTTTAATATATATATATATACTGTATATATGTGTCTGTGTGCTGTGAATATTTATTACATATATAAAAAAATAGAAACACATACATCTATATATTTCAGAAAAATATGTTATGTGTATTTATTAGATTAGATAATATAAAATATAACAGTACAAATATATAAATGTCTATACATGTAAAAATATATTAAATAAATAATAATTATGTGTGTGTATTTACATTAGAAATAAGCACAGCACAGACATATACATTATGTAAACAAAACCTTTTTTGGACACAAGTAGTTATAATTAATTGTTTGACAGCACTGGTTTTAATACAGTTCTGTTTGTGAAGCATCTTTTTAGATGAAAAATAAAAGAAAAATAAATGTTTTGTCATATTTTCATCAGATATGATTACATTGTTAAAGTTTTATTAATTTCTAAAACAAACAACAACAAAAAAGACAGAATTAAGGCATAATTAAACTGATTTCATGGGGCCCTGACTTATACTTACTCTGGGAAGTTTAATGGTGAACAAAATTAATTTGCAAGATCTGAAAAATATGTGGAAAACATCTTCTTCCCCATTAATAATAAACAAATACAATGATAAATACTGATAGTGTATGATATATTGCCATATCACCAAGCCCTAATCAAAAATACACAATTTAAAAACAAAAAAAGCTACATTTCTCATTTTCATTTAGCAGATACTGATACAGAACTGAAATAATAATAATAATACAAAAACTGTATTGCGTACATAATAAAAATGTTACTAATAAAAATGACAAAAAAACAGCTAATTTACTAAAATTTTAACTAAAATGAATATGAAAACAAAACTTTCTCATCGATATTAAAATATGTAACCCACACTGTAACCCAGCATTTGAATATTATTTCCTTGACAGACCGTGACAGAAAGTGACCACAAGCTTCCCTCGGTCCAGAGCAGCAGCACTTCTCCTCCCACAGTGCTCTTCAGATACACCATAACAGCAGTGTACAGGAGTCAGCGTGAAGCACATAAAAAGGCTTGTATTATTCAGAAGTGTGAGCCGAGTGTTTACAGGGAGCCGGCCCGACAGCTTGATGCACTCTTTAACAGTGATTCACTGCTCATCTTCACAGATAAAAATGGATTTCTAAAAGATATTTAATAACAGCATAAAGCATTTACCAGGTACAAAAGCCTGAGGGCGGGCTTCTAGGCTGTGCTCGGTGAACAAAAGCGAATTACTTTAAAACTTTTAAAGGCGTTCATGTAATTCCAATTCTGCACTTCATTGAAGAATATAACCACAGACCAAAAAATGGGGTGAGTTCCCATTAGCATCATAATATCAAGCATAAATGTGACTATAAGACAGATCCAATGATCATTTTTCCATCCAATAATCTTACTAGTTCTCTCAAAGGATCTCATGAAACTATTACGGTTTTGTCTAGAGTAATTGATGAAGGCTCACTTGGTCGTCTCTGTTCAGTCTACAAACCTGGCACCAAATACATAATGTTAAACATCATGTAGCCATTTGCACCTTTGAATGGAAGATGAGGCTGTAATCCAGAGGTCTTATTGATTACCAGCTTCATATATCTTTAATGAGGGCATTAAATACTTGTTTAGGAAGCACAAGTCTGGGCTTAAGTGGTGTTTGTTGCAACAGCTCATAACGGTGGAAACCCAGGCTAAAATCTCCCTATGGTGAATCAACTCTGTTCCAGGGATGCTATTAGTGCAATGATGTCATGGCGTCCTGCATCATCCAAGGGCAAACCGCAAGACATGCATTATGACCGGCTGAAAAAAGAGAAAAGCGTATGATAAAGGACAGCCAGAGACCTCGGTGGAACAGCTGTAATTCATAATCTGTTATAAAGAGGAAACGCTACAACGATACGTTCAAAATGATGCAGCATGGAGCTGGTAGGTGGTGTTGTGTGGATTAAAGTCATCATGCACAGCAGCGTATCGATTATCTTAAAATCTCACTGTTGAGTTATCATCAGATCATTAGCATCTGCCCTGTGAGGGCTTTCGGCCTGGATATGGCAAATGGAGCTGCTATTGATCTGGACCGCCAGGGCAAACGGCAGATGGAGAAAGGAGGGTCTCCTCTGGGTCCTGCTCCGAAGGTGATGTCCCGTTCACCTCCAGCTGATGAAATCCTGTGAGACACGAAGCTCTGGAAATTCAGCTTTGCGGTTTCTATTGAATAAATGTTAGTGTTACAAGTGGGAAGAAAAATGGCTGGGAACACCTAACATCTAAATCTTTGGCAGCCTGCAAAGCAATCGCCTAGGAACAACCAGAACAGCACAGAAAACATCTATGTCACAAAAAATACAAAGAAAACTCAAAGTAACTTCAAACACTAACCTACAACACTCAAATAAACACCCTAGCAACCACCTACAAACGCCCCAACAACCACCAAAATCTCACCTTTGCAAAATCCGATGTCTTAATGCCCTGGCAACCAGCCGCAAGACTATAGCTACCCGAGGAACAACTAGAACACCCTAGCAACCATTTATTAATTACCTAAAAACATGCAATGCTAGCAAACACACAACTGTCAAGAATGCCCTGGCAACCACCTAGAAACACCCCACCGACCAGCAAGAACCTCCCACCACAGGCATGTCAATGTGAACACCTTAGCAACATACAAAGTCTTTGAAAACCTGCATAGCAACGCCCTGGCAACAACTCACAACAATCTAGCAAAGTGCCCAGAACACCCTAGCAACCATCTTGTTATGTCCTAAAAACAAAAGCAACCATTCAAAAGACCCTATAAATCACCCACGACGCCCTGCAAGCCACAAACAACACCTGAACGACCCCCTAGGAACAACAATTTCACCTTCATCCCATTCAAACTCTTAAGCAATGCACATAGCAACACCCTGGCAACCACCAAAAGTATAAATATAGTATAGTTATATATAAGTATAGTTATGAAACGATTGGGAGATACTCGATTGGCTGTATGCAGTTCGTGTGTCCTCACAACACCCACCAACAGATATCTGTGCCATTAAAACAGCAGAGAGGGACACGATACTTCCTGTCAGGAAAGGGATATCCTGAGGCGCAGCCATATAGACCTTAAGTGCTGACAAAGAGTATCTAGTGTTTTTCCCACAATGCCTTTTGAATGCACTGGTGGACAAACACAGAGTTCAGACTGGTCATCCCAAGCTCCGCTCTTTTCACGGTACACACGTCCATGTTTAGGACATTAGGACGCCTGCTCTGACGCATCGACGCGGCCCAAAATAAGGACAGATTTCCTCTGAGATCATCTCGTCCAGCAGCCAACATTTCTTTCTCTCTCTGCGCCCGTTTGTTTTGTAACGCCTGATTACCTGAGAATGTTCTCAAATGTACGTATTGTTTCCGCACCATGAACGATGTCGTAAATATTTGCTGTGCTCTAAATATTTTCGCAGGCAATCAAAATCCTTTCAGAGGCGCACATCCATGTGAACAAAGACCAACACAAATAAACGTCTTGAGCATGCAGGCGGAGGAAAACACGTCAACGTGCCGCTCTTCGAGAGTTCCTATCTGTCAGGTAAAGCTGACTGGCGGCTAAGATTAGTGAGGATTTGGTTGATGTAGCTCAACTTTGACACGGAGCTGTGAAATAGTTTCACGCAACATTCCGTGCAAGGTGTCTGTCAACTGTTCTCGCCTCTGACGAATGATTATCAAAGCACCGGTCTAAGGTGCAAATCTGCCGGCAAACAAACGCTTGTTTTGGCAGCACATAGGAAAGCAAGGATTACTCACTCGAGATCTGTCTTATGGCCAAATCGAACTGCACTAGTCAAGATTCAAAACCTTTTAATCAAAAACCGAAAACAAAATGCATCCTTGACAACTTTTTTTTTTGATCCACATCAAATGTTGACTACTGTAATTCAAAGCCCACAAATGTTTGAAGAATGCCGAGCTGAACCGTAGAAAGTGTTTTTTCTTTCCTCTCGTGACACGGTCCTGGGAGAAGTCCTTGAGCGACTCCAGCTGCAGAGGATGTGCCCTCGAACCGACTTTCTGCTCATTTCAGTCACTGCAGGTGGATCCTCGATCTCAGAGGGTCATGTGACGCTTTAAGCTGGTAGCAAACACTTTTATTTTTGACAGGGGTGGATTGCACTGAACGGGGGGAGATGAGAATCTCACCAGGAAACCAGGAAACACATTTTTCAATACAATTCATTTCGGGAAGCACGTTTCTCAAATATCTGCATTATTAGTTAACCTCAGACTGCAGGTCACATGCATTTCACAAAATGTTCAAGGCAGAGGAAAAGCATTTAGGAAGGGTGTCAGTCAACCTGCAGGAAAGACAAATCACAAACAAAATCTCAGTAACATCTCAACTGTTTCTCATGGACAATTAGATACACGTGGAGTCAAGTCAAATCACCTTTATTTATATAGCGCCTTTAACAATACAAATTGAATCAAAGCAGCTTTACCGTATCAAATAGGAATTTAGTGTGTCAATAATGCAAAAGCACAACGCTAAATTTCCAGTTATTCTGTGATGTCATCATCCAGTTTCGGCTCAGTTTAAATAGCATCTGTTCAATCAGGTAGACAATATCACTGGAAATGTCGATCAAATATTTCCTTATTTTCCAGGGCCTAGGTGCATAAACTTATGTTAAGACTTTGTCTTAAGAACTAGTCTGAACAACTACTGTAGCAGTTAACCGAGGAGTGTCTTATTTTTCTGATTCCAATTAGTCCAATCTACAATATTACGCGACTTAAAAAAATGACAAAAATAAAAATAGATGACTTGTAACACTGGTCGAAGCATTTTATGTTTACTAGATAAAAAAAAAATTCCCAAGCTGCAGCTATCTTTAATTGTGTCTCATGTTTGTTGAATAGTGTGTTATAATGGCCAAATGAAGAATATGTGTTAAAAGAATCTGAAATTTGGAGTGTGTCAAGTTCTCCATTCAATAAGGGGATAATTGACTTGTGAGTTCAACTGGATTGTTCGCATAACCTCTAAAACAAACAAACAACTTTGTTTCTCACCGGCAGTGAGCGTCAGATGCTAATGTGAAAAGGCCTTTACATACAGTCCACAGTAAGAACCAGCAGCCGTGGAAGCCCCAATGTGAATACAGACATCTGATTGATCATATCATCTCATATCATTTATTTTACAGGTCTATACTTTCACGGCATGTGGAAGAGGATGTTCTGAGCAATAGACACTTCCCTCTGGGAGGCTGCAATGCTTCTAAAGAAAGACGAAGATGTGGAATAAGAAGGCAGTGCTGAACCTTATCTTATGTTAAACAATCCCATGCCAGAGCGCTGTGGTTAATCTCAGGTTGAGTTGGAGAAGTGGATGGATGACAGTGCAACAGAAGGAGGCTCTCGATATCAGGTGACTCAATGCACAACACAGGTTTGGTTCTGGATTTATTTCTGCAATGTACCTGACCTGAGAACATGAAACGAGACACTGAGATGCCTCGGTAGAGAAATGACACATTCATGCATTGTATCGGCATAGGGGAGCGTCCAAGAATCAGATGACCCGTCGGCTAAAAATAAAACAGCAATGGTGCAAAAGATTGTGGGAGAGTCGTTACAGTCGGCAGGAAACAGAATTCCATACTTTTGCTCATAAGTTTTTCCGCTCGGGTTGAGAGGAAGTGTATGTGTTCTGCCACAGGAAGTGAGGTCGGCCCTGGTCTTTCACACCCCACTGGGTAAAGAGCGGATACTGGGGTGTCAGCACCGGTGCGTGCTCAAGCGTGGCCTCTCGCATGAGGGCAAACGGGAAAAGATGAATGGCCACCTCATAAAGTGCTGTTATTGTTGATCAGGGGATGAGGATAACGAGGCGAGACGCCATTAGAACGAGCTGCTGATGCTCATCTACGGAGGTAAGACTACAGCGAGGAAAGTTATCAAGCGAAAGCTGACTCTGCTTGATGTGGGACGACCTGACACAGGTACGAGTCAGAGTATGCCTCTGAAACTCTACAAAGGTTTGCGCTTCAATGAAGACCGCAACGGAAGCACGGTGCTAACGGGATCCGGCTTAGAATTACCCTCAGGGTGCTGGAATAAAGTTGTGCCGTTTGAGCCACAAGAGCAGCCCTGACAAGCACTGGCATCCACTTTGACATCCCCTCATCTGTCCCATGATGCCACGGGGGTCTTCGGAGGGCTTGAGAGGAGGACACAATTAGGAGTGAAATCGCCCCGTGGCCTAGCAGCCTGATGAATATGCATGCTGCTAAAACCGAACGGGGCATATTCATCAGAAAACTGACAGTGGCACTTTGACTTCTCAGGACTGTCTACCTGTCATCGGCACTGACGTTTGGGGGACGAAATCGCAGAGATCGAACAGACGTGCTGTTTGAGAGACACAGGAGCCTCGGGCTTCTGATTAATAACATGCTCCATGCGCATCTGAAAGGTTCGACACTTGAATATTTACTGTGGAGAGAATGAAGTCAACGAGTAACACGAGGCATATATTTCCTGACATGGTAATTTTGATAAGACATCGAGAGAAAGCAGTGATGAGATGCCGGCCCTAACAACTACAGGCCGATACTGCTGCAACTGGCTGTGCGTAATTAGGTAACTGTAACTTTAAATGAAAACATCACTTACAGTGATTTGTGAATAAGCACCACTGCCATACAACGAGTCAAAAATAATATATTTATTATATTACTGAATATAGTTATTTTAAAATATAATAAATTACTTGCAATAAACACATTAAAACACAAATTACAATTACTGCTTTCAGAAGTGGATGCCTGCAGTCATGTAAGATGGGTCTGGGAGGCAATTATATAGAAATACTTTGAAGACAGCATACATAACAACATTTCGAATGCTGTGAATGATATTGGTCCACTGATTAGTCAATTTCTGCCATCCCATAGTGCAAAGTCACATAACTTTTTTGACGTATATATGGAGGAATTTATTTGGCAAACACATTTCCATCTCTCATTATTCGTATTAAACCATGTCCAAACCCACCTCAAGCGAGCAGAATTGAAAGTTTTAGTGAGTTAATGGATTTACATCTGAAACTTGCCAACACTCATTTCTGATGCGATACTTCCTCTCCTTCGCATCTTCGTTCTTTGCATCCCTCGGCCGCCCCTTACACCACTTAAACCGGGAACCGGATGTCGGGTTTCCCCGCCAGAGGAGAACTGGCCCTAGCTAAGCCAGGTTCCTCCCAAGGTCTTCCACACAGAGTTTTGGTTCCTTGCCACCGTCGCCTTTGTCTTGCTTAGTCTGGGACACCTGGTTTCCAGTTTCCTTAGTTTAGGCTCAAGCCACTAACAACTATCGCTCCTTCAAGCTGATTTTGCCATCCTAGCTATTCAGCTATCCCACCCTCCTCCTCTAGGGCTCGGGGTCCGCTGGGCTCTCTGCCTGCTCCCCGGACAGCACGCCAAACATGCTTACTATTGGTTATTTAACGAGGAAGGGGGAACTTGTGAAATGTGCATAAAATGTGATAGAAACATAGCTATTAACAGATAGCTGATAATAGACTGCAGGTTCTGGTAAAAGTTTGCATATCAAGGAAAAACAAACTCATTTATTTTAGAAATGAGCGAGAAAATTATTCCTAAAGTATTTAATATTCTGTCTCCAGATGTTTCTGAGATGATCCAATCAGTCTCAATCACTGACAAAGCTCTTCATTTTGCCGTACTCTCCTCCACCACCATCACTCGTCCCAAAGTCAGGATGCTCCTCAAAGCTGATTGGGGTTAATTCAGTGGACAATGACTGAACCACTGGCCTTCTGTTCCACATTATGTTCCTTCGCGAGGATGAGAAGCATTGCCTCATAATAATATTTACCAGATACACACGTGACCCAACATATGGTATCGCTCTCTCCGTCTGGTGGCATCATCAACCTCACCATCCTCACAAATCATTCCTCAGTTTTTCCTTCTCACAACACATAATCTTTAAAACGTCGTTGCACAATTTGTTGCTTTCCTTGTGCTGAACTTTCTGGCTTGTGTGGAAATGGATCTCCTGTGGTGTGGGTTAATGGGAGGTCAGATGGAGGTGTTGACTGGTTAAGGATGACCCGAGGTGCCTGGCTATGTGTGTGTGTGTGTGTGTGATCATGTGATGTCCAGCCTCGGCGTGAACACAGGTGCTGCGACTGACCTTTCGGTTGCTGCTCTAAAGGAAATGTTTTCCCTTGACTGCATGCAGCTGGGAGACACGGATGCTCTGGATCTCGTGTCAACACAAATGCAGGGTTTATCTGGAAGCCTTTGGTAGCGGACATAAGACAATACTGAGAGGCAACAGCTTTACAGTACTACATTTGTAGTTCCTGAAGGAAATAACAGTACATGCAAATAATACTAACGGTTTGGGTTTTTGACTTTGGTTTCTGTGCAGACAAAACACACTTCCAATTCAGCATTCAAACAGATGTCAAAGATCAAAATACTGCATAAAGTTTACAAAATCTCAAAAAGATGCACACCTGAAACTAATGTAATGTTTGTGAGAAAATAGGGTTGTATTTTATTTTAATCGTCCACTTTAGACATTCTACTAACTATAAGCAACTTTGCAACTACATGTCATCTAATTCTCAGTAAACTGTTAGGCTAGGTTTAGAGTTAGTAGTAATAAAGACTGCTAGTTGACACGTAGTTGCAAAGTTACTTACTGTTAGTATAATGTCTAAAGTGGACCATCCAAATAATAAAGTGTTACAGTATAGAGTAGACTTGTTTTCTAGAACAAGCATCCTCAAATCCAGAGATTAATGTAAGTCTTCTCTTCTGAAGAATGTAACAAAATTAGGTTCTGTTGTATCAGAAAATATATATGCACTGGATGTAAACTGTAAAAGGACACAAGAACAAACTTTAAGCAAAATGCTTGGTGTGATCAAGATGTTTCCATGACGTTTCAGTACATATTCTTACCAGCGAGCAATATACTGTATAATGCAGAGATAAAAACGGCCCCAAATTTTCTTGTCATAACACGAAACGCTCACTTTCCATTCTAAGTGGCACATAACGCCGGCCTCAGTCGGCTCGTAAAATGAAAGCTAGGAAACCCAAGCAAGCAAGCTGTGCCGAGACAGACAAAAGCCCTCTGTGCTCTGGGCTCCTCTAATATGCCCGTCTCTCTTGTGGCCCCGGCCCAAGCGTGGCCCCTCGTCCACTCAGCCCCCCAGTGCTCCAGGAGAGCCGTGTTTGGCTAAGCCCGTCTCCACTCATCAAAGTGAGCGGAAACGTCGGATTGATGACCTCATGCACACTTTGATGGATTTATCTTCCCAAAGCACTTCCATCGCCGCAGCCCCTGCCGCTCAGCACAGGATCCCTCTTCAACGAGATCGGAAAATCTGCTCCAAAAATGCCCAAGCTCTCTGCGGTCTTACATGAGTTCATCGCCTATGCATGCATCTCGTTTGGCCTGAGCCTCGTGCCCATATTTCATGTGCTCAGTGTATTTGCCAAACGCTAAGCTCGTGTGTTGCTCAGGGAAAATATTCCTCCAGAGTAAATAAACCAGGCAAAGTTGAGGGCAAATATTTTGGAAGGGGATCTGGATCCGGGCCAGACATGTGGGAATGCACCGTGCGCAGGCCCGTGCAGCTCCTCGCATGCTGTGTAATGCGTCGGAGTGATTTGAGAAGTTGAGCTCACCTGCGCCCGAGGCTGCGGTTGTCGCTCCTTCATGCCCGCTGGACCGGCTGTTGAATGAAGCCGTCCAGCTATGAAGCTCCGCTGGCGCTCATCTGTCTTGTTTAGAAATACACATCCATCAATAACGTGCCGCAGGAGTCATTAGCACTCGAGGCTCCCGGAGACAGGTAAAGCCAGGGATGTTGATAATGGGGTGAAAGGGGGAGTTCTGTACTGGTGTGTAACACAGCCTTGAGAAGGTTCAAGGGGCAAATCAGAAGGAGAAAACAAGCTGAGTGAGAGCGCATTTGAGTACTAATGGGGCTGTTGTTGCCTACAGTGGTTTCTTTGTTCGTTGAGTTCTGCCTGAAGTGGTCACAAGAAACTATCTTTACATCCAGAGTACACTAACATACTAAAGCACATGTAATAAAGTATGTTGATTTTCTACTAACTATAAGTGTCCGGTTAATTATTGCTAACACTTTATTTTGATGGTCAGTTATCCCTAACCTCACAGTCTTCTACTCTGATAAAAGCGTGTGGTTATAAAGTAACTTTCAGTAGCAGAAGTAGTAGGGAAGTAACTTTTTTGTTAGTAGAATGTAAAATGTATCCATTTGAACTGCAGTGTGTTATTCAACATTTTAAGTTAATACATTTTTAATGTATTAAACTATAACTGTTATTATAAATGCTACGAATAAATTACGTTATATGACATACAAGTTTTAATTTTAAAAAAAAAGACAATAAATTGTATTTTAGTTTATGATAAATGCTTGTCAGTATATTCAGCAGTACTTTAACCATATTTCAAAGACAATAGAAGTAATTATGACATTAAGATGTACTTAATCCTACTTACAGTAAGTGGGTCATAAAAAGCACTCTAAAGTTCAGCTAATTGCATTTAAAGTTTGGTTTAATTGTAAACAATATACAATTAAGTGTCTAAAAACATAGCATTCAGTTCACACTTGCATATATTCTTTAAAAGAATGCGAAAGTGTACTCCTTTTACAAACGGAAGCACAATGAATCTAGTAAAATGTGATTATTTCCCATCATGTTTGCTGTGAATTATCGCTCCTGAGTAAAGAGCAAGCAGAGCATCATCAGAACAGATCCTGCTCCATTACGTTACCAGACTGTCTGTTCTGAGCATGCTCAGTCTCGGCTGCATCCAGACGATCTGTCCAGAATGAAAGGAAGAGACCCGATGGAAGGCTCCACTCTCTCCTGATTAAAAACCACACACAACACCAGGATGAGCTGAACAGCTGATATAAATGATACCCATGTGACTCCGCACAGGTATAAAGAGCCCTCGTTCAGAGCACCTGACTTCCACACGAACACGCTGCAGGTAATGATTAGAGTCCTATGCATGGTTAAATATAACTCATTAATTCTGTTGGGAGAAAAATAGTGACTAGCTCTGCAGAATAATTTGAAATAGTGTGTGCGCTACGATACACATGGAGGGTTATGAATGACAGCGCAAGACAGCTCTGCCTCTCATTACCTTCAGCCGTCTCTGACACACACACACACACACTCATCTCAAACCCAGCACAGCTGAATGAACGGCAAACACCTCATAGACACTTGACCAAACCTTCAGCAGATTTCTCTGCAAGCGTTCTTGCTGGAAGATGTAATTTATCTAACACATCAGTCCAGCTCAGTCTCATCTGTCACCTTAAACAATAGAGAGCATTATCAGCGCTGCTTCACAAGTGTTCTTCACATTCATTTTTTCCTATAGAGATTTTACAGAAGTCTTTGTTATATCACCATAAACCATGAACCAAAACAACCAGCTGTGCGGAGAATAACAACATTGCAAACTTTGATTTAAAGCAAAAGAAAAAAAAGTAACTACTGTTTAAAGCTATATATTTATATATAAAACTATTCATTTAAAGTTGTTGACTCTATTTGTATCTATAGAAAAGTTTGTTGCAAAATGCTCCAGATGTTCTGGACTGCTCTTCTATTAGAAGGCATCACTGCAGTATGTGGTTTAGTATTGTCCTGCTAAAGACCTTCTGGAAGTGTTCTTGGGCTCATTCAGTAATGTTAATGACAGAATCATGTGATGAGTGTCGTCTGAGGACCTGAAGAAACATCTTCAGCCTTGTTCCTTACACACACGACTCCTCCAGCTTCTCTGGATCTGTAGATGAGGTGATGAGATCTGAACAGCCTGTGTGATCTGATGTTGAGCAGTATCCCACAATCTTTTCACTGACTGAAGAGCTTCTAGCCATGTCTAAGTTAATAATGTTACAGACCTGACGTCAATTAACTTCATTAGTTGCTAGATGTTCTCCCAGCTGAATGAAAAAAACAAATCTTGCTTTTTTTAACTCTTTGTTGCCCCTGTGCCGACTTTTTTGAGACCTGTAGCAGGCATCTGTGACTTGAAAGACTATTAGTTTTCATTTTATTCAAATAAAAATAAAAAAATGTCTTTTAAAAGTGTAGCAAGACTGTACAGCATCATGGGTAATGTTGTTTTCCACCATAAATTCAGCTTTTCAACATGCATTGTTTCTACAAGCTGAAATAATGCAAATGGGTGTATACATCATCAACATCATTGATTAGCAACCTAAGAGCTCACAGCAGATCTGTCTTTAAAGGCTTATAAGTTATCATTAAAATGTCTTTTTGGAGAAAAAGAAAGGAGTTCCTACTGCTGAACCAGTCAGTTGCACGTGTTATCATCATTATGTCTTTATTTACACCTCCTCATGTTGTTTCAAACCCATGTGGCATTCGGTCTTCTAAATGAGATGTTTAGCAGAATGTGCATGCTGCTCTTTTCCATGAAACAACAATACATGTTGACCAGGGTCACCAAAAATAACTAAGAACACCATAACAGGAATGCATTAAACCATAAAGACAGCTGTAGGTGATGAACAGACAACACGTCGAGCTGTTGTTCACTGCTTCAGTCTTTTTTTGAACGTGTATTATATTCAAACTCATTCGTGTGACACTCCAGAGGCGTCCGTGCTGTCAAACCCGTCATGATGTCCTTTCTTGATATGTTTAGATTGCTTTGGTGCTCGATACACACTCCATATTCACTGTGAATGATGCTGGACATGCATGGCCTCTACCAGGGGAGCATCTCGCTTTATAACTCTGTACGTGTGAATTATTACGCTCTGGTAAATTGTTATTCAGAATGGTTAAAGGTTGCTATATCCACCTTACTTTGCAACACGAAACTAATTTATTTTCTGTGAATTTACAAGACTTCATCCGCTGCTGTAGGACAACAACTGGAACACTAAATTATTTGCACTACAACCCAATAAATGATATATGTCTAGACATATTTGCTATATTAGCATGATAATTAAAATTATAATAAAATAACAAATCGCACAGCATAACAGACTGGTTTTGTACAGGTAAAATACCTGGAAGTGAAGAGACAGAAGCACTTTCAAGATACAAACAATCGTGAGGTTCTTGTTAAAAATAAGCTGGAATGAAGATATATATATATATGTAACGGAGGCCAGCGAGGAAGTTCTGTGCAGGTAAACCTCACTCCCCTTACCTCAAAAAGAGGCGCTCTAGCGACTGACGCTAGAGGTCATGGCCTTTAG
>JAUCMS010000031.1:15254270-15264814 GCA_032357445.1 Enteromius radiatus | reverse complement strand
GGCGCTCTAGCGACTGACGCTAGAGGTCATGGCCTTTAGCCTCCTGGTTAGAGCGCCCGCCTCCCACGCCGGAGACCCGCTCGGAGCGAGGACGAGTCGTGGTGGAAGCGGACCCAGGGGGGTTACATATATATATGTGTGTGTGTGTATTTTTGATGCTTTTAAAAATGCATTCATATATATATATATATATATATATATATATATATATATATTGCAAAAGTAGTGATTGATCATGATTAATCATATTCGAACATTTTTGTTTACATCATATATGAGTGTGAATAAATACACATACATACAGTAAATATTTTGATTTTTACATGTATATATATATAGTTTATATTACAGTTGATATCAATATCAACTCTGTAAAATGTCTTTGCAAATGTGATGCAGATGCACATGCTTTCGTGCATTGATTGAGTTGCAAAGCAAGATTCAGCGTGAGTCTGCATGCTGACAATATTCTCTTAATAAATGTAAACTTGTTGGATATATGCAGGCCTCTGCCTTTACACTGGGAAGTGCTGCAGATGTGTACTCTGCACTGGAACAGTTGGCCAGTGTTTTCCCTCAGTTTAACCCCTGTATGTGTGTGAGTTGACTGACAGCAGGATTTCTCCGCAGCATTCCAGAGCGGTAAGAGCATCCCGCCGCTGCACATGGGAACGCCAGCAAAGCCTCTGGTTATTGATGATTGTGGGGCACAGCTGAAGAGAGGAAGAGCGCTCGTCCTCTCGGGTCTGGGCCGCAGATGAGACGCATTTTCTCTGGAGATCTCTGACTGAGCTCTTCTGAAGCACTTCTCCTGCTGGGAGTTTTATTTCTCAGCTAAACTGTGCTCTCTGTTTGTTTAGGCATACACACCGAAAACAAAACACATTTTCACTTGAATTTGAACAAGTAAAGAACAAGCATGTAGTCAAGCATCCAAAATAATACAAAACAAAAGTGTTTCTTTGCATAATACGTGTGTGTGTGCATTGTATATAGAGACACACACAAAGCATATATTTTGAAAATATTTACATGTAATATAGCTCAGATATATTCTGCAAAAGTAACACATTTTGCTTAAATACATATACATGCATGTTTGTTTATTTATATGTACATATACATATATTAATTGTTTGACAGCACTAATTAACAAACCTTCTTATGGAAGATTAAAAATGGCAAAAGGTTTCCAGATTTCTCAAATAATAAAGAACATTTGGTTTCTCGATAGCACCGTTTAGGAAATGAATCACTTTGTCAATCAATGTTCTCAATAATTAAATGCCTGACCGTCTGTTTTCTGTTTGCGGTCTGCCGATACACGCTGGATTTATGACCGAGGTAAAACAGGAAGTCAATTTTTATTGCTATTCAATTTTTGAGAGGAAAGCGAATGATTTGAATAGGGCTGGATTAGAAGATTCAGAATGTATTCCTTATTTTCTGGCAAGGCGGATCAATAATGCAGTGCTATAGCTCAGACGTTTAGCAGTCATCCTTTACAAACCACTGTCTCCAGGATCAAATAGTTTGTGTGTTTGTGTACGAGACACTCCTCTGAAGGGTGTTTTCAGAGCTGGTGCCATCAGGCTCTGCATGTTTCTACTGCTCTTCTATTCTAGCTGATTTCAGGGCTAAATATAATCAAGTGATCTGGACAGGCGGAAATAACTCCTGACATTAGGAGACCAAAATACCCAGCAATCACAGAGCTGCTACTTAAAGACAGCCCAAAATCAATCAATATTCTGTCCTAAGAGTTATCGCTTCACACCAGGGTTCATTTAGGATCACTGATATGCTCTTATAGTTTTGGTTCAGAAGCTTGTATTCACTATAGTGAATAGTTTGTGTTTTTTATACATTTTGTGTGTATTTATAAATGCACACACATGCATGTATTTAGGTTAAAATGCCTTGTTTATATATTACATATATTTTTTTAATAATATAAACTATGTGAATATAAATATTGACATGGAAGTATTATCTCTGTATGTGTGTGTATTTACGTATACATATTATGTAAACAAAATGTTTTATTCTGGATGTGATTAATAGCCATTAATTGTTTGACAGCACTATATATTGTTTGTTTTAAAGTCTTAGCAATTTTGTTCTGTTTTTATTTAGTTATTTAGTTTGAGCTATTTTAATATATACATCATGTACTCACCCAACACAAACTAGTGTTTTAAAGAATGCTGGTAAGCGGCTGACGGTAGCTATTGACTTCCACAGTATGGAAGAAAAAACACTAGTGATGTCAATGGCTGTTTGGTGACCAACATTCTTCCAAGTAGCATCAAACTCATTCAGAACAGCACGAGGGAGAGTAAAGGATGACGTCATTTGGTTCTGGTGAACTTAGCAGTCTCTAGTCCTCGCTGACTTTCATTACGTGTTAAAGAGCAGTTCAGGCTGCTTTGTGTTTGACGAGAGAAGAAACATTTGGAAGGACACAGAAAGTTCATTTTTAACGTCTCTGGATATCACAGGCAGAGTCGAACAGCGTTCAGGACTCTATTTTTGACCCTCTCAGGCTTCTCAGGAGGAAAAAAAAAGAGAGATGTTGATGGAACGCAGCCATTTCTGTGACCCGCTGGCCTCTCTGGGAGGAAGGCCGGAGACAGGTAGATATATGGCCGGTTTGTTATTGTAAATTCCAGATCTGCTGGTTATCTGGGAGCGTTTTTTAATCTCAGATTCCAGAGACGGTTCACCCGGGGTGTCGCCGCTCACCTTTCCCTGACCTATTGGAAAAGCCAATGAGGGAAAAGGAAAAAAAGCGGCACCTTACGGATTCCAGGGCCCGGATCGGGTTTCGTTTTAATGTCCGTTCGCATGTGGGCCGTTTTTCGTGGGCCGTTCCCACAGCAGCCATCCGTCTGGTGATGTCACAGAGCCTGACGAGAAACAGCCGCGCTTATTTTTACTGTTGACCGAGGCATCGCCACGGACAAGACAAGCTCGCTCTCTTCCACACAGAGAGCGAGCGCTGATTGAAACCAGATAAGGACTGAATAAAAGTGTAGAGCGGAGTAATGAGATTCCTGCAGTGTGTGTTTGGATTAGGTGATTACAGACGCCCCGCTCCAAACCAGCGCTCATACACACAGAAAAAAACCTTCAGGATTTAGAATTCAGGATTCTGTAAGCCTGTCGGAGTGTAAAACTAATTGTATGATGTGATTTTTCATGCAAGAAGAAAAAAAACTTCTTCAGTACTGCCTTGGAGAAACGCCTACTAAATCTTGGCGGTTTTTTCAGCTGCTCACACACAGAATCTTCTCTCGTCAGCTGAAATCTGAAAAATCAGACGCTAATTCTCAGACTCCTTTGACAGTTTTTGCACACACTTCTCTCTGTAACACACACACACACACACACATCTAACAGGGATGAATATGATGGCAAACGTTTGTTTTTGAGATATTTTGAATGCAGTGCTTCATTGTATTTTGTGTGTGATTCTTGGATTTGTGTGTAGAGTTTTAAAGAAAGTGACGGTTTTCAAAATGTGTGTGAGCAGCTTAAAAAACAGCAATGATTACTGTATATTCTTGTATTCATGTTTTGCAAAATAAAAAGCTTAGTCAAAATAAATCAGTTAAATACCTTAACTGTGTCAGATTGCTCTTCTTGCCAGTAGATTGTAACCGTGCCGGTCACTGAAATATCAGCTCTTTTGGCCACAGCTGATCATTCTGCATTTCTGAGTAAGTTTCTGAGCAGGATCCGGTTGTTGTAGTGAGAACGTAATAACGCACCGTAACAGTGTGAAACCTGAAGCATCTGCTCTTGTGTGGAGCATGACTGCAGATTTCTGAGATTATCACACCGCTTTCATTCACAAATCACCTCGGCACGCTTTTCTCCTGGTGTATAGACACTTCCTGAGAGAGCCGCACACTTTGAGGACAGTGAGGACTGAAGCGTTTGTTTTGTGCCATTTTCAGCTCTTATTAATCTCACAACAGATTTACTTTTATTCAGATACTCCAGCATGATTTTAGTATAAGTGCCTTTCACAATACTCATTTATATTTTTGTTACACTTTATTAGACATTCTACTAACTATAAGTGACTTTGTAACTACTTCTCAACTAATTCACCACTCCATGTCTATAACTCTCTCTCAGAGCAGACTGTTAGGGCAGGTTTAGGGTTAGTAGAACAAGTTGACCTATACTTGCTATCCCAGCAGGCACACAACATCAGAAGATGTTAAGAAGATGCTCAGAAGTCCCCGCCCAACGATCGTCACGCCTGCACCGCTGCATGAGATCGGCACGCTGCCCACGTTACTGCACAAGATGGCGGCCGATCGCAAGTCACCACTCAAAATGCCTGCCGCTACCGAGTCCATGCACAAGATGGCTGCCGATCCCGAGTCACTGCACCAGTCTTCACCATGGGCGCCACCCCAGAGTATCTTGGTGTCGTGAGTGCTGCGAATGAGGACAACAAGGCTCTTCCGAGGCACATGAAGCTGAGATCCAGTTTAACGGACCCCCCGTTGATGTCAGTAAGGGCTGCCGGTGTGATCAGGGTTCCTGCACAACCTGTCTTCGAGACTGTTCCCTTGTCTTCTGCACTTTCTGTATGGCAGTTGCCATTCTAAGTGTGTGGGCCCCACCCTGCTCCCCGGAGCCCTCCTGTGAACCTTTGGCCTGATCTGCTTGAGCCGGTCAGCATTTCTGCTTTGCCATGGCCTGAACCACCAGAGCCTGCCAGTCTTCCAGTTTCTCCTTGGGCTCCGCCAGTGACTGCACGGCTTTCAGAGATGTCGGTTCTGGGCGTAGATTCGCTGGTGTCTGCACAACCTCTGGAGGTATCAGTTAAACCCACAGATTTCCGTCAGCGGCTGCACAACCTCCAGAGGTGTCAGTAGATTCAGACAAAGGCCTGAACCAGGCTAGAGTGTCAAACTCTTACCCGGACCCAGGTGGGCGTCTCCGCTGCCTGCCCCGCCCTGGTGGGTGTCTCCGCCATCTGCTCCGCCCGGGTGGGCGTCTCTGTCTGGAAGCCGCTCCTTAAAGGGGGGGCTATGTAACAGTTCAGCGGGAGGTGCCAGCGAAAGCCGCTGGATGGCACTCCAGCTCCAGGTTTCCATTGTGTGTTTGTCTCCGTTGCTATCCCCGGACTTTTATTATGAACTTATGTCTCCACCCACCTTGTCCATTGTCATGACTGCCATACGTTCCTCCACCACTTTCGTGTGTATATGAGCCCGTATGTCTTTGTGTTTTCACGGATCATTGTTTGGAGTTTCCCCAGTATCATGTTCTTTGTTTTACCTGTGTTTCTCTGTATTGGATTTATTGTTGTCGACCGCGCTTGCCCCGGACTCTCGATCTTGCCTCGCCCCACTGGACACTGTTTGCCGTTGTACTGACCCATGCTCATTATATACTCAGAATTTGGATTATTCTGCTGCCTTTGCCTTTGATGTTCCTGTTTGCCTGTAATCGACTCTGCCTGTTTTATCATTAAACAGTCTGCATTTGAATCCGCACGCCTCCTTGTCTCTCCATCATTACAGTCTGTCTTTTTTTTGTTTTCAGTATTTCTCAGTGGCTTTGGTACATTTCTCAGATCAGAAATGAAATTCTCAAAACTACTTGTTCATCCTCCACATTATCTAGTCACTTTGTCTTTTGAACAAATTGGGATTGGTTTGGTATATTCACGCATATGAATATACCAAACATCATCCTATGTTGTTTCCTACATCATCAGTCGCTAATATCATGTTAATCTATTATATAGGTCTCTGTGCTGTAGTCTTACCCCTCAAAACATCTAGTCAGAAGCTCATTGTATAAGTCATTAATGTGAATGTAAACGGTTGATCTAGTTGTCTAACTGTCAAGCATATTTCTACACAATACTGTTATAGACAGTGTTATATATAGTTATAATCTTGACTTCCACTAATACAGGCGTTACAGGCTTTTGCAGGAAAACCATTGTTTGCTGCTGTTTGTATGAATTGTCTGATCGTCATTATACAGAAAGAAGAGCATACTGTTGTGTTGCTGTGAGTACGCTAAAAGGTTCTCATTACACTGAGGCCCATGTTTGCAGATTTTTGTTCACAAATCACCTGACAGACTTTTCAAATGCAATGAACTGCTGGTGTAAAGATACACTTTATTCTGTCAGCGAGCTGAGGACTGAACGCTTCTTTCCTAAAGCATGCATGCAGGGTCACGTTTCTATATTCTCTCTTAATTCGCCGCTTTTATTGCAGAGTTAACAGTAGAATGGTGAGGAATTATCATATCAAAGTTAATGTTGAGATCACCGTAACGCTTCCTCTCGGCTCTCAGCTTGACATACAGAGCGTCGAAGCACGCGTTTAAAGTTTGCCGGCTCCGAACGCGTCATTTAGCGGCGGCGCGCGCCTCCTGAACTGCAGGGACAGCGTCGCGAGCGCAGCGCACTTCAATAACAGCACGCGCGCGCACATTGCGCCTTTGAAAAGTTTGTCAGCATGACAGCGTCACCGGGGTTTCTGACACCATCTGTCACGCCGCTGTCAGCCCTTATCAGCTCGCGCTCCCGAAGTTTGCGCTCGCAAATATTCCGCCAAATATTAACATTCTCCCAGCTGTCTGGGGAGAAATATGAAAGTGTTCAATAATCTCTCTCGGTTTTATCTGGGAGCATCCTTCATCCGAGAGCTCGACATTGCGGATTTTCATCCCTCACTCAAATGAAAAAGAAGGATATTAATGTTTTGATGCTCATCTTTTTGAAGACGAACCGTGGCGTGCATTCGCGCTGACAAGCCAGGCGAGCCGATTCTCTGCTCAATATTTGCCCGAATTATTTCAGCGCACCCCGGGTTAAACTGTGGCGTCAAAAATGACTGCAGATGAATTCGTTTTGTGCGTGAGACAATAGCGCGGGGACGCGGGGGCGGCTTACATGCGCCGTTTAATTGCATTACAAGACCCACATTTAAGAGAAGAATGCAAAACAGCAGAGGCGCGATTTTACAGCGGACGCGCGCGCGAACAAGAGCCTCCAACCTCAGATCGATTTGAGCATATCAGTCACAATGCCCTATCAGCGAGGTGCAGGGTAACCTGATTTTAGGCCGCGTTATGGGATTTGAGCGCGGGGCGGAGGGCTTCCGCGCTCCAACAAAAGGCCCGCGTTAATCGCTGGCAGCGGCGCGGCGGCGCTCGGAAAGCCGGTTACGCAGCGCGCGCTTGCCGAGGAAACGATTGCGCGATCCGCAAGAAGCCGGCTGCCACTGGCGATGTTCTTCCCGCGGCTGTACTTGTCAGGTGTAATCATTTTGTTGTGCTTAATGTTTTATGCAAATGCGCTCGGGTAGGGTTGGTTGGGGCCTGTGGGTGTGCGGCGCGCGCGTCGCATCACGGGGGTGTGTTGTTGTTGTTGTTGTTGTTTTTGCAGCCGCTCGGAAAATAATATTTGCATTCCTCTGAACGCCTCGCCCTGATTATTTCCTCTTTGCGTCAGGGGTTTGTGTGAGGCCGCGGGACACATCGGCTTTCCTGATGATACAGGAACGGCCTCCTCATCCTCACCTCTCTGATGCACCTGTGTATCACTGAAGCCACACACACACACACATCAGTCCTGGCTGGTGACACGGTGCTGTACAGTGACTCATGTTTAAACTAGAGTTTCCATTAGTGAAAATGTGCCAACATGCACTTCTACTACACCACTGCAGCTATACAGCTGACTACAGCTGTGCAGAGAGTCAAGACAACAAGAGCATAAAGTATGCATGTCCATTTATGCATCTAAACAAACATATAACTGCAGATGTTGAAGTCACTCAATTAAAAGACCTTATGGTGCTTTCCTCCTGAGAAGCTTGTATTTATTTCATTAAGACATCGTGTGCATTGAAAACACTTTGGTCAGAGAAAGATGTGATGCTAAATTGTGATGTGATTTTTAACAATATTAAGATTGAAGAACATGCATTGGGTGTGTTTTACTTACAGTAAGTCAGCTAGCACAACATACTACATACTGACTAACCCTAAACCTACCCTAGCAGTCTACTCTGAGAGTTAGTACACATGATTAGTTGTGAATTAATGAGAATTAATTGAGATGTAGTTACTCACAGTCAGTAGGATGTCTATAGTGGACTCTCAGAATAAAGTAGAATTTTGCTTTTTGTTTCGTTTATGAAGGTTGTATAAATTGACTTGTTATATATTCTATCATAACAATTGTATAACAATATGGCATTTCATACATGTACAAAAAATTCATTCATTTGATCAGGTCAACTATTTATTCAGTGCTTTATCACTATAAACGTCTCCAAAGTGTCCTGCTCGTAATAATGGTGTGGTGACGTTCACCTCATACAGTAAATACCATCTCTCCAGCATGACTGGAACGCACCATTAGTCCGGGTAGCTCCATATTTAATTAGTGACAGGAACGCAAACGAGGCTGCGAGGGACAGACTGGAGACTGTTGCTTAATGTAACGGAGGCCAGCGAGTAAGTGCTGTGCAGGTAAACCTCACTCCCCTGACCTCAAAAAGAGGCGCTCTAGCGACTGACGCTAGTGGTCATGGCCTTTAGCCTCCTGGTTAGAGCGCCCGCCTCCCATGCCGGAGACCTGGGTTCGAGACCGAGTCGTGGTGGAAGTGGACCCAGGGGGGTTACATTAACAACATACTAACTGTTCCAAATATCTTTAAAAAGATAAAAACTGAATCAGTTCTGAATCCTGTGAACTGTGACAATGACATGTGATCTAGAACCTTTATTCAGTGCATCTGGGTCTAGATAGATCACAGCTCATGTCTTTTTAACATAACACACTTATTTAACTCAAAAAAATCGATGAGACATGAGGTTAATCATATATACACACGCTCACAATGTATCTCTAAACATAAATAATGCATTATGCTAACACATCACCCTTCACACAATAGAAGTGTTAGTCGCTGCTTTATTAACGGCGCTCTGGCAAAATAATATTTCCTATTATATTATCTGTCAACACTGACCAGTGCAATCACAGCCATGAATTAATGCCTAAAGCCGATTATTTCTCTCCGTGAATAAGGAAGGCAATCATCACTAAAAATCAATGAAGAGGAAAATATCCCAGGCACGGAGCAAATGTAACATGGCCTGCAGTAAACTCCTTCCCCTTTAACCGTTTTATTTTGCCGATATCTCTTTTATGGTTCATTATCATCATCAGATGTGATGTGAAAATCAAAGCCGAGTCTGTAGCCTGAGGTTTCTCTGCGTTTCTGCTGACTGACGGACTGCAGGTGAGGCCAAGGCTCTTATTCTCTGACCTCTTTATAAAGCCTGCTTGTTTGCAGACGGGTTTATTTCCCAATCTGCTTCCTCAAAGCTGCTTTCAGGAGACACCGACCACCATTTCTGCTTCCCGACGAGTGAAAATGTGAGCGTGTTTTGATGGAGCCATCAAAGATCATAAAACAGTCATATTTGGGTCCATTAAACAGCCGTATTTGGGTCCGCGAGGTGCTGAGTTAAATCCCGTTAAGATGAATTTCAGCGTAACGCGCCGTGATGTTTCACTTTCTTCTGAAAGCGTAATGAGGGCAGAGATTTACACGCCGCTCTGTAATCACATCAGATTGCTCATCTGATATGGAGGCCTTCAGAAAGTTCACCTCCATTATGGGCCTGTACCGCTGGTAATGACATTGCGGCTGCGATCGTTCCTCTAGTAAGTTAATAACAAATATGAGGCCATTGATTAATGTCTGCGGTTGTTTTGTGTGTGTGTGTGGATCTACTGTCTTCAACTACCAGCGAAATCTCTTGATATTACAGGTCATTTATCATCTCCCTCTGACATGCTCATAAAGCAGAACATACAGTAATTAATTTTGCCAGAGAGAGCGAGACAGACGGTGAGAGAGAGACAGGGATGAGTGAAATGGCAAACATTCGCTCCAAACAAACACGCGGTTATTACGCTGTCTCAGAAGTTTTAGCGCAGGCCTCGCACGCATCTGATAAAACACCAGAAAGTGCTCTTCACGTGCTGGAGGTGTCTGAAGAAGCCCATCAGCCGAGAGACAAGACAAACACAATCACAGCAGCTGACCTCGAAGAGAAAACGGACCGCTTTACACTAAAGTCCAGTTCACACACACTTACCAGCATTCACACTGGAACCTTCTCCCACATCCTGCCTTCTTCATTTTTACAGATCTGGATTCTGTTTGAATGCTTTCTCTCATTTCCACTAATCAAAAAGCATGTTAGACCCTAAACGTGGCTTACAAGGGAATCCGTTCGGGGCCTGAAAAAATATAAAAATCAATAAATATTTTAGAGACTTCACTTTTACTGTATGTCAACAACCGCACACTTTATATCCGAGATTTTATATTCTTTAAAGGTGCCCTAGAATGTACATAGAAGGTATGTAGCTTAGGTTTTCCAGGTCCATTTCCAACCCTAGAAGGAAACAGTCTGTTTTTGCCTTATTTGGAAGGTTCATGAATAGTAATGAGGAGGTCTGCTCTGATTGG
>JAUCMS010000031.1:15240197-15254170 GCA_032357445.1 Enteromius radiatus | reverse complement strand
CAGTATGTTATGTCCATGTACTCAACTCTTATTATTCAACCATGCCAAGCTCAATTCAGTTTTACATTCTAGGGCACATTTAAATCACCGTCTCTTTCTAACTTTCTAAAGAACCTTATTTCACCACAGTGAAGCTTTTGTGAAACAGAAAGGTTATTCAGACGTTAAAGCTTCTTTATGGACCCATTTAGACAAAACAGGTTCTTCTATAGCATCGTGAAGCAAGCTGATGATAATGTGAAAAAAAATCAATCCAACTTCAACCTTTAACACACAAATTCTATTACTAATTTGTTAAGAATGACATCATTTTGTAATACCACGGCAAAGTGCAACTGGTTAACTTATAAATAAAATATTATTTAATACAACCAATATACTAAAATGTATACCAATAACACTCATTTTGGGGGGTTAAATTAGGTCATATTAGCTTTTTAAGGTTACACTTGCAGGCTACTAACTTTAACAGAGTAAGATATAAAGTGCTTTTTTTTTTTACAGGGGTCCTATCATTTTTAACTTTAGTGTGTAATAAAGCAGATCTGCAAGCTTCTCAAAGTTCACTGTAAAAGGACATTTTCCTTTGAACAGAAAACCCTTTTCAAGAACTAGATATTGTTCTTCCAGATATTGTGATGTCACAAAGTCCCTCCCACTGCCAGGCCATTAATAATGGATTATTGCAATATTCAAGCATGAAAACTTATTCCAGTGCACCTCAAAAACCAAATCAAGGCTTTACGAAAGGGCACAATAAGACCCCTTTAGCTTTTTTAACGCATGTTCATTTCGTGGAAGGACAGAAACTTGCCTTTTTACAGTTCATTTCATCCAGCATCTGAAATTCCACGTTTGATCTGTCATCTGATTTTTGTGACGCTGCTTTGCTGAAATCATCTGCGAGTCTGAGGCGTAATACATCACTGGATATGCGGCGTACAGAAACACTTCACAAGATTGTGTTACCACACAGAAAATAAGCCCTCAAATATCAGAGGGGGAAGATAAAAACCTCTTTTCTTGGCTTTCATATGAAGACGCAGCGCTGGGCTTTGAAGCGGGTGGGCCTGCTGAGGACACAAATGTTTTTAATCACGATGTCCTCCAGCGAGACGGCCTGCGTTCACAGCGCTCATCTGGAGAGGAGGACATTTGTTTGACACCAGCTTTAAACACTACAGCATTCAGATACAGAGCTGGAATATTTATTTCACTAACCTTCACCCCGCCGAGAGAAACACGCACACCAGACTGCTTCACACTTCCTCAACAAACAGCAACTTACACCCCGACGCTGTTTGTTTTCAGCCACCGAACATGTTCAGTCTGTGTTTGTCGGCTTCGTCGTGGGATGTTTGACTAGTTCCCACAAACCCTGATGTAATCTGACTTGACACTGAGGTAAGCGTTCTGTGCCGACTGCACAGAAACCGACCCGCAACAGCCTCCACATGCTTTCTAACCCTCCGAATCACACGAGACAACACCTGAAACATGCAATGCGCTATCCCTCTTTCAGTCTCAAACTGCTTCCGACCATCTGCTGAAAGACACCTTGTGAATCGAGTACAGTTTAATCCAAGATGGCTGATTTAAAGCTTGTATTCACACATAAAAGCTGATCAATGCACGTACACTGAGCTCATCAAATATGGCAAAGCATAACATGCAGCATGAATCTTTCAGGGGAGACACCGCAGGCAAAAACATTTTGGGCTTTTAGGTGTGGAAAAAAAACAAACACTTTATCTATTTGTGTCAGCAGATTTTAATGAATAAATATATATTTTTATAGGCCATTTTCTCAAAATGATCTCCTACACTGAGCCATAAATACTCTTGTCTACAAGGTTACAGAGAGATTTGTAACTTAAAAACATTATTTAATACAACTGATATACTAAAAAAGAAAAAAAAAACACTAAATCTAGTGTTTTCTGTTCGTTCCAAGCATTTTCTGAATAATGGAGTGACAAAAATGAGTTAATATGTCCAATAAATAAATAAATAAATGCATATCTGACCATAGAACACTTGTAATATAAAAAAATGCAATTATCACTGTAGTCAGTCAGCTGGGTTAGTAACGTGATAACTCTTAGCTGTTGTTTTTTTACCCTATTCACCTGCAGTGTTTTGGAGACTTTGAGCACGCTGAGAACAGGAGGGTTTGGGCTCCTCGTCCTTCCTCAGCCATTGGTCACGGAGCTGCGGGACGCTGGGAAACGCAGGTGTTTCTCATTTCTACATCTCTCAGTGCGCTGTGGTTTTAGGTGACACTGACAGGCCTCCACTCATGTTTATCTGCAGCATAAAACAGCACAGATCACACTACAGCTCCCGGAGAGCAGAGACGACACGTGTTTTTAACATTAGACCTTCCCCAGCTAACAGAGAGCACATCATCTTCCTTTATTAGACTGGTTCAGTTTAGTTATTTAGTTATCTAGTGCGTTTTCATCATCATTCTGGATGAACGACCAGTTTATTCTTCAAAATGTTGCTTTTGTTTAAAATAAAACCGATCCACATTTAAGTGCTGAAAAAAAACCCATCATGAAGCTATAATAAATAATACAGGTTTGGTTTGTTTAGAAACAGAGGCTCTGTTCTTTTGACCTATTGCATGGTCAGATATTCACACAACTAAATATTCTGAGGGCCATGAAAATCATAAAAACAATGCTGACAACAACTGGCAAATAAATATATTAATACTTTTTCCACTTTTTTTTGTTATTTTCAATTTTCCTTCATTTTGTAATGTGCTTTTATAATTTGTCGTAGATTTTTATTTAAACAAAATTAAAGGTTCAATTTATTTCACTTTTCAGTTTATAATAGTAGTGCTTTACTTAAAGTGTTTGCATGTTTAAAACATTTACATTTTCGTATTTCAGCTTAACGTCAACATATATAACCCAGGGGTGAACTATCCCTTTAAGTCAATGAGTGGCTCTGAAACAATGTCTACTGTAACAAAAAACAAATAAATACTATTTTACTATACTATACTAATGGACTATTATAATAATGCATTGATCTTGTTAATAAATGAGCGTTCAAATATCAGCAATGTAACAAAACAGAACCTCTACTGAAAGGATGTTTATAGTTGTATAAAGAATACTGTACTTTCTGTTAGTTTCTCCTCTTTGCTTCTGAGAATCACAAGCTCCAGTCTGATTGGCTGGATTCCTCAAGCTCTATGAGTCACTATCACAGGTTACATCACTCTATGTGGTACCATGCTGTTAAATTTGACAAAGCGTGCCATTTTGTGGCGTCACATTTGTCAAATATTTTAGCATTTTTGTGGACATTCTCTAGCAATTAACTGCCACTTTTTCTCTTCTTCTTCATTATTGTGCGTCAAAACAAGCCCAGTTTAGGTAGTTCTACACAAGATGTTCTTGGAGAGAATGATCTCGAGCACAGACCTGCACCAGCAGCACAATGTGGTGGAAATCAGGAGCGTGTGACATTGACGGCTCTGTAATTCTCCCTCGGTGATTGACTTTATGACGGCTGGAGTGACACGAGCAGTGGTTATGCTTTCACGCCGAGCCCAAAGTTTCCTGTGAGAAAGTGTGCAGAAGCAGGCTCGAGGAGGAGGGCGTTTGTTGACACCGCCGGGGAGCCGCTCACCTCCCAGCTTTTAATGGCACAGAATTACAGGCCTGGCTGGAAGGCAACAACTGGCTTAAAGCAGGAGATGTTGACAGGAGTGACACGGCCACTTTCTGGCTCCATTAGAGCAGCCGGCAGCTCTTAGAGACCTGATGTGGACATCCCGCTCCTCCTCCTTGACCATTATCCTCTGACACCTCTTATTTTCATATTGACACGTGTTTAGAGCCATCAGGAAATCAGGCTTCCTGACATTTAGTACATGCTTTTTATGACAATAACACGAGACTGAAGGGAGAAAGCCATACTTCAACACGACTGACTGCTCATTCATCACGGAAGAAAATCAAATAACAATGCCTTTTTTTTTTTATTATTTAAATAATATACATACACCCTGGAGCACACAAAGTCTTAAGTAGCAGGGGTATAATTGTAGCAATAGCCAAAAATACATTTTATGGTTTCTCTTTTAAATGGTTAAGATATTAAGATGCCAGAATTTCAAATAGGCCAAATATCGTCCTATCCTAACGAAATGAAGTTCAATGGAAACGTATTTATTCAGATGATATATAAATCTCAATTTTGAAAAATTGACACTTGAGACTGATTTTGTGGTCCAGAGTAACATACACATAGATTTGAGACTTTTCTTTCCTTAATTTGTGATTTTATTTGTGGTCGCTATCCACTTTACTTCTCAATGAAATACATTGGTATCTTGAATGTGCTTGCAGTTATGCTGTATGATTGTGAACTGGTGTTTGTTTACTGCACTTTATTATAATCCTAGTTAGAATCAGGAGTGTCACACATTCACTTGCTCACAGTAAAGGAAGGTGGATGTCTCACACCAGAGCGCTCGTAGACTCGACTCGTTCTCGGTGAAAGCACTTCTCTGGAAATCCCTGGATGCACCACGGGACTGTATGATGTGAACTCTTCTGGGCCGGAGCATGAGCCCAGCTCAAGAGTCTGGAGGTGTAGATCAGTCCCCGAGGAGCGGATAATCCATAATTACAGCAGCAGAGATTAGTTACTCTAAAGCCCCATGAATTCCTCTTCACACCGAGAAACAATGGCGAGTGAATTCACCCACGACGCACACATACAGCGGACGCTTGCAGGTGAAAAGTGCATGCATGCTGCCCTGTAGAAAATAACCGGGATTTTAACAGTAATAAACCGTGAAAATGCTACGGTAAAAACCTGTTGAGCGGTTAATAATGAATTCCTCTAAAATTTACAGGGAAAAACCGTAAACTGACATTCCCAGAATTGCATTTCATTTTTTTTCTTTGTACTTTGGTTCATCATGTGACTTTCTCATCATCTCCTGCATTTGCTGTTTATCAGAGTATTTCAAAAGCCCTGTTGGGACGGGACTAGTTTTACAGGGGGTCGTTAGAGAAATGTTTGTTTCACAGATGTACTTGGTGATTTTAATCCCATCCGAATCTGCCATGTCTGTGTTTTTCTCTCACAACCTCTGAGATAATTCAGAGCAAATTACCTACTGTTTTCAGCAAACTCAGCGATCCTTGGAGAAAACTAATCCTGTCCAAATGTAATTTTTCACAACGCGTTTCCTTGTGCGTTATGCTGTAGATGCTCTTACTGCACGCAGGTTTGATATATTTTGATATATATATATATATATATACAAATAATAATATGTTAGTACATGGTACATGAAAATCATGGACGTCAGGGGATAAGAATCGAAACTCCTACAGTAGTTTAGAAAACTAGTCCCGTCCGAATAGGGTTAAAGCTACAAAGATTTCAGTACTTTAAGAGGTTTGTATATTAACATTATATCAGTTAATGAAATTACGGTATTTAACTGTAAATTTAACTTAAAACCGTTTTCTGTTTTGAAGCATGACTGCTGGTTTGAGCTAGGTTAAGCTGGTCTCCAGTTAAAACCAGTTTAAACCAGCAGTCATGCTTCAAAACAGTACCTAACCAGTACTGTTACAGTAACTAACCAGAATATGCTGCTTTTTTTGACAGGGAATACTGGAGGAGAAAAACAACAGCCTGCACAAGAGAATTATGGGTAGAAGCGTAGACAGCTTGTGATGTAACGGGGAAAGATTTGAGATTTTGAGCACTTATGATGTATTTTCTTTCTGCCAAACACTCACGGACCAACATCAAACTGACTCACACACAAAGGCCTATGTGAAGAGGAATTAAAGCGCGGTGCTTGTGTATTAGTGCATGATGGAGGCTGAGCTCGTTAGCGGCTGAGATGGATGAGCTGCTGTCACTCATTAAACATCCCACTCTTAACGCTGTTTGTGTGTTTATTATCAGTCACACAATTAGCACACGGTGGTCCGAGCGCCAGAGTATTTTTAGACTGGGTTTGATTTCAACCCAAGATGACATAAAATAAGAGACGTCCCACAAGATCTCTTCAGCTGCTGGTTTGCTTTTTACAATCGGAGGAATAAATTATGCATCCCTAAATTTAGACGTGCATCCCATTGTGTGGATAATTCATTTCTAGCCTCTGAAAGATGAAATGCAGGACTATTTGTGGACGAATGGATTGCTATTTTTACATGCTGTTTTGTGTCTATTTAAAGCGGCTATTTACAAACCATCCTCTGTTTCACTTTAATAAAAAGCATGCGAGATCATTAAAAAGTGACAGAATTAGCATCAAAACTCAAAACCTCATCAAAAACAGCAGCGTGGAGAAATAAGCACAGGTTCACGACTTCACATCTGTTAGGACACTGACATTTGCTGCTTTTATCTATCGGTTTGTTTATTTTAATTAAATTCAATATTGGGTTGTGATAATGAAATGTAAATGGAGTCCTATAAATGATCAAAATAAAGCAGGTGTGTATAATTAGATGTATCTATTGGAGAGTGACAGAGCAATTAGTTTTACAATTAGCTTCGTATCTGGACACTGTCAACAAAAGTCAACCATTCTCCAAAAGTGCAGAAAGTATAATTAAAGTACAATTCAGATCTCAATTAATGGAGTCTGTCAGAACAGAGAGAGAAAGACAGAGATGCTTCACCTCTAAACACTGAGATCACTAATAAACTCACACTTATTATATGCTACTTTTTCAATTTTGTTTTGTTTTTCAGAGTGAAATGGATACTTTTATTCCTCAAAGGTGCATGGAATTGATAAAAAGTGACAGTGGAGACATTTACAATGTTGCAAATTTCAAATAAATGCTGCTATTCCGAACATTCTATTCATCTGTGAATCCTGAATCCATCAAAGGATGGTTTCCAGGACAACATTGGAATTTTCAACACTGATAATAATCAGAAATGCTTCAGTATATTAGAATGATTTCTGGAGAAATTCAGCTAAACATCACAGAAATAAATTACAGTTTAACAGATATTTAAAAAGAAAAGAGCTGTTTTACATTGTAAAAATATCTAATATTGGTGCTTCATCCATGCCTGCCATTATGAGCCACGTTCATATGTTCATACATCTTCTCTCAGAAATACGTCATAAGCGCTGGACTTTATATCCCGGACTCAGACTCTCCCATTATAGTATTTAGTCACTCAGTGATTGTGTCATTTTGTGTCAATTCTATATGCATATATATTTCTGTTAGTCCCTCGCTTCCACGACGCAGAAGACGCCTTCACTTGAAGGACGGCACGTTTTCAACACGCCCGAGATATTTATAGTCTCTCAAAAACAAGCCAGACAGGACTATAAAAGCATGTAAATAAAAATACAGAAAAAAGGTCTCCTCTGACAGGCTGTCACGCTGCTGAGAGATGAAGAGAAGCACAGAGAAGGGAGTGTGTGTTTCTCCTACAGCAGAGATGTTTCCAGCATCCACGGCCTCAATGACTAAATGCTATTAGTGTGTTTAACCAGCAGGTGTGAGGTCAGAGGTCAAGCACTGATCCGCACACTCCTGAGGTTCGGGATGCTAATCTTCACTCGTGTGATCAATGGAACGCGTGTGTGTGTGTTAGAGGAGGTGAAACACACACACACACATCATCAAACAAACACCAAGTTAAATGATTCATTTAGATGTGCAGTACTCTAAAAAATCTGCACTTTCTATTACAAATACATGTATTAAACTGCAATGCGTCTGTATTATGAGACATATGCACATTCATATCGCCTATTTAAACAGTAAAACCCAGTGTATATTTACACAGTAAAATGACATTCACTTTGGTTTAAAAAAAGATCATTTCAAAAAGTCCACAGGGATTTTCAAGCAATAATAAAAATGCATTTAGGCCTAAATGTCTTAAATTGCTTTACAAGACGTGCAAATTCATATTACACATTTTCACAATTCAAGCCATAAGGACGTTAATGCTAGAATTTAGCTCAAAAAGATCATTTAAAAAGGTATCAGGGATTTTTAAGGACTAAATATGAATTATGAGATGTGCAAATTCATATTAAAAATGTGATCATATTCATAATTTAAAATGCTTTCAGCGTATTTAAAGTTTTTACACTGAAATCCAGAAAGCATGCTATGAGATAAAGATTTCCCCTGTATCATTTGAATAAGATCTTGCCAAAAGGTGCATTACTGGGCTGCACTGCAGCAGAAGAACGGCTCTGCTCTGTGTTTTGTCCTGGCAGACGCGTCTCTCTGAGCATGTGTGTAATGAATAATGATAGGGCTGGTAAATGGCTAATGAATGAATCCAGTTTACATTTGAGTGATAGAGCTCTCGTTTGATTGGTCTCCCACGAGACCGCAGCACTAGAGACCGCCCTGCCATCCTCTATAGCCCCTTTAATTGGTCATTTGACATGAGTAACCTGACTGCACATCCGTGAACTGTCAGCCGAGACGTTTAACCCCCCGCAGAAAAACCCTGAGAAGGAAATAATAACAACAAAAAGAGCAGCACACGAAGGCACGCTAGCGATCGATTGAAACAAAACTCCAGGCCAGAGAATGAACACATTCATGCATATCATTTTACCACATTAATTCTGCTAGAAAAATGCGCTATATTTACCGAGCAAACACACCCGGTGCTGTTCGGATGAGCTGCTCCTCTCAGCGTCTGCAGAATCTGAACACAGTCCGGTGTGTGTGTAACTCCAGACACACTGACTGCAGCTCTCTCTCTCACACACACACACACACACACACACACGGGTCAGAGCGCAGAGGTGCTGCGGATGGCCAGCAGGGGACAGTAGTAAGTTACGGACAGATACAGGCGCCTGCAGGAAAACTGCAAACAAAAGACTTTCTTTGTTGCTCCAGATAATGAAAGAATGCCGGAACAGCTACTTCACAAAAGATCCTCACAACAGCACGACCACGAACGCACAGAAACAGCCCTGAGTTTATAAGATCACACCGAAACACAAAAACATCACATATTCCCAGCGGAACGAGCACAGGCAGGCAAACTACGTCTCACTGAATAAAAAACCAAATAAAATACTAACATTTGCATGCATTTTATTCCCCGGCAGGAGTTACACATATACTTCACACAGGAAATACACACGCATATCTCCCGCTTCCTAAAATCAACAAACACAACAACACAGCATTTATTTACTAAAAGAAAGAAAAACATGAAACTGAACATTATACGAGATATAACACACACATTAGAAATGATGGAAATCTTTCACAATCACTTACTGTAGTGAAAATGTCAATAAACGGCATTTCTTCTGTTTTTACACACACACACACACACACACACACACAGTACAAATACTCATAGAGTAACAGCGTATAGCTTCCTTGTAGCTATCGTTTTTCTGCTACTATTTACATTTATTCATCTACAGACAGAGGGAATTAAAATAGTTCAAACTGGAAGATTTGAATAAAAAATATAAAGACAGTACATAAATAGTACATTTATAAATAATACACACACACACACACATATATAAAACTGTGCATAAAAAAATATTTCAAATATTTTTGGTAATTCTGCATAAATACAAAGAAAAAAAAAACACATAGAATTGCTTTTATTTAAATGGTTTTATTTATAATTTCTTTCTTTTTGTTTTAAAAGGTTGTTTTGAAACAAAATACAGAGATCCTGAAGCACACAGAGCAGTGTGAATGTGTATTTTGCTGAAGTCCATCAGTTCCTGGATTCAAGTGTAATAAATGTAAGGTGTATATTAATCTGCAGAGCGCTGACACACACACACACACACACAGACTTGTGTTTCTGTCTGTTATAATAATGAGTGTGTTATTATGAGCTGCAGTGTTTGTGTCGGTGTTGTGTCGCTGTGGCTGCTATCAGCGCCGCTCTTCAAATACAAACACATTTGTCAGAGTTATTGACCTTTATCTCTGCACTTTCTTGACAGCCTTCTCCAGTTATTGACAATACAAACACAGGGCAAAGCATAACCTTTCATTTAGCCACCCGTCTGCCTCTCTCTGTCTGCCTCGCTCTCCAAATGTGTTCAAATAAGACGCCGCACAATGCCTCTGCTCATATCTGCCATTTTTCTCTGCTTTAGATTTGACTGGATAATGTCATTAGAAAGATACAATGCCCCAAATCTTCAATCACGCCGTGACACGGTGGGCTGTTTGTTTGCTTGCCATGTCACGAATATCATGGGTTTTCAACCGCGTGTGCAAACATATCAACCGCAAAAACATTACTTTAGAAAAAAAAAAGAGAGAATCGCAAGAGAAGAGGTGAAAGAATGCAATCGAATACTCCAACCTCAGATGCTAATAGATTCATTTACTGAGCTTAAAAAGCCATGCACGATGAAGATAAATGAGCGAAAACACTCTAACGATGGTCCTGAGAAATGACCGCATGCGTAAAACACGTGCATCTCCTTCGGAGGCCAGCGCTGCCTTTTCAGGGCTTGCCGTTAATCATCACCAAACAAAGACATCAAACAATATTTGATAATGAGAAAAATGCCTCCAGGATATTAGAAATGATGGCGAAAAAAGCCAGCGTGAGGCGTGACGACACACACACACACACACACACACACACACTGACTAATGGTAGGTAGATAGATAGATTTTTTCTTGTTTTAAGCCAAAATATTCTTAAATGAAGGATTTTCTACACAAGTAAAAATGATTCTCGTTTTCAGAAAAAGAAAAAAAAAAGTCAAAATGAAATGTCTTTTTGCTTAAAAAAGCAAAACAATCTGCCATTGCGGTAAGCACAATAATCCTATTTCAAACAGAAAACAAGATTATTTTTCTTATCACATTTGCATATTATTTTGCTTTTTCCCCAAGAAAAAACTTTTTTTTTAACTTGCTTTGTTTTCTGAAAAAAAAAAAAAAAAAAAAAAAAAACAAAATTAATTTTTGCTTGTCTATAAAGTTTTTTGATAAATTTTTCCTGGAAACAGGACGAAAAGAATCTAAACTAAAAAGCATTTTTTGCAGTTTTGATAGCCTGATAGCAAAAAAAAATGCTTTTATAGCGTAGATTATTTCTTGTTTCTAGCAAAAATAGCCAAACTTATTCTCTCGTTTTCTGCAAAATAAATGAGCAAAATAATCTTATTTCACACAGAAAACAAGATTATTTTGCTTACACCGTTGGCAAAAACTCACCTAATTTTGACTTGTTTTGTTTTCTTTCTGAAAAAAATACAAAATTAATTTTTACTTGTCTAGAAAATTTTAGGAATTTTTTTGACATTTCGCCTGGAAACAAGATGCTGGGAAAATTCCTCATGTATGTGCTCATTCTGGGAGGCTGACCTCTCTCTGAAAGTGAATGCATGTAGATGAAGCTAAGTGTATATCAAAGACAGATCTGCTGTAACATGGTCAGTGTTTTGGGTGAGCTCTGTGACGGTGTGGGAGTAATTAGTACTCAGCAGAAGCGGGGTGGGTCCTGACTGACGCTGTTACTTCAGTCATGCTAATCGCACCCGAGCTTCCCTCGACAGAGATTAATGAGCTTGAGCCGCAGTCTTTGTTTCGGCGCGCGGCCATTTAGTGTGAAATACAATCCAAAAATATTATCTATCCCCAATTAATCCAGCAAATTTGCTCATACCACACATGTTGTTTGGGCCAATTTACAAGGATGGGGGAGGATGTCGCGAGCACAATTACATTTAATTACTTGCCATCTAATTACGTTCATTAAAAGCTAATAAAATAAATGAGTGAAGCAGCTTTAAAATCTCAGAGTCTCGTACTCTTTCGAGTGAAATATAGCTGTGGGATTTGAGGGGCGGCAGAGATACGATGGAGAGAGTTTCCCGGCGAACGCTGCAGATCCGTGTGAAAGCATGGAGAAAACCTCACGCGAGCAGATGACAGTCAGAGGAGCTCAGCAGCATCACGCATGGCTTCACTGGACCGAGGATAATTACCACCGACCGGCTCATGAGGAGGAATAAAACAACAACCTGGGGTCCTGAGTGCTGCTCCACGGACAGTCCCAGCCAAATCTAACATTGCCATTATGCTCTCAGAACGCTCAAAAAGTCACATTTTAAAAATGTTTTTCTAGGTTATGTGAGCATTAAGGGAATTTTCTAGGGTGAAATATATGGCCAGAAATTTTATTACACCCCCCATCATCATTATCATACAATATTGATATTTGTCATGGTATTCATTTACCATTAAAAGGGAAGTAAATGTTCCACGGAGTACGATTTATTGTAATTTAGGGGCCCATGAAACCTATTTTATTTTCCCCTAATTCTGTGTTTTCTATTTATTTTTTTTTCTGGATCAAATTTATTAGAAAAATAAGTCTATAGGAAGGAATTAATTGAACTATAAATGTTATTCATCTTGAATTTTGAAATTAAATGAAAATATTACAATTATTTACAATATTTATCAAAAATATAAATATATTAAAATACTATTTTGATAAATATGCTGCATAACTGAACTGTACAGATTAAAACATGAATGAAAAGATATCTTGGTTGCATTAAAAAGACAGAAAGCTTTTGTATTTTATTAGGAGACATAATATTTGAATTTAAATAAAGCTAAATGTACACTGAATATAGATATTATTGTTATTACTTTGAGAAGGACATGTTAGTGCAATAACAAATATTGCTCTCATAATGTGTAGTTAATGTGGAGGTAAGCCACTATTTTATTTTGTGTGTTTGAAGGTGATTTTTCATACGTTCACGTGTTTGTGTCTCATGTGTTGAGACGCAGCCACTGAAAACACTCTGTGTGTTTGAGTTTGTGTAGCAGACAAAACTATGGCACTCAATCACACAGAGACACACAGAACAAATCTCCTCATCTGAAACCAGTAGCATGATGTAACATTCAAAACGATGAATGTCCAGCTACAACGTTTCAGAAAAACAGTGCTTGTGCTAATGCTTTTTTAATGCTATTAAAGACCAGATGAATTTTAATCAACCTTCTATTAACGTCCTGGAAAAATGTTTGTTCATAATGTTGAGAGAACCTTGCCAGAATGTTTTATGCTTATTAAAATTAGCAAACTAGCCTAAATAAGCACATTTTAGAAGTGTGTGTGTATGTGTGTTAGAGTGTGTGAGAGCATGAGTAAGTGAGTGAGTGAATGTGTGTGTGTGAGAGAGAAAGAATGAGTGAGTAAAAGAGTGTGTGTGTGTGTGTGTGTGTATGAGCGAGGGTGAGAGAGTGTGTGTGTGTGAGTGAGTGTGTGAGAGCGTGAGTGAGTGTGTGTTTGTGAGTGTGTGTGTGTGAGAGCGTGGGTGAGTGTGTGTGCGAGTGAGTGAGTGTGAGAGAGAGTGAGTGTGTGTGTGTGTGTGTGTGTGTGTGAGAGAGCGTGGGTGAGAGAGTGTGTTTTTGAGTGTGTGTGAGAGCGTGGGTGAGAGAGTGTGTGCGAGTGAGTGAGTGTGAGAGAGAGTGAGGTGTGTTAGAGCGTGAGTGAGTGTGTTAGAGCGTGAGTGTGTGTGTGTGTGTGTGTGTGAGAGAGCGTGGGTGAGAGAGTGTGTTTGTGAGTGTGTGTGTGTTTGAGAGCGTGGGTGAGAGAGTGTGTGTGTGTGAGAGCGTGAGTGAGTGTGAGAGAGAGTGAGTGTGTGAGAGTGTGAGTGAGAGAGTGAGTGAGTGTGTGAATGAGTGTAGCCCCATTCACACTACACGCGACACGCAGCGACAAAGCGTCGCGATCCCATTCATTTCAATGGAGAGATGGCGATTTCCGGCGACAAGAGCAACAACGGCCATGAGCGACTGTTGGCGACCGGATGTGGGCGTGTCCAGGGACGCGACAAAGTTCAGAATCTCTATACTGCAAATGAAGACCAATGCTGCGTCCGAAATCGCTTACTTCCCTACTATATAGTACGTGAAAAACAGTATGCGAGGCGAGTAGTATGTCCG
>JAUCMS010000031.1:15228263-15240097 GCA_032357445.1 Enteromius radiatus | reverse complement strand
AATACCAGTAATTTTGACCTTGTGGGGACATTTGTCAGGTCCCCATGGGGAAACAAGCTTATAAAACACACAGAATGTCTAATAATGCCTGTAGTCTCCTGTAAGGGGTAGGTTTAGGTGTAGGGTCAGTGTAGGGCAATACCACATACTGTCTGTACAGTAGAAACACCATTACACCTATGGAGAATCCCCACAAGGATGGCAAACCAGACCTGTGAGAGCTTGAGTGTGTGAGATAAAGTGATAATGTGAGTGAGTTTGGAACTTAAAATTTTTCTGAAAAAAAAAAAAAAAAAGTAAATGATGTTTATCTGAAAGTGTAAGAATGCAAACAGGTTTTCAGTGAGAAGTAGGTTTAGCGTTAATGGAGAAAAAAATAATTTGGTCAGTATAAAAATAATAGAAGTCTATGGAAAGTCACTAAAATCATGCTAAGAAATGCTGTGTGTGTGAGTGTGAAAAGCACACTCACACACACAGCAGATCCTCCAAGAGTCACACTCCCCTCTGATCAGCTTTTATAGCCATTACATTCTCTGATTTTATCTTGGCGAGCATTGCAGTACACTGATCCTGTGATTCCAGAGCACAGGGGCTTTCTCTCTCCCTGATGCTCAGATACCTGCGAGGCTAAACCCATTCCACACGGCCTGACCTCCGCTTTCACAGCAATCAGCCCCACGCCGCCTCAGGACCCCAGATGTCTATCTGCTTTTGTCCTGGACCCGGCGGAAGCGGCCCCTTTCTCCAGGAGTGCTCATTGATTCAGGAGTCAAAGGTCACGCTCTCGTATCTTACGCGCCGAGCCTCCTCACAGACCGGATTACTCACCCAACACGTTTAAGGCAGGCTGTTATCAGAACTGGCTTTCATTCGCTGAAACACAATTTTACCAGCTCGGGTGACGTTTATTTGGTCATTTGCACACGGTGCCTCGTGTCAAGGAAATTACAGCCTTGTATTGTGAATATTGTGTATAATAGTGAATCAGCATGCAGTCAGAATGCAGTAGCTGAAACTTACAGTTCATAAAAAGAGTCTGTGTGGACTCATGCATGCTCCGTGTGTCTCCTGACAATTCTGAAAGACTGGAAAGAGAAAAAGAAACGAGAGGAAATGCATTAACACAGTTAGAGGTTTAACAGTGAAATGCATAGGCTATTAGAGCAAGTTATGATAAAGTAGCACTAAAAATAAAGACAAAAGCATACTTACTGCTAAACTGAGTAAGAAAATATGTCAGTATTTTTTTAACTAAATTACACTTCAAATGCAGTTTGATTAGCAAACACTGTACATGTCCGGTTGTAGTTTATAAAACTCAATATCATTTTTTTTCCCTCTAAAAATTAAAATCTTGTCCAGAAGTATTGCTGTTTCATAATGTTCGTGCTCATATGCGCGTTTAGACACAACATTGCCCTCAGGTTGAAAATGTAATGATTATTTTTATACAGATTAGCGAGAAACATAATCCTGCAGTTGTATTTTGACTAAAACTGAGGCTGAATTTAAGTGAATTACCGTTACGTATGACTTCTTCATATAATGTTGAATGTGTAATGAATCGCTCATGAATTATTTCTCCTCATACCAGCAGCAAGAGTCGCGTCACGGTCCGCCAATCAGCTTTAGCTTGACTCATTGACAACAATCGTTCCGGCCAATCAGGAGCGCCTTTACTCTTATGTGGCGTTTGAAAGAGTTCGCGGGAGATGATCAGGAAGTGACGCTATAGCGTGGCGTGAGCGACGGAGTGTTGGTGGCTGAAGTGTTTACAGTGCTGTTTACAGTGCTGTTTGGATTTTAAATTATTATCATCATTTTTGGGGGGTGTTTATTATGGATCCTGTGTCGACTGTCGCAGGTACAGTACAGCTGCCGTGTGTGTGTGTGTGTGTGTGTGTGTTTATGAGCTGTCAGTGTGTGTGAGTTGACAGCTCTCTTCATGTTTATGTTTATATTATACACATATTATTAACATAAAAATGTTCTCTTCGCGTATTTAATATTTAACATCTCTCTATGTGTTTTTCCGGGAGTTCCGAGATAAATCACACACACTCGATGTTTTATTAGCAGCACACGTGTTGGTCTTTCACTTTCTCTGAAGAGAATGCACAGTCGCCATGGTAACCAGCACTACAGTAAAATCATGGTGTTTTGCACCACTGTCATCAAGTATCGGAGACATTTACCAGTGTATAGCAGAAACAAAATGAAGTGTTGATACTATAGCTATGGTAAATATTGTAAGGGACAGTTGCATAAAAATCACCGTCTTGAAAGACTTTATTATTATTATTCATTGCTAAGAACTTAATTTGGACATCTTTAAAGGTGATTTTCTCAATATTTGACATTGTTTTTTGCACAGATTCTGATTCCAGACTTCCAAAACCTGTATCTCAGACAAATACTGTCCTATCATAACTGAAATTCAGTGGAAAGCTTATAAATCTCAATTCCCAAAATTGACCCTTATGACTGGTTTTGTGCTCCAGGGTCACGTTTGTGTTTTGTTTCGTCCAGACAAGGCGGTGACTCGAATGCAGATCTGCAGAGCTGAGTACCGGGCGATCGGGCGATTCGTGGAGCAGCTGCGACCCACAAGACAGTGCATGAAGACGCTGCAGACTCAGTTCCCACAGTGAGCTCCATCACACCACATCACATCAGAGCAGCTCGTCTGTGTACATCCTCGCCTGTTGATCAACATATGAGCTCAGAGCGTGCTTCGTGTCGTTTACAGAGATTATAATCACTGTGCTGCTCCAGTTTAATACAGGCTTATTAAATGTATTTATTTGTGTGCTTTCAACACCAACTCATATATTATACATTTTCTCAGAATAAACCTAATGTCTACTCTAATTCTGAGAAAAAAAAGTCTTTTAAAATCCAGATTTGCTGTTAGAATTGTAGAACTGCCAAAGTTGGCCAGAATTTTGTGATTATATCATTATGGCTGTCAAAACAACAACAACAACAATAATAATAACAATAGTGTTGTCAAACAATTAATCACAATCACATCTAAAATAAATGTTTTTGTTTACATAATGTGTATATACTATGTTTTTTTTTTTTATGATGTGTGTATATATAACTACAAACACAAACGAAATCATTTATATAAATGCGTGCGTGCGTGTGTGTGTGTGTATAGATAGATAGCTAGCTAGATAAAATAGATAGATATATAGATAAATATTTACACACACGCACACACATATATATAATCTTTTTTAAAACGTATTTTTGGGGTGTGGTTAATCGTTTGACAGCATTAAATAATGATTAATGCAGTTAAGAGTTTGACAGCATTAAATAATAATAATAATAATTATTATTATTACAAACTAAAGATATTAAAATGACAAAATGAAAACATCATAAGAAATATTACTGTTGGATTAAGGCTGTACAGTTTGGCCAAAATGTTGTTATATCTATAAATAATAATAATAATAATTATTATTATTATTATTATTATTATTATTTTTGCAAATTAAAAATATAAAAAAATTACACAAATGAAATAATAATATATACATAATAACAATAATAATATACTATACATACTGTAACATAATAATAATAATAATAATAATAATAGTTTTATTAACAATATTATTTAATATTAATATTTTAAGTATATTTTATGAATACATTATACAATTACAACACTAATATTTCTTGCTGTACTTCACAGCGAAACATATTTAATTAAATCAGAGTCTTTGGACAGAGCCGTATAATGATTTCAGTTTTATTTCAATTAATCGTGCAGTCCTGCTTCTTACTGTGATGTTTTATTAGACCAAATATCTAGAGACGCAAACCTGACACATTTGAGCTCAAGTCTGTATTTTATTAATCTAATCTAATTTCATCGAATAGCGCTTTCATATGGTGAATATGTTGATTGTTTGCGTGTGTGTGTGTGTGTCCGTGACAATGAGAGTGTGTCTTTATTGAATGTAACACATGTAATCCCGCCAGACCCCCGAGACGTCGCCGCTCTTCAGAGGTCACTTAGAAAGTCATATGAAGCAGGAGCTTCCTGTTTTCATCGTGCTGTAATCACAGCTAGAGTACGGCCCTGTGTCCCGCAGGAATACACGTCTACCCTCAGCGCACCGCTCTTATTGGCGTCAGCAGTTTGGAGAATGTAGTGTGTATTAGTCTCGTGCCCCAGATGTGCTGCTTTATATGCCATTGTCCTCCTGGAATATCCTGATATATGGCCTTGTTCGCTCACGCTCGCGCCGTGTTTTGTCTTGCAGGCAGCTTGCGTTTATTCTTCTGACGGCCAGAAGTACGACCCAAACCAAAGCCGAGAGCCCTGTTGGGATATTTTTGAGTGGGCTGGGTCGCTGGACATGGACCGGCCGGTTAATAATGTGTATATTCATACACATATGAAGACATATGCAGTATACATTTTGAAAATATTTATATTTAGATTCATATAATTTATATTATATATACATATATTTAATACATACATTTTTTTCCATATATATATATATATATATATATATATATATTTATATATAGTTCAAAAACTTTTAAACTATAACCTATATATTCTCAATCATGATTATATGGAACTAATTTATAATACTATTACTACTACTAAAATTAAAGCTTTATTTTTTAAAGAAAAATCACACGTTTAAATTAACATTTGCAAACAAATAAAGTTTGTATAATTTTCAATAATTGAAGGATAAATTAAATAGTTTTGTCTTCATTTGATTTGATATCCAGTAAAATTTCAATAAACATTTTTTTATAAGGCTGTTGTAAGAATAAATATGAATAAATTATGTTTATTTTTTCATATATTCAGATAATTAGGTACGCTAAAACAGAATTTAACAATAGAACATATAGTGAGAAATAATAAAACAGGGCTCTAAACGTGTCATTTTATTTATTTATTTGTTAAATTTGTAATAAATTGTTGTGATGGGAAGTTTCATGATTTTAATTAGTTAGACATACTTTTTGATTCATAAAATTCAATTTAGCCATTAAAAATATGTTGAGAAAAATTAAAAGGTAAGAAAAAAAAAAAACTGAATCTAGAAAAATTAAAACAGAAAAACAAAACAAAAACGGAATTTAGCAAAACATGTCATAGGGTCCTGTTTACTGTCGGCGATTGTAGCGTCATGTTGATGAATTTTCATGCACTTCTGCCTAAAATGACGCATGCATGCAAAATTATGTCAAAATGCGTGTCTCTATAAGTAACTTTGTAAACACAGTTGTTTATGGCTTGGGTGAAGGTGAACAATCAAAAAGGAAAACAGATGTGTAACCATATATTTACAGCAGTTTAATGTTCCTGAGTCTGTGTGTGTTATGAATATTAATAGAAAAAAAAATCTCTTTTGTAGCTTTAACACGGATTTGATTTATTCCATTTCTGGACATGAATACTGTTAGACTTACCTAAATAATATTGTTATAAACATTGTTTATTTGTATCTTAATTTTATTTTATTCATCTTGTAACTTCTTTGTTCCTTTCTGATTCAGCCTAAAAAATGTTGGAAACTTTCCAGCGTGTTTTTTTTTTTTTTTTTTTTTTTTTATATATATATATATATATTTTGGAATTTCTGGAAAGTTCCCGGAAATATACTGAAAATTTTCCACCCCTTTGCAATCCTACTTCACAAATTATCCCAAAATTAAATTTTCAAGCCATTTTTATTCTTCTTGCAATGTAGTGTATATTGCAGAAAAACTAAATATATTTTCAGACAATGATTGTGCTCGTCCAATCAGCTGAACGGTGCTCTGGAGGCTTGCTGATTGGTCTGGCAGGAATCTGGGCTCTTAAGACACAACACATCGACTGGGCCATCCATCATCTCTTAGCGTGCGCTCAGGCCTGCCAATACACCCCCGCTCTAGAGGCAGAGCCGGCCTCCGTAAATACTGCCGTCTTCTGTCGTTCTTCATCCGTTCTGTCAGAGCAGCCCTGAGCTCATCTCGCCTGCATGCTCTGTCATCTCCTGAACGCCGCACCGCTGCACACACACCCATGTTTAACCTCAGCCTGTCCTTTCACACACACACACACACACACATCTATAGGTGCCATATTCATAAAGTGATGTGTGCAAAATGTTGTGTTGAATATACTTCTTTTTCTTGTTAACGCTTGTGTTTTATAACTAAATTAGCAGCTTCCACATGAGTGGATGATAGTGTGTTGTTTATTATAATCACGCTGCATTTTCCATCTGCACTGGAGCTTGCATGCGGATTCTGATTGGCTGTCAGTGTTTTGAAAGTGATTCCAGTCAGGGATATTATAGTTAGTTGGGGCAGTCATGGCCTAATGGATAGGGAGTTGGACTTATAAAGGTCGTGGGTTTGAGTCCCAGGTCCGGCAGGGTTCTCCACCTTCAATACCACGATTGAGGTGAGACCCTTGAGAAAGGCACCATTCCCCCGACTGCTCCCCGGGCGCCGCAGCAATGGCTGCCCACTGCTCCGGGTGTGTGTGTGTGGTTGTTCACTCCTCACTGCTGTGTGTGTGTGCTCTTTGATGGCTTAAATGCAGATGCCAAAATGGGAAACCATACCTGGCCACAAGTCACTTCACTTATGTTAACTACAACATAACATAAAACATTCACTGTACATGTACACATTAAAATAAAACATTAAAAATACACATCAAAATGACTAAAACCTTAAGTAAAATGAAAATTAAATTAAAAAAAATATATATAAATAATACAAAAATAAGAATTTATTCCAAGTAAAATACTAAATTAAATAAAAAAAAAAAAACTAATAGAATAAATAAATAATAAAAAAGGAAAACTAATAAAAAGCTAATAGTATCTCAGTGATACTAAAACAAACATATTCCAGTGATATTGTGAACAGGCATATGATATTGGGTTGAGCGTTTGGATCTCAAGTGAATTTACTTTATTCGTTTTGTCAAGAAAATGAGAAAGTGTTGTTGGCCTGCAGTGCTGGTTTCCACAGCTGTCTGAGTGTTTAAGGGTTTGTAAGTTCTCTCAGCCGTGTTGCTAAGGTGTTTTGGGTGGTTGCTAAGGCAGTACAAGGCTGTTTCTTACTAGTGCAACTGCAAGTCAATAGAGACGTCCTCCGATGATCTCCCTGATGCTCTGATGATCTACTGCAGCGATTCCCCACTTTTTTTTGTCAGCTAAAATATAAAATATTTACTTGACGTTCCCTCTGAGATAGGTTAACATTTCCACATTTTAACAACACATTCGGATGTTTTTTTTTTTTTTTTTTTTGTAAATTCGGTAAATGTTTTATTTGATGACGGTGATGTGTAATGCCATGTATAATATAACACGAATTTACTGCAAGTAGTACATTTTATAATTGTGAAAATAAAGTGCTGCCTGGTGCATGTTTCATTCCCGAATGCATATTAAACTCACAGCAGATGCAGAGAAATGAACGGCACGCGTGTAAATGAACACAGTGACACACTTTCAATCAAACTGTCCTCCCCATTTTTAATGCAAGACCTGTTCCAAAAACATTATTATAAATATAAGCATACTGGTTTGTTGTGCATATGGTTTTACCATTTACAGCAACTTTTTATTTACCTGTAGAGGCAAATGAATCAGAAGAACACATGTACAAAATATTTTTATATTTGTTGTTTTTGGTATGCAATAGGTATTTTTTTATTTAGTGCATTTAGGTTTTTATTATATACGTATTTTTCAATTAAAATTATTTGAATATTAATATCGTAAGAATATTAATTATTATTTTATAATAATGATAATTAGTCAAAAGCAATAGAAATGTGGCTTAGCAGCACACTAAAATCTGTTCATTACACCTTAGCAACCACATAGCAATACCCTGACTACCACCCGTAACATCTTAAAGCTTGCAATCTGTAGTATTGACAGCTAGAGGTTGAAATGGGTACCACAGTCCTAATTCAAAATACTGAACTACCTCATCAGACTCTACACTTGTGTGAGTTGCCAGATTGAGAACATGCAGCAGAAACAAGTGCAGCTGACAGTGGAAAGGCCTTACTCTTAATGCGCTGATTTATCCCTGTTCCCGTGGATACATCTCTCCAGTTCATTTGCTGCCTACATGATCACAATATACTGAGCTTTCCAGCAACTGGCAACCCAGAGTGTCAACATACTATTGCGTAAACTGTCAGTGGGCGGAGTCACTGTTTTTCAGAAAAACTGAGATTAGCATATTTCCTGAATTATTGTGGTATTTTAAAGGGGTCATATGATGCGCTTTCAAGTTTTCCTTTCTCTTTGGAGGGTTACAAGCTGTTCGTGCAAAGACTAAATTGTCAAACCCTAACACAGTGTCCTAACTACACGCAGCGTGACGCTGCGACACACGATAACATGTATCTTTTCCATGTTAATCTGTGTTTTTGTCCTAACTAGCTGTGACAGCGACACCCAAGATTTTACATTTAGAAACTTTTTAGTTTCTAAATTAGAATTTGTTTCTATTTCCGGGACATTGCAGCTTGAACAACGCCATACAAACTATATGACCATACATAATGTCAGGTGATTACGTGCATTATTCAAAGTTTAACATGAACAATATGAGTTTAAATATTATATTATCAGATCTTGAAAATAAATGAAAGAAAAGACGACTGACTGCAAACTATCGAGTTTGTATTCCATAACAGAAATGTTATCAGTCACTCAATATGTAGTTTTAATAATCTTAAAATGTTTTTTTTTTTTTTTTTTAATAAATTAGATTATAAACACATCCATTTCCTTCCTGAAACGCCTCATTTAAACATCCCCCACAATTCTACCTCACTGTGTGATAAGATTTGCGTAACACCTCACAAATGTTCACACAATGAAATGTTGCTGTAGTATTGTTGTCTTGGAGACACTGTGTGTTTCCAAATATGGTAAGGGGCGTAACATTTCGGTCACGTGCTTGAGGCATTCAGCCAATCACAACACACTGGACAGCTGGTCAATCAGAGCATGCCATGTTTTTCAGAACGATGAGCATTGTAAAAATGTATGCATTGCATTACACCAAATACTCAAAATAGTGTTATTTTTAGTCACATGGCCCCTTTAATACTTTACAAAAAAATAAAGCATCTTTTACCTAGCTAGATAACCCCAGAAAAATGTCAAGTTTATCAAACTGATAGCAGCATTACTAAATCATTAAGAAGAATAATGTTCTCATTAATAAACGATAAACAAAAATGGTATGTGTATATATATATATTTATGTATTTATTTTTGATTTTTTTAAATTTTCCCTTCAACATGCCCATATATTGTTGGTTACAAATGTTAATATGCAGTTAATTGTGATTAAATGACATCTGTGTATATGAATAAATGCTCACATGCGTCTAAAACGTATGCGTCTAAGCAGCGTATCCTCCTGTCAGGCGTCTGCCGGACGCTCCCGTAACACAGATGTTGGAGTCATCTGTCAGCCAGGCCTCTCGCGGCCGAGCTCTGGCTGTTCTGGAGGGACTGTGAATTGGACACGGTGCTGTCAGTCTCCGAGCCTCACAATGGGGACGCATGCAAATCCCGCGTGACGCGGGCCGTGATGGGCGGCTGGCGAGGCTGACATCGGCCCAGCCTTTCCTCTGACTCCTCTCCATTAGAATTGGAAATGAAGTGCTCTTCAGAGTGCTGTCCGGATCATATGGGGCGCTGTCACTCCTCCCCTGAGAGGGGCCGCGGCCGGGCCCCGTACAACCCCATGAATGAATTTGGGTGTAATGATCGGCCCTCTTTAAAATGCCGTTCCACCCAGTTTGCATATGTCTCCGGAGCTGGAATGAGGAGGGATACGGGAGATGTTGGGAGCGGGACTCGGGCAGATGCTCCTCGTTTGGGCGTGTTTGAATCTGCACACGCCAGGGCCCTTAATGCGTCTGAAACGGGCCCTAATGTGTCGTTTTCATCAGCGCTGAGGCGGGCTGCAATATGGTGCCAGTGGCTCGCTTGGGGAATATGAATTTTGATTAAGGATGCACTCAGGCTTTTGAAATCCTGAAGAAGTGTCAGAATAATGGATGTCGAGCAAATGTCAAGCATTTGTTAATTTCTCTGTTATCGGGGGTTTATCTAGCGCGATCCGTGTGGAGGCCGCTGTGCCATTGATATGCTGATTGCTTGGCTGCAGACGGTGTGTTTGTGATGGCACACTCGCAGAAGTGCTCCTCATTGATTATTTATCGCTCATCTGCCCGTTATCCTCCCATTACATGCCTGTTAATCCAGCGGCCGAGTGGGACTGACGTTAACCAGCCTCATTTCACCAGGCCTGCTGAGTCTGACTGCTTTAGCGTCGCTTGTGTGTGGTTTGGCTGCTGTTTCATGAACTCAAAGCAGACTGTACTGTGAGAACGAGTACCTGAGGACTCAGAAGTGACAGAAATGAACAGCGGTGTGATTAGTTCAGGTGACACTGGAACAGCCCTTTGATTTGTTTTCAATGATCTGCATACCGCTGACTGACTAAAATGATATTCACACAGGTCTTCATGCTAACCTTCATTTGTTATTAAACCATGAAGCATGAAATATCAAACAGAAAACAACATTTTTTGAAAAATGTAATTTTATTTTAACTTGTAATCATTTTTTGTTAAATTATTTGAGTGTCATTGTTTCAGTTTAATTAGATACTTTTACAAAAATGTAAATGTAACAAGGAAACCAGAAGAATAAATACATGTTTGAGGGGAAATGGATTATGTAAAGCCCTAAAATATTTTTTTAAATACTTTTTAATATTTCTATTAAAAATATTTAATGTACAGACATGATACATCATCAGGGCATTCCATTACTCTATGGCCGGATGTGCGAGGATGGGAGGCGTTATTACTGTTGTATTAAACATAGATTGATTTGCAGGGAGGGTGGGATCTTATGTTTTCAAAGCTAACTTGCTATTGCTAGTCCCCTGTAATCACCTGCTCTACCTTTAATACATCGTTGTTAAAAATGTATGTAGCTTTCAACATGGAATCTCCAAAAATGTAAATACAAATGAATCTAATTAAGTGAAAATGTCTACCTGACAGTGTACTTTTGGACTTTTTTGATAGCAGTTATTAGAAAGATTATTTGACCAATCACCATTTTTTCTCAGCTTAATCTGAAACCTTGGTTTATAATTACTTTATTTCATATTTGTATTTTGTATTGTGTACTACGTTATTGTTTTTCTAACAAAAACTGTATAAACTGTATAAACATTCTGCATCAATTCGGAGGTTATCTCAGTGCACTGCAGTTCTCTCTTGAATGGTGTCGCTGCACTCTTTAGAAACAGACGTACTCTGCTTCCTCACACATGTACCACTTGAACCTAAAATAATCATTCATAAAGTAAAAAAAAAAGTTGAAGTGAATTGTGAGAGTGTTTACAGTGGGCTGTGTTCACATTAATCTCACGTCATAAAGTTGAGGTGCAAGTATGTTTTACCACTTTCATGGCTCAACAGAACACACAAGCGCTCTTCTTCATGAGCATTTAAGTGTGTGGTTAAAGACTAGCCTAGAATGCCATCTGCTGATTAAGACTGAGCTCAAAATCAATTCCAGTGAGATCGGTTATTTGACCAGACGCCGTTTTTTCACAGTTTAATTCGAAACCATGGTTTATAGTTGTATATACTTTGTTTGCCATTAAATATCCTGTAAAGTTGATTTGGCAATAAACTTAAATGCATTGAGAGAATATTTTAAATAGTTGTCTGATATGTACATAGAAGGTATGTAGCTTAGGTAAGGGGGGAAAAT
>JAUCMS010000031.1:15168411-15200157 GCA_032357445.1 Enteromius radiatus | reverse complement strand
GTTTTCATTTAATTTTGTTTTTTTTTTTTTTTTTTTTTTTTTTTTTTTTTAAAGTGTTTTATGCAGCCAGAAGTTTGGATTGTTCAGTGAAGATAGTTTTGTGGCATGTATGTGCTTGTTTTTTTTTCTACACAATTAAACGTATCTTCTGAGAGGTGTGATTCCATACTTTTTGCCAGGGGTTACTTAACTTAATATATATATTAAGGGTGTGACGAGATCTTGTGGCACGTGAGATGCGACTGGTCTCGAGAGAACTTGGCGATATCCTCGCGATAGTGTTATGATTCCGCGCAAAAAATCTCCAACAGAAAACTGCTGCTGCGTTCTATTTATGACATGCTGACACAAATTCAGAATGGTTGTCAGCGGTTGCTTTATCGTGTCCAGTGCAGAGCTGTTGAGAATCAGAGTCGCGCCACTCTTTGATCTCGTCGCCGCGCGGTCACATGGTTCATGGAGCTCTCAATAGTTCTGCTGTCAATATGTTTGAATGGGTTTGAGTAGGATAGACAGCAGTTTCAGTATATTTGCAGCAATTTCTAGTAATAATTAACACATCATGTGCATTGATTGTGTATTGATAACTACGCTTACTACGTTTTACAATTACATTTTATTCTTGGTGATAAAGAGACAGCATTAATATTTTTTTTTAATATGCCTATTATTTATATTACAATTAGCGTAGTATTTAGGGTATCTAACCCTAACCCTAACCCTAACCCTTTTTTTTTTTTTTTTTTTACATTCCAGTGCAAAGAGCAAAATGCTCTTTTAGCATTCTTCTCGCGCATACACTGTTGTACGTGGACTTGACAAATTGCCTGCACGTGGACAGGGTGCGCAAGTGTCCGCAAGACCCTCCTTATGACGAAAATGACGTAATGCAGACGGATGAAGTATACTTTGGCCTTTAGGCTGACGCGGTTTGCTGTAGACATCTTTGTTTTGGTATTCGGCCCGACTCTCTTCTGAAGCTTTTTTGAAAAATCGCTTACCCTGCTTTTAAAGGGATATTAGTGTTATTTGTTTTTATTGATAATGTGTATATGTTTTGTTTAATTACTTGCCTGTCAGTTTGTGGCAAAACATGATCATGTTATTCACACGTAATTCATTAAAATAGTTTAATTTCAAAAAGTTGATTAAGTGAGTGAAGTGATTTGTGGCCAGGTATGGAGACCCATACTTGGAATTTGTGCTCTGCATTTAACCCATCCAAGTGCACACACACAGTAGTGAGCCACGACCGCCCAATGCAACATAATATATATATATATATTTATTTATTTATTTATTCTCTCTAAAAAAAAATAATAAAGTTGCCCTTCAAGCAATGTCATAGAAGAACCATTTTTGGTTTGAAGAAACATTCAGTCAAAGGCTCCTTACCTTTTCATACTCTGGTTCTTTATGGAACCATTTAGACGGTTCTTCTATTGCACCTTTATTTCTAAGAGTGTATATAGTACCGAAGCTTATTGTTAACCAATTAACAAGTATTTGCTGCCGCATTTTTACTCTCTTTTACCAATTACAGTAGTTCTTAAGATGTCCAAAATGCTGTCATAACCAATTAGGAAATCCCGGTGTCCTTGATTGATAATCACAGTCTCTTTGAAATGCTTGAGTGCTCGTACCCATCCCTGCTGCAGAGGCAGATTTCAGTGAAGGGAAGTGCATCGAGCGGCTGAATCTGGCCTTTGAGTACTGAGATGCCGGCTCTTCATTAGCGGGTGAGGTAAGCATTTGCCTTGACAAGTATACTAATTACTAGCGTGGAGCGACGTAGCTGGAGAGGTGGAGCTCAGAGACGGGCCGAGCGCAGCCCTGCTATCAGAAGCAGTCAGACGCAGGCCGATCAGTTCTGCCCCACTAACCCTGCCGAGATCACCAGGAAACTAACACGAATGCCGCTGATCCTCGCGTGAGAGCAGGATGGGTTTAAAGAAGTAAATATGAAAATCAAATGAGGGCTTTAGGCTGCCGCAGAGATTTGCAGAGCTGTCCTCTGGCGTCTAACAGCCTCATCCATCACGGCCCACAAGTAGTCAATTCCTCTAGTATCTGTAAATGTTTTTAGATATTAGCCAATTTATATGCTCCCAGATTCATCATGGAAAATCAGCTTTAGCAGGGGCGCATTATCAGCCAGCGCCTCTCGCACGCGCATCATGAAGTTTGATGTACGATGGTGTTGGCGAGGCGCCGGGGAGGAGGGGGCGTCTTTATTATAACCGTAAGAAGAAGGCTTTTTAATTAATAAACAAACTCCGGAGCTCATCAGCGTCAGGGGCGATAACGATTGTCATCCGTTATTTTTTGACGACGATCGACTCTGGACGCTCGCTGCCTTCTAATGAGCTTTTGGGAGTCTGATTATAGCGAGCCGAGGTTGCGCCGCTTGCTTTCCGCCGCCCCATTCGTCATTTCATCAGAGGTTGTTAAAGGTGGCTGTGTTTTTGGTAAACAGCGCTTCCGTGCTCCTGAACAACTCCCAGCGGAGGGCATCTTTCCTCTTTAATATTTCCCTCCTCAGATAAGGACGCCCGGGTCGGAATTTATGTCGACATGGCACAATTGCATTAAATTCGCGGTATGTTTACAGTGTCGTGCAGAGGCGTCTTTAATAAATGCACGCGGTGATGTGTGCGCATCTCGGGCTCTGTTGTTATTTACTGCGCTGTTTGTGCGCTGCGGATCCTCCGCTGCAAATGGCATTACGGGCCGTGATGAATGAGCGTTAGAGTAAACTCATTTTAAAAGTGGCCTGATTTATTAGCTCTCTGGCCTCCATTTTCATCAGGTCAGTGCTTGGCTGAAACCCCACAATGTCAGCTGCAAGGTCACCCTCTTTTTACGACTCTTCTTAACCCTATCGCTCAGAAGATGGAAACGGCCCTGATGGACGCGCTGGCCGTTCGAGGCAGGTGGTGTTGTGTGATGTGTGAAATGCAATGGTGGTCAACCTCCAATTACGAGTCCTGGTAAGACAAGGCCTTTAATGGCTGCTGCTTGCCTTCGGGGAGCTCTATTACACTCTGCTGTTTTGCAGGACCAGCATCAAATCTATAAAAGTACCATTAAGAGGAAAAAATCAATCAAAATGCCATTAAAGTGGAATAAGTTGCCAATATTGCTGATGTGGTTGCGGCTTCTTTGATTTTCCCTCAGATTATTAGGCGCAGCGGCGTAGTGACTTTGTTAAGGGAAACGAGTGTTGTTGGGGAGTAATATGTCTCCCGGCTTCATAAAGTTTGCGGCCTCATATTTCCCGCTTTATTGATTATCCATTATCATTTGTCACGAGGTGTCCTAACTCAAGGGGAAATATAGCTCTCTTCATTGCCGAGCGGAGCACTGGAGCAGCGTATGGATCTGCGTGTGAAGGTAGCAATCTGGGAGAAAAATGAGCTGAAAAACAAGGCGCCGCCGGTGCGGAGGACTGCTGACTTGGCTTTGTTCTCTCTTCCTCACGTCCTCTTTCAGCAGGAGGATGAAAAAGATAAGAGCGAGCGTTTGTTCTTCTCCAGCAGGGTGTTGATGTTACGACAGAGAGAGCGAGAGACCTCTGAGATGCGAGCGGTGAGAGTGTGTTTGTGGATGAATGCTGATGATGGGTATGGAACGAGAGCCTCAAGAGCTCTAGTCTTAAAGTGCCTCTATTATGGGTAATGAAAGGGGTTTTTTTTGGTTTTGGGAGTCCCCCAACGACAGGTCAACATGCATGGCAGGACTTATAATCTGCATTTATTTTTATCTTACTTGCTCGACGACTCCCAGACGATTTTCTCAACGATTCATTTTTCCAAACCCCTCCTTTGCGTGACGATAGTCTGTGGTGATTGGTGGATTGGTTTCATGTTCATCTCACCATGTCTGTAATGTCTGATAAAGCAGTGTTTGTGAACTCAGTGCAGCCTTGTGCACAGCGTTACTATAGAAACAGATATTTTACCGCTTTAAAAGAGACACCTAGTGGTGAAGAATGAATCTGCATTTTTATTCAGACCAACCAATTAAGGTCTTTACTGTTTTCTTCAGGATGTACTTTACAGTACTTTGTGCTGTGACACAAAGTGGATCTTGAGATTCTGGATTTTGCCATTTGCTTGTACGGTGGCACTGAAGTGTCAAAACTCATCTCACAATGCTTGCTATGGATGTGAAAAACGCAGAAAATCGAATGTAAATGTGATTAACACAATGTGAGGTTGTATTTATTTTTAAACGCTTCAGGTTTGGAGACTTGATCTTGTGATCTCAAGCAATTGTCTACACTATTTCTAGTGTATGTTACTATAGTTTCTACAGAAAACAGCTGCTAGAACACAAAGGTGTCCAATACAGGCTCTTTATTTTTGATTTATTTACATACTCTTAACATTAAATGCTCTTTATTGGCTTTGAGAACCTTTAACGTTCAATAGACCTTTCCATTCCCTCTACAGAGAAATAATGTTCTGTAGCGTATTGAAGTGTTCTTGGCAGAGAAAACAACGGTTTTAATAACTGTTTGCTGAAAGAAATCTAAAATTGTAGTTGTTCTGCATTTGTGTGGAAGCACCCTGTATTTTTAAGACCGTGTAATGAAAGATTATTGGTATAGTCAGAATACATGGCCAACGTTAATGGGCTCTCATTTGAGAAAGAGTTTTTTTTAGAAGCATGCTAACCAGCCAAGCTTTCATATGAAGCATATTCCCCTGGTCTTGGTCTGGGTTTATGGTCTCCATGGTTTAGATTGCTGCAGATCTAGACCTAGCCTTCTCAGGTTGGAGATTTAGAGGTCAGCCAGTAATAAGAGGTCACTTAGATCACAAGTCTTAAAGCTACAGTTGCAGGGCTCACAAAAAAAGGTCTTGAAAATCAAAATGATGATGTTTATGGCACACAGACGTTGACTTATTTATTTCTCATCACTATCTGTTTGAGCTGAACAAGGCCTCATGTTTCCCATCATGCACTGCCTCTGTCACTCTCATATGGATATATCATTAGAATGACACATAATGATTCAATCCATTAAATCTGAATATGTTTGAAAATGATGGATTTTGTGTTGGAGTAATAGGGAATCAATCCAAGGGCTCGTGGGCTGATTTATAATGTTAGTGCAGCATGAATGGAGTGAGACATGCAGATTATTCATCCCTGAACTAATGCATGTGCTGTAAAACATGCATAAAATATGTCAGATTGATGCCTCTCAAGATACTTTGTTGAGCCAAATGTATATTTGTTTGTTCATGCATTGCTAATTGGCTTGTTTTGCTAATATAAACTTTAGTCACAACAAATAAAACAACAACCAATTTAATTGTGGTCATTTATTTTTTTCTGTTTCCTGGAAGGAGGAAAAAATATGTAAAAAGTCACCACATTATTGATTTTTAGTTTGTTTGTGAATGATAAACCTCAACGGATAACTTGATCTAATATGTAGACAACACGATATCCAGAAAAAGCATATATCACTGTAAATAAATTAATAAAAAGGGCAGCTGTAAGTGCCTAGATTTGACAGTAAAAAAATACAGTAACACCATTTCAGGTTTTACGGTTCAATACCGTCATCTGACAAAGCCTTAACATTTCAACGATATCAAAGACAACTTTTGGGGTAATTCTGTTGATCTGACCAGGAGTTTTATGCTGTTTCAAGAAAATTAGCACTTTGTGCAATAATGTGCAGTTACTGGTTTTTTTTTAAACCATGTGTTTTTGTTCTCTCTTCATCAGCAGCTTCCAGACACATCCTCAACAACATGCTGCGCGAGCCGTATTTAATTCCAGACCTGCTGCTAGCGAAGCATGTTGAGCAGGTACTAGCTCTGAGCAAACATCAATCTCTTTCTTCCATTGAATACAGTCTGAGATGTTTAGCAGAATGTCCACGCTTCTCTTCTCTATACAGAGCGAGCAGACTGTGATCAGTGGCTGTAACACTATAACTGTATCCGTCTTTACCGGTCATGTGATTTTGTACACACCCACGTTTTTCTGTATTTTCATTTTCAATGTTTGGTGTATGCTAATTATATCTGTATCCTGCTAAAAGACGTTCTCGTGTGAATCCTTCACTAGTCTGAGTAAGCGGCTAATAAGGTGACGTGTGGTGTGCTGCAGTGCATGATGGGTGTTTGTAATAGATGCTGAGGGGCCCGTCCTCTCCTGACTGTAATATTTCTTGGCTCTTTCAGTGCACAGTAAATGACTGCTGTTATGGACCGCTGGTCGACTGCATCAAACAGTATCCTTCCCATAAAACTTTAAGCCTGAAATTGACGAGGAGCTATTCAGAGGGACGAGATGTGCTGAGCTTCACCTGACATAAAAGTTACGCTCGAGGAGGAGTGTGTGTGTGTGCAGCTCTGTGTTCACTCTCTGTATCACACCGTCAAACAGCCCTCACCTTTGATTTTCTTCACATGTGTAGGATTGTATTTTAGCACAAGATGTTTCACCTCATCATCGTAAAAAATATTTCCTATTTATTTAGAACTCAGCACTGTCTATTCAGTAAATCAGGCTGAATACAGGTAATTTCTGCAATTTTTCCAAGATGTCTCCAAGATGTCTCTTTATGTGATTCCAGACAGACTGGATGATGATCAGATCAGATCTGTGTGTAGAGCACTGGCTGTTATCAGACAATAATCTCACTGCATTATTACAATTAATGACAAAAATCATGTTTGGAAATGGAAACTGATGTTTCCAACTGACAAACGATAGAAATAACCCACTTACTTCATCCAAATCAGTAGAGATTTGAGTCCAATTACACTAAAAGAGCTTTTATTGGGTTAAAAAACGGATCAGAGATTGAGTGTGAAACAGGTTTAACAGCGAAGATCATGTTGATCATTTAGATGTGTGTTTTAATGTGTGCGTTAAATATAATAGAGTATCTTTATGGGGTTAAAAGGCTCAGTTCGGTTCCTATCAGAGACACTGAGTTCAGTTTTGTGCCTCTCTCAGACTCATCACTCTGTGTGTGTGTGTGTGTGTGTAGTCGGGGGTGAAGGGTCACAGTGTTTCTCTGTCTGGGGTCACTCATCCCCATCGCTCCGCTCTTTCTCTCTCTCTTCATCTCTTTTCATGCGTCAGTGTTCATTCTCTCTGTACATGTGTGAGGGTTCATCACCCCGTCCGACCCGGAGCACAGCTGGTGTTACGCCCTACAAACACAGCTCCTCAGCACTTCATCGTCTTTGTGTTCAGCTGAATGTGTTATATATGCTATTGTACTATACCTGGGTGCACAGACACCCTAGCAACACCCTAGCAACCCCCCAGACCCCTCTATTTCTGTAGCACAGGTGCCTGTGTCGAGTTCACTCCTGATATTGCAACAAGCACACCTTCCTCTGCTGTTGCCACGGCAGCCCCGCTCAGCTGTCAGTGTTTCCATGGCAACCGAGCACAGGTAACATATAGAAACAGGTTTGTGAAAGTTGAGCATCCCTTCAGAAGAGAGTTGTATGGAGTTTGTCCTTAAGTGTATCTCCTCAGTGCCATCGGTCTGGAGCACGAGGACCTGCTGAGAGACAAACTCAGAGAGAGGAGCCTGTCCTTCTTAGGTAAGCCTCCGTTTCGTCTGTTTTAAGTTCTTTTAATTGTTCAGGTTCATCAATAACTACAGAATTCAGTCCCAAACCAACCAACCCTCATGAGTTTGATTTCAGCCGCATCTGTTACCCATTCAGGCATTGTGTTTTTGTTTTGTTTTTATATTATTATTATTATTGGGTAACACTTTACAAGAAGGCTCATTAGTTAACTTTAGTTAAGATGAACAATATTTCTACAGCGTTTATTAATGTTAGTTCAGCATCTACACATTTCGTGATTATTAAAATCACAAATTGTGTTTGTTAACATGAGTTAATGCACTGTGAGCTAGCATGAACTAACAATGAATGATTGGGGTTTTTTTTACTAATGTTAACAAAGATGAATAAATACTGTAATAAATGTAGTGTTAGTGAACACTTTATCTTAACAAATGACACCTTACTGTAAAGTGTTAAAGATTTTTGTATAAACTGTACAGTGAATCTTGATATTTTAAGAAAGTGTTTTTGTTGCGCAATCAAGCAGTGATGTAGGCTTATGTTTGTAATTACGACAGAAAAGTAATATGTTATATTCATAATCTTAGTTTAAATGTTCCAGTAGGCATCAGTGTTTCTTGTTTTCAGTGTTACAGTACTTGAGTACACATTGTACACGTTTGTGCTGCTTTCCTTCAATTGCACCCTAAAAACCACATATCCTAACCCAATACTGCCTCTCTACAAGCTTATATCAGATCTCCTTTAAATGAGGGCTCACACACAAAAATATATACTGCTACTATTTCTTCCTTGCCTTTGCTCATGGCATAGTTTTTTTGTTTGTTATATTAAATTTCAGACTCATATTTTTGTGTATGCAGTATAATGCATGTATGTGCATATAGTGACCTCCTCGGGTTGATGATCATTGCTCACTGTTGAACAGAAAACAAACTTGACTTGTTCTAGCTGTTTTGTGCTCTCTGTTCATGCTCATTTATATTCCGTCTTCATAGATGATCATAAGGTCGTTTCCGTTCAACATTTGGTGATATTGAAGTTTTTGTGAAATGTCAGAGGAGTGTGCTTCTGAGACCTCAGAGACCTCCCACCTCTGAAGAGACGTTTGTGCAGCGCCAGCAAACACTGTGTGTGTCTGTGCTCTCTTCAGATGACCGCTGACCGAGGAGCACCACTGGAGCTTTACAGTGTTAAAGGCTTCGAGTCGTCGGGATTTATATATACTGTAGCTTCACCAAATACTTCTTATAAAACACACTGTTAACACTGCATATACAATGTGTGTATTTACGGCATACATTTATGTATACATAAATACAAACAAACACATGCATGTATATATTTAAGAAAAATTGTATGTACTTATATAAATGTGTATGCATGTATGATGTAGGCCTTTAAAACTAATTGACAGCTCTAATATACATATTTGTGTGTGTGTGTGTGTGTGTGTGTGTATATATATGCACAAAAATAAACTCTTCTAGACTGAAGTAAACCTCACAAAGATCATGAAATGTGTTTTCTGCACAGATGAGAACCAGCTCCGAGCCAAAGGCTACGACAAAACCCCTGACATCATTCTGGAGGTGCCCATCGGTGAGATCTGATACTAGCTGCTGCTGTTTACTTACTGATTCAGATAAAGACTATTTTAAACCAGTAACTTGTCCAGTCCAGTGTCAAGCATCTGGCTGATTTCATTAACTCTCTACATTTAAGTGGACATGTTTTAAGCAGATTTTCAGTCAGGTTGGTTTTGCATGAAAATAATCTGCCAGTTTGCATGCAGACCAAAGCAGAATAGCAATGCAGTGTGCTGTGTGTTTGTTCTGATCTTGAGCTGACCGTGTGATATGTTCTTCTGCAGCTGTTGATGGTCATATAGTTCATTGGATTGAGAGCAAAGCTTCATTTGGAGATGACCACAGCCATCACACGTACCTTAACGAGCAGTTCTGGAGCTACTGTAACAGGTCAGAGCCCAGACAATATAAAACCCATGATCAAATGTAAATGAACCTGAACAGGTTTGTTAGCCGTGTTAAACACAGAACTCTAATACTGTGTCTTATACATCTCAAACACATTTCAAGCCACTTCTTTCTGTTGCTGTAGTGTGAGACGTAAATATCAGCTTTAGATTTCTGAACATTGCTTTTTTTGGGGGGGGTGAGGGATTTTACAAATATCTCATTATTAAACCTCATGCTTTCACCATTATTTTTTTTTTATTATTTAAGCTGGGGTGGAATTATTATCAGTGATTGACCTATATTTTTAATAACTGATACACAGAACTGTTATTTATTTAGTTATAAAGTAAATAAGTGACTGAGTGAAGGAAGTCCATACTTGGTTACTTTGGTTTTTCCTCCTTTCAATCATCTTTTTAAAATAATGTTGAAAATGAGCAGTCTATCATGTTTAATTTAATCTTTATATTACAACAATTGATGTGACCATGGACCACAAAACCAGTCATAAGGTTAAATTTGACAAAACTGAGATGTATACATCATATGAAAGCTCAATAAATAAGCTTTCTATTGATATATGGTTTGTTAGGATAGGACAATATTTGAAAATCTGGAATCTGAGGGTGCAAAAAAATCAAAATAGTGAGCAAATCACCTTTAAAGTTGTCCAAATTAAGCTTTCTTAATGCATATTACTAATCAAAAATGACATTGTTTACAGTAGGAATTTTACAAAAAGTCTTCATGGAACATGATCTTTACTTAATCTCCTAATGATTTTTGGCATAAAAGAAAAATCAATAATTTTGACCCATACACTGTATTTTTGGCTATTGCTACAAATATACCCCAGCGACTTAAGACTGGTTTTGTGGTACAGGGTCACATTTTATGTATTAAAAAGAAGCATCAGCAGCAACATTAATATTAACAATAAACAACATACTGCAAATGTAGAATGGCTAATGTTTACAAATGGAGAAAATAAATAAAGGACAGGTTTATATGTTCAATAGGCTAGTGAGTGAAGAATTATTCACTGGATAATGTGAATATTGGAATATAACAAACAAAAAAATCCAATTTCATTGCATTTATCACCTGGTATCAGAATTATTCATGTGTTTTTGTCTTTCTAGATTATGGCTGTTGACAGCATGCTTTATCTGTGCATTTACACAGAACTAAAACTGCAATCTGCGATAAATAATCAATTGATTAGATATTATATTGTATTGATTAGCCCACATGACTGACTTCACAAAACTAATGATGAGCATTTAGACAAAAGAGAGAGAATTCAGTTTAACACCTTTAATTCAAACATGTGCTCATTCATGGCTCTAAGTTATATAATTCAGGCAAATGTGTGTTTATAAGTAAAACACTTAAATATCAGAAAACATTGGTAAATCAAAATGTATTTCTCTATAAATGTCACTGATCCTAAAGTGTTTCAAACACTGAATCTCTTCCTCTGAAAGCATTGTGTGTGTTTCTGAAATATAGAGTATAATGATGCTTTCAGGCAGTCATATTAGAGAACTTAATAAAATGTGCCCCTGGACAACAGAACCAGTCATAAGTGTCCGTTTTGAAATTGAGATTCATACTCAATCTGAAAGCTTTGTCTGGTTTGTTCAGATAGGACAACATATTTGAAAATCTGGAATCTGAGGAACAAAAACATCTAAACATTGAGAAAGCTCCTTTAAACGTGTTCAAATGAAGTTCATAGCAATGAATATCACAGTTTTGATATATTGACAAAATATATTTGCGGAACATGACCTTTACTTAATATCCTAATGATTTTTGCTATAAAGGAAAAGTGTATAATGTTGACCCGTATAGTGTCAATGGCTATTTCTACAGCTCCGCCTGTGCTGCTTATCCTCCGGACTGTATGTGATGTAAACAGATCTACTGTATGTGGACTAGTAGAGCCGTCTCTACTAGTAGCTCCATATTCAACCACACAATGTGACTAATACTCCTGAAGCTCTGGGGGAAATGAATGGAACGTGCTTCTATATGACCGAAAGCGTAGAAACATCCTTTTGTCTGTTACGATCCATCACGAGGAGTCACTTCATCCGTCTGATCCGATGCGCTTCAGCGGCTCCATTACAGTCGTATGGATCAGATCTCCAGTGTTTCTCGCGTGTGTTTAGACGTGACACGGCACACGCTGTCATGTTTGTGCGCTGCCTTGTCAGATAAACTTTGGCATGTCAAAAAAAAAAATGTCAGGCCCTTCAGAGTGCACCTTTCAGAGCTGCTTGTAATTTTTAATTGACATTTACATTTGACATTTGCGGTGCTCTCGGAGCAAAGGACCGCCTGTGTCCACCTTCCCGTCGTCTCCTCTCACTCAGCCAATCACGTTACCTCATCTCCTCTGTTTATATGAGTTTGGGAGAAATATTGAAAAGGTCAGCGAGTTTCCTTTGCGTTGACCTTCGCCGCCATGTTTTCAATTAGTGCGGCACGCAAGAGTGACACAACTCCTGATTTGCTTATTTTCCAGCATTTCCGTCGTCTGCACCAAACGGCAGTCATTAATTATCCCTCGTTCTCCTTTTAAGTGTTGAGAACGGAGTGAAAAAACAACGCAACTAATTTACCTCTCCAAAACTGGCAGCAGCCGCATCCATCATCCAAACAATAGTGTGGCCAAAACGCTAACCTCATAATAAACTCTCGTCAGTGGAGTCATGGGTAATGATGCTTCGCCAATAAAGAGCGCAGCAGAGAGACTGTTCAGGCCCTGACGCTCAGGATCCGTCGGCTTTACCTTCCCATCAATCTTCAGCAGGCTGCGTGACGGATGTGTGCGTAATTGAGTTATCCATCTACTCGGCTATAAGTTGCATTAAAAATTATTCAGCTGATAGTGAATATTAAGCACATAATAAGGCTTGTGTATGTTTTAGTGGAAGCGGCGGAGGTTAAATGTGTCAAGTAATGAAATGCGCTCCTCTTCATGCGAGACTGCTGGGAGAGAATGAGAAACACGCACATTACACGTGTCCTTTCATAAGCTGTTTGACTTTTACATTAAAGAAATAGTTCACACACAAATGAGCGCTCTGTCATCATTTACTCTCACCCTCAAATCTCATTTGTCATCGCGCGTATTCGTTATGGCATCTGCGACGTTAACCCTATAAAGATCAAGTAAGCATCAGAATAACTTTGGTCGTATCTCCAGATGAACTCTTTCTGGACTGAAGCAGCTCAGCTTTACTTGATTCTCCATCAATCATCTTCTAGAAGAATCCGATCATCAGGATCTTTTGAGGAGCTTTACTTTCACTGTTTCTCAGGAGAGCAATGATCTTCACAAGCCTCCAAAACATCTCTCAATCAGCATTGAATCAAACGTTTGATCGTTTCAGTCTTGTCTTACTATATTGTTGAAGATATTGAGCAACTGCTGTTTGAGCATTGAAAATAAATTTCCTCCATATTCTCACTGTATCAGACTGCATGAGCCATGAACGCATGCAAAACATAAAACACATGTTCATGTTTTTCAGTGATTTTTGGGTGAAGGCTCAATTGTTTTGATTAAAAAGAAAAAAAATGAATCTGTATAAATTATTTCCAGTGCTGAGGTAACATTGACCCACCTACCTGTGTTTTCTAATGATCCTTAAGACACTGATTAGCACGCTCCGGTGTGTTTGATTAGGGTTAGATCCAAACTCTGCAGTGCATCGGACCTCCAGGGTAAGATTTGAGGAACCCTGGCCTACACTGTAAAAAAGTATTTTTACGGTAATGTACCAGTAGCTGGGTTTGCTGAAATTCTACCGTTAAATAATGGTAAAACCTTTATTTCTTTTACGGCAAAATATTGTACACTGTAAAAAGAAATCTGTAAATTTACGGTAAAGAAACCGTAATATCTAAAATAATGTTAATATACCAACCTATTAAAGTAGTGACATCTATTTTGAAACACACTGATAACTACTAAATGCAGGTGGTGATGAGAGAGTCACATGATGAACCAAAGCCAATCACAAGCAGCTTTTAAAAAGTATATCATATAGAAGGAGCTCAGAGTCATTCACACACACACACACACACACACACACACTAAACACCATCATGGTAAGATTTATTAAACTAAAATAGGAAATAAATATTCATTTAACAACATTACATATAACATTCAACCCTAATAAACATAACTGATACAAAAAAACTAAAATGCAACATAGTTATTTTAAAGAAAAAACATCAAATTCAAACAAAATTTTAAATGCAATGCAGGGAATTCTGGGAATGTCAGTTTACGGTGTTTCCCTGTAAATTTAACAGGTTTTTACCGTAGCATTTTCACAGGTTTTTACCGTTAAATCCACAGCCATTGTTTACAGTAAAAGGCAGGATTTGGCCAAACTTAGGACATTTAAGTAATTCATGCCTTTGAAAAAGCATTACTGAGGTGCAATTCCAGACAAAACAAAGGCATTGACATGTTTTAAGATCTTTCAGTTGAAACGCCTCAGATTGACGTTTAGTCTAGGACTAGGCTTAAGCCACAGGATAAAGTCACAAATATTATGTGTCATATTATTGAGGTTAAATTAAGCTTAAATCACACACAGTACTGTGTTGTTCAGGGGGTTTCTCCTAACACACACGTTTTGGACAAAGCAGTTGGACTTCAGTTTCTACTGTCACCATACTGAGCATTATGGGTTCTTCCATTAATTTTCACGAGTGGATTAGACCGTTTCCTCTCATTATAGTGTTCAAACACAGAGGAGGTTTCAGAGCATGTTCGAGTTGTGCACTGCATACACATTTTCTAATGTTGCTCTAGAAGTGAAGCACTCACAGATATTATCTGATTAATAACAAGTGTTTCCAGTTCCTGATCAGATGCACTTGACGCATGTCCTATAGATGTTCCTGTAGAAGAGGCTTGCTGTGAAGCACTGTGTTCAAAACTCGCTTTGCCTTTGTTTCTCTGCAGATTATTATAATAATGAAGTCATATCAGTGGGCTGACATGTCCTTAACGAAGGTTTTTCCAAATGAATTCACGTTTCTGTTTTCGTTCCAGATGAAAAAAACACAAGATTTTGATTTGAGTGCGTGGTTTATTGCGGTTGGTGCTGAATGTTGATGTTAATATGAGAGTGGCATGTTTCCTGGGCTCTGCAGATGAAGGTTTTCTCAGCGGCGCTCCTGTATCAGAGCTAGCGCTCATAATAGAGGCTGCTAAAGGTTAGATCTGATAAAACGCTGTCAGGACTTGACAAAGATGATGTATGGCCGTATAAAGCACAGTATGGCTCATTTCTCCCTTCGGTCAGATAGGGTTAATACTCTCAGTTTTGTCATATATATTCTGTGGCTTGACCTCTTGGAAATTGTTGACCCGAACATTTGTGTTATATTTTCTTGAAATCTTTTTGAGACATTTTTTGATGGCTTTGACAATCGTTGGCAATAACATTAGACTCCAATAATATTAGGCCCCCGGACTGGATCATTTATTTCATATTTTCAAAGAGCATATGAGTAAACAGTCTGACATGCTTCATACCTCGATCGCGTCCCGTTCATGTATAATTTGAAGGATTTCCTGAATTCTCTTTGAAGAATCGGATAAATGCATGTCTTCCTGGTCGGTCAGATTGCTGTCTGTGAGGCGGACCGTCAGACGAGTTATTCAAGATTTATACGTTTTAATGTTTGACAATTAAAAATATATTTGTTTTCGTGTTTTAAATGGAAAGATTGATACATCTGATACAGCCCTTCATTGCTGATTCGCACATGTCTGGTCCATCTTGCATTTAAAACAGAAAGCATGCTTCTTTGCTGTCAAAATCATCGTGACAGTTTCTCTCCTCGTTTTAAAGTAGCTGAATTTCCTCAATTCTTCCCTATCCTTTTGTTCTTTTTTCCATTAACCTTTTTTACTGGAGCTCGAGCTCTTGTGACAGTTTAACCGTAAAGAGCTCTGAGTTGACACGACAGTATGACGTCAGGAAATCTTTTTGGGATTTGCGGTCGTTGGCATATGACATTTAACACCGCAGACACCCCAGCGCAGCGCGCGACGTCTGACACGCACCTCTGAATGCTAATACCACATGACAAGATGCTTTCATGCTTTAAGGATTTCAATGCATATTTAGGGACATTGTTTAATGCGCTCCGCATGTAATCCGCACACTTCAGGTCCCCATCAGCTGTGGGATTTAGCTCCCACTAAGCCTCCATTTCATCTATTTATTTTCCAGGTTTGCTCCCGACGCATTAAACAAATTTGTCGTTTCAAGTTGAGGTTAAGAATGATTTTGACACCAGCACTCTGCTTAAAAAAGTGAAAAATAAAACACTTCCAAGCTGGAGGAGGTAAAGCAGTGTATGACTTAGTGAAGTTTGAGAAGAAGGCCTGCAGTCAAATAAACTCCTGAAAGCTAACTTTTTGTCAATTTTGCTTTGTTTTTCAACGTCTTTTTATAGCAGACTCTATGAAAAAAAAATCGAATGGGAGAATTTTGAGATATTTGCTTTGTATAAAAACATCTTCTAAATGACTAAATGTGTGTGTGTGTGTGTGTGTGTGTGTGCTGCATGTATAATATGTTAAATTTAGTCATTTAGCAAATGCTTTTATCCAAGCAATTTTCAATTTTAAAAAAAAGCACAATATGTAAATAATGTGAATAATTAATTAATATTACTGGGAACCAATTAATCACATCCAAAATAAACATTTTTGTGTACATACCACATGCACGTGTACTCTGTATATTTAGTAGACAAATATAAATTTAAAAAAAAAAACACATGCATGTAAATAAGAACAATATGTTTATATATTAAATAGCTTTTATGTAATATAAATATATGCATGTAAATATTTTCTAAATATATACTGTATGTGTGTGCCTTTATATAATGTATACACAAGATAAAAATGCACACATATACATTATATAAACAAAACTTTTATTTTGGAGGATATGTACTATAGCAGCACATCAGATTATAACCATTGCTGTCAGCAGACATTAAGGCCCGAATTTCTATTTTATTAAATATCACTAAAAGAGTCTGTGTTAATAATCAGTGCAGCAGACAGTATCATCAAATCCTTTTATCTTCTCATGTCTTGATTGCTTTAGTCTTTATAGCTGGATTGTTAGTGTGTGGCCTTGATTATATATTAGTTAAAGTCTAATCAGAGATGTATTAGGATGGGAACTTTGACCTTTGATTTCCCTCATTAATTCTGTCTACGGTTTGCAGTCATTTGAGGCTAATATAACACTGCGTCTTTTTTTGATGGACGTCACGTGGAGGCTGGAAGCTGCCGGTGACCTTTGCTCTTTTATACGTTATAAAGACAGGCCAGAGTACATCTGTGTGACATTCTCCCATCCGCCCTCTACAGAGATCTGTGCTGGAGACGTCTCGTGATAAGACCATGTGTTTCAGAGTCTTTACATGGCTACTTTCAAAGCAAAAGTCATTCTGCATCATTTTCTACCCTTTCGTTTCAAATCTTTCTTTCTTCTGATCATAAGACCTGGAATATATTGCATGAGTCACATGCTGACTTCTGCATGATAATGGTGTTTTTGGAGCTTGAGAGCCGCTGGTCACCTTCTGCATGTAAAAGAGCAGCGTGAACATTCTTCTGAGCATCTGCTCATGTTCCTGTAAAGACAGCTCTGCTTGTGAAGAGTGTGCTGGTGTTTCTGATTGAAGTGAAAGCTGCTTCTTACGTTCACTTCCGAGTTGGAAAACTATTACCATCAGAAGCAGTTTTGCTTTCCATGTCCAGCGTCTCCAGACTACAGCTGGGCAGACCTTCAGATCAGTGCATGTGTTTACACGTGTTTCCACATCCAGGAACGTCTCTTTAAATCACAGTCGGCTCTAGAACCCATCTGCAGGGCACCTTTCCTAATTTGGTGATGAGTGTTTGGCTAATCAGTTTATAACCCTGAATAACGTAATGATGGAGGCCTGGGCCAAACCCTTACAGCAGCCTTCATTTACTGTCGCGCCGCTCTGACCTTTCTACTGTGGAACACGAAACAAGATGCCATGCCAAATGTTTGCGCTTCTCTCTCCGAAGTGTTCAGCATTTTAAATGGCCAAACTTCTTCATCCCTGATCCTACCCAATGCCTAAACTTAACAGCTGTCTTACTAATTATTAATAAGCAGCTAAATAGGAGTTGAAATTGTTTGGTGCTGCGTGGTAAATTGTTGAAATTATGAACAGCATTATGAAATAACGGTATCTTGTTTATTGAAGACGGACTATCATTATCTGTGGCTCCAGATAATGACTTCATGCTAATAATGTAGATTTGGAACAACATGATGGCTAGTGATGACCGAACTCTCATTTTAGATTGATCCGTTCCTTCAAGCTGTTGGTTTTCCTCCGCTTCGTGTCATGTTCATTGGAAACATTTGCTGGAAGAGTCACCTCGTGTACGCAATGGAAAAAAAACCTGTCACGGCCTGAGAGACTGTTTGTGCAGTGCGCTGAAATACGAGCAAGCTTGTCAAATGGCAGTTTGAATAAGAAAGCAAACATATTTTAATCAAGAGCGGGACAGAAAGGGGTCAGCGAATGGCAGAGTTTGATGTCATGCTCGCTCTTCGCCTCTGTTCCGATGGCACCGCGTGGAAAGTTATCCGTGACCCCGTCCTAAAAAGGAAGCAGAGGGACGAATGAATAACTGCTGTGAGGTCTTAGCATGTTAAATGCTGTAATCTTCCCAAAGCGTTCCTTCCTGTCGGCCCTCCTCTCAACTTCAACCTCCAACCCCTCCCTCCATGCATCACGGCAAATGAAAGCCGCCCGTGGCATTAGACGGGAGGGCAGAAAGCCCCTGGGTCTCGTCCAGAGACTCCCGCCCCCGCCAGCGCCGGCCCGTCCATAACCACCGTTTTTAACGCAGATACGAGGGGCTGTAAATTGTGTTTGACAGTGCGGCTACAGTGGTTTCGTCATCGCTTGTCTTTAGTTATTACTGCGACTTCCTCGCCGCGCAGATAAGAGCCCAGACTTTGGTGCACGCTGCAGACACAGCGCTCTTATCGCCTTAATTGATTTAGAGCAAACGCCTTTGACGCGGGTCATTGTGCGCTGAAGTTATCCATCACCCGGGCGTTTGATTTCTGTCCGCGTCTGTCTCCAGTGTGTCTACATGGAAGTGGTTCAGAGGTTCTTCATAAACACACCGATACATGCACAAACACAAACCTCGTCAAACAGTACCTGGATTATTCCACCACAGCCTCTCAGAGGCTTTTTTATATTTAGATTCCCACATTTGGAGAAGGAAGGCTGCAATATAAAAGACGTCATAAGTAGCGAAATTTGTGGCAATAGCCACATTTTTTTTAACCTATTTTAGGGCCAGTTTTAAGATTAAGCAGCACAAAACAACTAATGCTACAAGCACTCTGAGAAGTCAAATTACCTAAAAAGTCAAAATAAATATAGAAATCTTCCCTGAGACACTGCAAAGCTTCTTCTAAAGCTTGTATTGTATTATATTGACTTATGTTGAGTTTCCTTCATGCAGTCATCAGCAGCACAGGTATATTTAGAGCAATAGCCAAAAATACACTTTATGGCTTAAAATGATCCATTTAAGTAAAGATCATGTTCCATGAAGATATTTTTTTCATTAGTAAAATGCATCGCTAAGAACTTTAAAGGGGATATTTTTCTCAATATTTAGATGTTTTGCACCCTCAGATTTCAGATTTTCAAATAATTGCATCTCAGACAAGTATTATCCGCTTCTAACAAACCAGACATCAGTGGAAACTTGTTTCTTCTGCTTTCAGATGATGTATACATCTAGCAATTTTTAAAAATACCCTCAAGACTCCAGAAAATGGAGGTTCACACGGTCTCGAAGTTCAAGTGTCGAGTTTTTCCTGGACTGGAATACGCTGAAATGATGCTTCGAATTTGCCTTGATTTGTTATCACATCTGTCATCTTTCTCATGCCTGCCGGAGTGACAGAATCGACAGAGGCAGTTGCATTATATGCTATGAAACGTGCACGCTTAAAATAGTTTGTGGAATAAACAGCGTTTGCATTGTGAGGGCTCTTTGACACGTACCTCGCACGCTCCCTCTGCATTAGTGTGACTGCCGTAATTACACGTCACTTCATAATCGTATCTGTGGCAGGTAGTCTGCGAGGATCTCGAAGAAATTCGCGGTCCGCTTAAAAACATTTTTATGGTTCTCTCCTCACATTAAGCGTCTGGGAGACCCGACTCTAAAACACGTCCGATCTCATTACACAAATGTGGATATGCTAAATTAGGTTGAGTGGGCTTATGCCCGCCGCCCCCCTTGAACCGACTCACGTGTTCGCCGCAAATGTAGGTCTTTAGCTCATGGAAGTTGTCTCAAGTTTTATCCCTTTGGAAGATAATGTGGTTTTGCAATTCAAATATTTGCTCGCTCTGTTTCGCCGCGCAAAGCGGCTTTGAAGCCGTCGCCGGTGACAGCACCAGTGCATGCTTCGTATTAAAAATACTGCAGGAGCGCACATCAAAACCCGCATGCTTTTTGCTTGCTGAGGATTCTGGGATAAACAGGGCCACTTGTGACGGCTGACGGGTTGACGAGTCTCTTCGAGAGCTCTTCAGACTGGAGTGCTCTTGATTCCTCGTTAATTAACCTGATTCTGCTCCTTCGTGGCGCACAATAGAGTCTAGTGGATCTCTACGCAAACACCACTCCACTCTTTTCAGCGAGAGTGGAGAGTGACTCTTGCTTTTGTGAAGGAAGCATCCGTGAGCAGCTGTGGACCTCGAACCCCTCGCCGGCCGGCTTTCTGAACATACAGAATACATAAGACAATTAAGAAGTGCCGTGGCGGCGAGAAGGCCCTGCTCCTGGAACCCTGTAATTTCATACCGTTTTTATTCTTCCTCTCTTCTTCTCCTCCACCCAACAGCAATTAATCTCATTTTTAGTACAATTTCCAGCCCTTTGCTGGAGTCAGCCGGAGTCCTGTGTTTTGTTCCTATTTGGCCCGGTTCCTGTGCATAGTCATTAAAGGCCCAATTAATGTCACCCTGTAGCTGAAGAGTGCTCATTTTTATTGGGGAGCTGACAGTTGCCGCCACGAGTGGCGCAGTGTAATATGCATTAATTGCCCCGTAACACTGGTAATTACCAGTTCTTCAAGCCTCTCAGTAAACTGTCATGCCCAGACAAGACTGCTTTGAAATAGATTACTCATTAGGGAGAGCTGCCCTATTTTCCAAAGGGGCTCGCTGTGTTGGCACAAAAAAAAAAAAAGAATCGAGTACTAAACAAATAGTTGCCAAGAGCAATTTCCTATTACAACTTCCCAGTGACGGCCTTTCTATCCCGTCTTTCTTTTTTGTCGCTCGTGGGAGGGTTGTGCCGTAATGACCCATAGTGCTCACTGGACACCTGTTCCTGTTACCCACACATGCTAATCGCTTCAGAAACGGCTGGCTGGATTCTTTAGCTCTGTTTCAGAGTCTCATCTCCATCTAACACAGGAACCGTGCTACCTGAATAAAGCTCATGAGACGGGTTTGACGGGACTCTCGGCTAACTCCCAAAACAAGGACTGCTGGAGTATGTTACGCAAGAAAATCTATTTCTGTCTTTCTGCTTCAAAATTATTATTTTCAGTGGAATAAGCATAAAATACACACATACCACAGACGTGACGGTTGAAAACATTTCAAGTTATCAAAATTATTATGATTGATCTCATCCGAGTGGACTGATGCAGAGTTTCAGGCTACAAAAAGTGAGTCTGTTCATTAAACAATATGCGATTTTCTTTGGAAAAACCATTAGGGTGCTTTTCTCAAAGCCTTTTTTACTGCAATAAACATAAAATACAATAAAGTTGCCTTTCAATACTGTAAATGTGACCCTGCAGCACAAAACCAGTTCATATTGCGAAATTGTTAGGAGAGGACAATATTTGTCTATTAGAGGATCTAAAATACATCTCAATATTGAGAAAATCACCTTCAAAGTTGTTCAAAATGAATTTCCTAGCAATGAATATTACTAATCAAAAATGAAGTTTACAGTGGGAAATGTACTAATTTCCTTCATGAAACATTATGATTTTTAGCATAAATGAAGAATCAGTAATTGTGACCTATACGGTGTACTGTAGGCTATTTCTACACTGTATATATACATTGCTCATGCGTTCTCCGCTATCTTGGATGGCTTTTACACAGATACTGATATCTCAGAGTTGACACACAATTCAGCTTCAGTGTGCATTCTGTTGGTCAGTGCGGTGAACTGAAGTGACCAGCTTGAAAATGAATGAACATCTGTGCGGAGAACATCTTTCCGGTGCTTCAGTAACAGCTTGATTTCTCTGCGCAGTGTTGAGCGTAAGCACTGCTCAGTGCTAGCTCTGTAAGCTTTGAGTCAGAGGTGTGTTTCTACAGTATGTGAAGAGTGCGTGTTAATATTGACCCGGCGTACGCGAGCTCAGAGGATGTCAATACAGCAGGAGCACGTGTAATGACGGCGTGGGCGTTTACACCAGCCTTTGATAAGAAAGGAGACACCAAACCAAACATGGATGGCATCTACAGCGACCTCCATCCTCTTTGCAGTGTTTCTGTGCGGAGGTGTTGTTTTATCTCCTCTCTGCACCTGCTGCAGGCAATCTGCCGCCCGTCCCTTCAAATGAGTTTTGTCAGAGGCTTTCACATGCTCAGCCTGCGATGTGCTAATGAAAGGAGATGGTACAATTTCCAGAGAGCAGGTATGGGCGAGTGCGGCCCAGCTGAGAGAAAGAGCGAGCCTCTGTCACTGATGAACCTTATTATGCCTTTCATTAAGGCATGATCTCTGTGTGTGTGTGTGTTTGTGTTGCTTGAGCACTTATCAAATTGTTTATGACAGAACTAATTGGGCTAATTGAAGACATTAAGATTGCCTGTCAGCTATATGTACCCGAGCCGCACGTCCGAGTGACAGCCGGTGACAGGCACGGGCCCCAAACCGTCATACGGGGGACGGGGCAGCTCTAATTTGATGTGGACAGGCTTCACGGGGCAGAGCGAGCGGCTAAATGGAGCGCCTGTGGGGCAGCGCCTCGGCTCCGGACCGCTCTAATGGAGTCCCCTTTGGCTCCCTGACAGAGAGATGAGGCAATTTGAGGAGAAAAGTGAAAAGGGCTCCAGCCTTGATTTTTTTTCCCAAGTGTTTTGGGAACATCAGAGCAGAATAAATGTCTGCGGGCTGCCGTCGCTTCAGCTTTAACAGAGGACACGACTGCAGCTGTCGCTCGGGTGCATGCAGCCGTTTGTGTGTGTGTGTGTACGTGAACACGTTTATTCATACGTGTTGAAATATCGTATGTGACCCTGGAGCACTAAACCAGTCATACGGGGTCAATTTGGTGGAATTGAGATTCTGAAAGCTGAATAAATAATCGTTCTATTGATGTATGGTTTGTTCGGATAGGACAATATTTGACTGAATTTTGTCCAAACAAAGTTCTTATCAATGCATATTACCAATTAGAAATGAAGTTTTGATATATTTATGATAGACAATTTACAAATTATCTTCATGGAGCATGATCTTTACTTAATATCCTAATGATTTTTGGCATAAAATAAAAATCAATAATGCTGACCCACATTGTTCACTATTTCTACAAATATAGCCGTGCTGCTGATGACATACTCTATATTAAAAGACTAAAAGTATTTAACATGATAACTATTTAATAGAAACATCATAAGTTATAATTATAATGCTTGTGTTTTTCCTCGGTTATTCAAACAGCAGCTACAGAAAACCAGCACATTTAGAAGTGGTGCGGTCTATATGATGAATACATCCCTTACACTTACATCACACATAGCCGTGCTGTTTATGATGAGAGATAACGCCACTGACTGGCCGCAGCATTAATAAACTCAGCATAACTGTGTGTGATTGGTTATTACAGCCAAACACTGAGAAAATGCAGAGAAATGAATATGATGAAGCGAATTATCCCTGTTATTAATTGGATAGTAATGCTAGCCTGGTGATGATACTACTAATAATAATGATTGTCTTGCTATCACAAACACATGGTCTAAGAGCAGTATGCAGGAAATGAACTGCTCAGTCAGTCTGTTGTTCTGTTAGTAAGGCCTGGATAACCTTCAGACGTCAGGTTTTGTGGCTTAAGCATAGCATGCTCTCTGAATTTCATTCCAGCTTTTTTTCCTACTAATGTGAGCCTAAATTCAATTTTGAATTACAATTATACATCCTGTTTGCAAACATGAATTCAGTTCAAATTGATGAAGTGAACTGGAATTCAGGTTTGTTTTCAACAGCTCAGATCCTCCTGGAATCCTCTGAAGGGTCGTCACGCTGGATTTACTGATCACTTCATATGTGACTGAGGGAGAACGGCCACGCCAGCGCTAGTGTACAAGAGCTGATTTCTATTCTTATCTGAATACTTGTATAGCAGAAAGAGCATCTGAACTCTACTGACTCCAAAACTCGGTAAAATACAACAAAACCTGCAGAAGAAGGCTTGTAGTGTCTCAGGCAAGATTGCGCGCGCGTGTGTGTGTGTGTGTGTGTGTGTGTATTTATTTATTTTTTTGTACATAAATGTATTTATTTGAAGTGTGGCCCATCACTTGATAATTAAATAGTTTTTTGTTTGTTTTTCTTTTGTATTAAAATAAATTAGTTTACATATAATTTTTGTTTATTTATTTATTTTTTTACATTTAGAGTCAGTTATATTTATTTGCAGCATTGGTAATTTCACGTTGTTGTGTTTTTCTTTAAAATAATTTTGTTTACTTTTAAATATATAGTTGTTTTCAACATTTAGAGGTTATTATATTTATTTGAAGTGTTGTCCATCACTCTTTGTTTTTGTGTTAAAACATTTAATTTACATATAGGCACGGCACGTTTATTTATTTATATATAGTTTTGGTGTACATTCGCAGGTCATTTTATTTATTTGAACTGTTACCCATAATTTCACTGCTTTGTTTGTTTGCCTTTTTTGTTACATATAAGTATATCATTTGTTTTTGTCCGTTTGTTTTGGAGGTCATTTTATTTATTTGAAATGTTGCCCATCATTTGGTAATTTCCGTTTTTTTTTTTTTTTTATTTGTTTTGTATTAAAAGCATTCTGTTTAGATAGGAATATATATCTTATTTCTAAGCATATGTTATATATAGCGCTGAGGGCAGGGGGAGATGTCCAGAATCCTCCACCCCCTTCCTCTTCCCGTTCCTTAAGCTCTGAAAGGTCAGCGCTGTCATCCTCAGAGAGCCGTCTGTTTGTTTCCTTTTGAAAACAGGGTTAAACTGTGCGACTGACAAACCCCTGAGCCCACCAACCTCAACAACCTCCAAACGAGTGACGATCAGTCCGGACCGCCCGAGGGACACGGCTTGGCTTTGCCGTGACCCCTTCTTGTCGCCGTTTGATTCCTTTATTCCATGTTTGGAGTATTTAACGTCCAGTCTGATCCTCTGGATAATTAGTTTAGCTGCGCTCATGTCTCGCAGGCTTCGGACGCTTCACCCACTCCAGATTTGTTTGCTTTGCAAATTTTTTACAATGACAGTGAAATCTGATTTGTGGTGCAGCTTGTTCGTGAAAACATTGAGCAGCTTTCATCTGTCCAGCCAATCACACACTGACCAGCCCTGTTTGCCTTCTTATTCATGCAGAGTCATCAAGAAAATCAGGGTTTGGAATATATATTTTCTTTGGTATGCTTGCACCCAAATAACGGCTAATTGGAGAAGATGAGAAATATTTAAAATAAGTTTCCCTATTTCTTCCATTTCTAGAGTGGAAGTAAGGCTCGTCGTAGTGAGTGTTTAACTGTCGAAAGGAGCTGTTTTCTTTGACTCGTGTGTGTTTATGTGTGAGGGGCCTCAGTCTCCCACCCAGACGGTCAGGGTCCAGCACTAGTTAGCTGACTGCTGAGAAGGGCCCCGTGGGGTCCCAGGAGTCTCGACCCCCAGAGCACTGAACATTGAACTTCAGCCTCTGATTGCTGTCGAGATCATGATCTGATGCTTCTCAACGGGCAGGATTACATATTATATATATATATTATACACACACGCACATGGTATCTTTCCACCCTCGCTCTCTCTATCTCTCAGTAAGGCCTCAGTATTATCAGTATTTGGTGTGAAGGCAGTGTCGAGGTGCATGAAGGCGCTGACATGTTGATTTAGTCGCAGTTACAGCAGCAGAGGTGGCGCCTTGGACGAGAGCCAGGCCTGTTTTCTCATTGGACATCTTTGGATGGGCTTTACTTATTTTTAGGGGTCCTTTTCCTGAGTTTTTTTTTCTCTCTCGGGATGTCTGACAGCCAGCTTGCACACCTATTCATAAACGCTCTTCCTGCAGCTTTCAGCAGAACACCATGATTCAGATCCACCGCTGAAATAAGCTTCTAGTGTCTCAGGACTTTTTCTTATAGGATTAGAGACGCAAATCCCTGTTATTTGCAGAGAGACTAATAGACGTGAAACAGAAATAGTAGCTAGTTTTAAACAATGTCTGTATCATAATCTGATGATTTCTTCCACCTCCATACAAATAACACAACATCATAACGCTAGCAGCTGCACTATTTTTCCCGATTATTTCAACACTTTTTTTTTTTTTTTACCAAAGTTATCTCAAGAAAATGATATTCCTTACATTTATATGAAATCCATAATCTGCCATTTCAGCACTTTTCTCCATTCTAACTATCAAAGTCTGGGGGTTTTTAATGTTTATTTTAGATGCATTCATAGTGATGAATTATTGCCTAGTTTAAGTAAACTGTGTAATATTCACACAAATCAGGTTTTAAAACTTAAACATTTTCTAAAATGTTGTACTTTTAACAATCACTACATTATATTTCTAATATATTTTCTAATTCTAACTAAATTGACTTCAAACAGGTGTAGCTCAGTGATTTCTGAGCACAATCAAGTTATGAACAGCATACATGTATGTAGTGTTTGGGTCGACCTCCTAAACCTGCTGAAGGTTTTCTGTAGATCCAGCGCCTCTTTCGTGGATCATGAGTTGAATAGAAGCACTTTGGAGTCAGGGTGTTTATCTCAGAGGAGGGTCTGGAGCCGCTGGACACTCCAGCACCGAGGCGCCGGGGGCTCTGACCAGACTGAGCTCGGGTTACACTGCAAACCGCTGCTGATTACAGCGGGCTAGCCGCTAATTAGAAACACATTAGCACGCGGGGTTAAGAGCGGGATTAGACGCGCTCGCCCCGCAGTCGCCCGGCGCAGAATGGAGGCCATTTGAAGGGATTTGTTTTGATACCCCCAGAGAGGACGGCTAATTATTCACCGGGGCTGATGGGAATTCAGTGTAACAGGTTACAGGAGCCGATGATCATCAGCAGCCCAACACTTACCCATAATGCACTGGCTTTTCATTATGATGACACCAGGTCTCATCTGCTAATGAAGAGCAGCTATTGTCCGGATGTGTTTCTTCTCATTTGTCCCGACTAATAGATTTAGCTGTTTTTAGCAGATGATTTATTTCCTGTGTTCTGCGCCGGGTCTTGGTTTCATTATGGCCCATCTTATCTGTGAAATGAAGTGCTGTAATGTTTTAATGAATTCACAGGAGGTCTTAATGAAAGCTTTCATCCATTTATGTGATGGAAAGCAGCTCTGAGGTCAATAAAGAGAGCAGAGCGCTCCGGTCCTGCTGAACCGCGGGTCATCTGACACTCCATCTGAGGCGAGAGGTCAGAGGTCAGCCTCTTACGAGCCCACACTCTAGCTCTTGTCCTGGACATCAGCTCCTTCATCTGAGTGCACTGCTGAGATAATGCGTTACAAGTAACTAGTTGCATATTCAAGGAACTAGTAAAGTAATGCGTTACTTTTTCATTTACAAGAAAATATCTGAGCTAATTTTTCAAACAAATAATGCCAGCTGTTGTTGTAATAGAACAACTTTATATATTGAAAACAAACAAGCAAGGAACTCAAAAGTAACATATTACATTACTTTCCATAACAAGCAACTGTAACCTAATTGGTTACTTTTAGGAAGTAACACAGCATTGTGAAGCGTTACTTTTGAAAGCAAGTTTTCCCAGCACTGTCCATGAACACAGATGAGCGGAAACATCACATTTTACCCCGAAATCAAAAAGTATGATTTTTTTTTTGTAAACAAAGGCATGTTAGGCAGTAGTTTTCATTGCGATGGTATTTCCATGATAGAAGTCACAAATAATCATAAATACAGTAATATTATTAAATATAATTTAAGACAGCTGTTTTCTGTGTTAAAGTGTAATATATTTCTGTGATGTTCAGCATCATTCCTCCAGTCTTCAGAGTCACATGATCTTCAGAAATCATAATAATATACTGATTTACTGCTCAACACACATTTCAGTTTATTAGCAGTGATGAAAACATTGTGCCGCTCAATATTTGTATGTGGACACAGGGATACATTTCCCTTTTAATAGTGAATAAAAAGAAAAGAAATTAATTATTTTAGTCGCCAAGGGTGCATTAAATTGATGAAGAGGATTTCTAACATTACAAGCGTTTGATTTGGGCTGGAGGTGCCCGCTGTCATTGCGGAGGAAATGATGTGGCTAAATCTGGAAGTGCCATCTCTAGAGTCATTATCACAGACAGGTCAGGCGTTTATTGGGTCTCACCTCACCGATAGCCTGGCGATCATTAATCCATAAGCACGAGATAATGAGCGCCGAACAGATTTATGCAATTACAGCCACAGCGGCTCTCTTTAGCCTGGCGCATTAATGAGCTTATCAATATGTGTCGCGGGTTCAGGGTTCGAGCGGCCGTTAGCTGCCCCTGATGGGACTAAATGAGACGTGAGCTGGAAAGGCCCAGAGATGTTTCCGAGCGTTTAGATAGAGCGCTTTAATCCTGCTTTAATCTCAGCCGGCGTATCGACACAAGAGACGTTTCACTTCCTCTGTCGCGTCTGGATTGAAAGCTCATCAGGGGCGAGAAAATAGAAGCATAAACATGTCGTGTGGAGTTATACCTGAAGGAAGATTACTAGCAATAGCCAACAATACGCTGTATGATAGATTTTTCTTTTATGCCAAAAATCATTAGGATACCAAAGGTCATGCTCCATGAAGAGATTCAGTACATGCCATAAATATATCAAAACTTCATTTTAATTAGTACTATGCATTGCTAAGAACTTGATTAGGACAACTTTAAAGGAGATTTTGTCAATATACATATTATTTATTTGCTCCCTCAGATTCCGGATTTTCCAAATATTGTCCGCTCCTAACAAACCAGACACCAATCCTTATTTATTCATCTTTCAGGTCATGTATAAATCTCAATAAAAAAATAAATAATTTGTGCATCAGTCTGATGCAAAGGTACACATATAAATGTACATGCGTGTTTAAAACAAACCTGAAAAAGCCTTCAAGGATTCACCAGGATGCTGATGACCGTTAAGTGTTTTGTGAAAGGGTCCATTACAGTGTGTTCATTGGTGTCCAGAGGAGAACAGCATCGGAGCTCTCCAGCATCATCACAGTGTCTCAGGATGTCAGGATGTTCACCTTGTGATATTTATGGAGTAGGACACAGCGTTTGTTTATTGTGGGCTGTGTAGCATCCATTCGAGGCTGTGTCTCATGCTATCTTTAAACATCCTGTTTGTGTGAAGGCTTTTTTTTATTATCGTGACCATGCCCCTGAATGTGGGCCCCGGGGCCGGTCCAGTAAAATATGCGAGACACAGGTTGCGTGCTGATATCGCCTTGCTCGCAGCCTTGAGTCGCTTCAGCTCTATAAATAAACAGCAATTAATCAGCAGCCCAGAGGAAGCCCTGACCGGAGCGCTGACGCCATCGTCCTCTGCTCCACGACCACTGAGTCCTTTCTCTTAGAGCTGATGTGGTCATCTGAGAGAGGCATAAACCACGTCCACGAGGTGCTTCGTGTTATCAGGGATATTGCAGGTTCTGTAATATCCCTCAAAACACAGACCAGGAAGACACAGAAGCATATGCATATGAAAAATAAAGCGAATTTCAAGTGTTTCTCATCCAAACGGAAACATCAGAAAACACTAAAATCATTTTATGCAAGCTCTGGGATTATCCAGAGAGAACATCTCCCTCTAAAACACATCTGCCCTCATGTTTTGCTGCAGGACAGCGAATGCATGCAAACGGTCTGTTATCTTTGCAGGAACGTAATGTGAAGATTTGATAAAGTAACCAGTCCTGGGTAGTATCTGGATTACAGAATCAGATTCCAAAATCAAGCAATCATAATTAAAGTGCATTACATTCTAAATGTTTGTAATCTCATTAAAGTTACTTTTTATGGTTTACATAATTGCTAATTGTTCAGAGCAAATGATTCATAATTTATAAATTCTTCCTAATTTTAATTGTTTCCAGTTTTAAAAGTCCTGCTGCGTGTCATACCTGTTAGCTTTCACTGTTTTCACAAATCTCATCTCTGTGAATAAATCTGCAAAACATGCTTTTGATTTCGGCGGTAAGCACCTTTCAAGCAAGTAGACATGTATGAAACCGCTAATTATGCAAGTTACTAAATACAGCTGTGAAACACTGTTGTCATCATATATAATATAATTATTAAAAATAAGTTTTTTCACTGTGCATTCAAGTTAAGCTCAGTCAAACTGCACTTTGATTATTTTGATTAGGTTAAAAAACTAGAACCAAAAATACAGCTAACTAAAAAGAAAAACATTAAAATACGATAACATTAATACGTTTTTCTTTTACTCTTTTTGCAAAAATAACTTCATAGTATATGAACATATGAACAGCAGATAGCAGACATATCCTGGTGTAAACACAGATATCTGAGCCCAATGATTAAACATCATCATAGCTATCAAATATGTTTTTTTGACAGTCCGCACCAAATGATGTTTGTAAACAAATTTCGGGAGAAGCATGCACAGGTAATCATCGCTAATAATCTAATCTCCCAATAATCCTATCATGAATAGCTAAAAGCCCTTCTCTCAGTATCTCAATCTTAGTATCCCTCCTCCTCCCCAGCTCCTCCTTTACTCCCTCTCCTGGTGGGGTTAGGACCAGTCTCTATCCTCCCTGAGCCTGATAGGGCCTTAACCCTAGGGCTCGGCAGCCCTCCTAAGGAGTCTTCTCCACGGACAGCACGACAAACTCACTTCACTTATATCTATTATTACCAGCAAGTTCGAACTCGTGAAACAGTGTTTTCAAATCGCTTCACTTGGGGGGAATGCCTTCAAAAAGCTCTGTTTTATCAGGATGATCTCAGTGTGGATAGGAATGTGATATAATCACCTTCTGACCCCATGTGTATAGTTATATACCATTTCTCAGCCGTGTGATGACGTGATGCTGGAATAACCCTTGCTCAGGCTCTCCAGCTGTTTACACACAGAGTAAACTCCATCCATAGTGAATGAAACCGAGCAGAACCACTTCACAACAAAACACAGACACTCAAACACTGTGAGTGCACAACAATACTGAATTAAAGTCGACACAGAGCCTGATTATAAATATCTGTTTCAGGCTTGATGGTTCATTCTCTTTTAAATCACATATTGATCAGTTAAGAATAAAGTTCAAGCAAAACATAAACAAGACATAAACCTTGATTTTTTTTTTATTTACATTTAGTCATTTAGCAGACACTCAAAGCGACAATAAAAGCAATCAAAATCAACAAAATAGTAATGATACACAAGTGCTAGAACAAGCATTTAATAACATAGAATACAGCATCTGAGGCAGAAAGGAGATTCATTTCTGCTGTTAGTATATGTCAGCGCTTGACTTTCTATTAGCTTCTACTTAAAGGGGTCATATGATGTGATTTCAAGTCCTCCTTTCTCTGTGAACTGTTACAAGCTGCAGTGATAAGATCCCTGAAGGTGCAAAGATGAAAGTTTCTAAACCAAAGAGATATTCTGTATAAAACTTATGACTTTTCCAAACCCCCCAAAATAGCTAATATAAACACCTCCCCCACTTCTCTCCGTCACAGAGTGGGTTTATCTTCAAATGTCTCCAGAAAGAAAGAAGGCGGAGCTATGATTGTGTGT